>OY757312.1:63456243-63891524 GCA_963583905.1 Stenurella melanura | reverse complement strand
GATCCAAACAAAGCTTTTGCTTCGACACTGCGTGTGACGCCGAGGACTGCACTTTTTTATGACTATTTAAAAGTTGTATAATTGGGAACTACGAGTCCTTTGACCAAGAAAAGCAGTGGTTCTCAATTATTTTCTACATTAATATTAAAAAAAATATTTAATATGTTAACCCAGGTCAGTTTTTTCAAAGTGCCCCTAGAGGGAAAAGTCATAAAAGTTTTTTGTTTGTCTAGTCGGTCCCCATTACCAGTTTTTTTTTAATGACATGAAACTGATTACACCCTGTATAACTGTTTATATCAAATAACTATAAAATTATCCGAATGTGTATATATAACGGTGTTAAAAATGCTGCTGAATGTCACTAAAAATCGTTATAAAACAATTTAGTTTTATAAACTGAAATGTTTTATAACTTAGTTTTGAAAATGTTTATACAATAATTCTTTAACTGCGTTACAAGATTATTTTATAATTTTGCTGTAGAAACGTTTTAATGATACAATCATAAAACAGTAGCGTTGCAGAAAATAAACTAACATTTTCTGGAAATCTAATATAATCATTTAGCAGTTAGAAGCATTAATAAAACAACAATAAAATAAAATAACCATAGAACATAAAACAAATTTCTGGGCGTATTAGGAAATATTTAATAATTTAATAAAAGAAAGACCGTTGAAGTAAGACAAACATTTTACAAGAGAATCTTACTTTTTTGGACGAATGTATTATCATGCATAATATTTGTACCCAGACACTCTATATAGGTATTTATCTGTTACCGCTATGATTTAAAGGAGAGTACTAATATAATTTCAATACGAATTTTCCAATATTTTGGAATAGATTTGTCATACTCATTAATAAACGATATTTGCCATACAATATTGCCAAAAAATTGGGATTCTTCACTATTGTAAAATCAATATTTATGTGCATTGGAAAAGATTGTTTGTTTAGACAACTACAATTTTACAAAGAGTTGACCGATATTAAGGAGGTTGGGGCGTTACAGTCCCAACCAAAAGTAAGTCGAATTCTAAATCGGAACTTTTCCATAATAAATTATTACAAAAAGTTATAAGTCGATGATACCAATAATTATTATCATAAAGGCATAAATAAATCATTTTTATTATTAATTAATTATTTAAGCAGATTTAATTATTTTACTTAATGAATTAACTTTTGGATGTTTTGTCCAAACTCATAAAAAAAAAAAATTATGTAAATATCTGTGTATTTAACAAATTTGTTTCAGTAAATAATTAAATAATTGAAGTCAGTTAAAAATCATTAACGAAAAGAAAAATTTGACAGTTTACAAACGTTTAAAATTTTTTTTATTTATTAAAAGTCTCCTAATTAAATTGGAAACAATATTGAAATACGAGTAAGACATCAATGCTTTACCTACATAGTTAGTTTCGGAAGTGCTGACATTATTTGATTATTTTTGCTATACATTAAAAGGTACCGGTTGCATGCTGCTTTGACATATTTTCCATAAGACTACCTGTAACAGTTTTTTAAAATTTTTTAACTTTATGAGTTTCCTAGTGACTTTGGATTTTTTACAGAAAATTGCGTCATATAAAAATCTATTAAAAAAACTTTATTTCAGATTTTTTTCATTATCGTCTAACGCCTCAACCTCTTTAAATTTCAACATTAGTCTTTCTCTTGACAAGGTTACTTACAGTGAGCCACAGTTTGAGTTTAGAACGTTAATTGGGGACATACATAGGTCAGGACCTCATGAGGTGGACATGCCGAAAAAACAGGGCCAATACCTTTACTTCACATTATACAGAGTTGACGGTCGATTCGGCGATTAGCTCAACGAAAACGGCTTCGTGTGTTTTGAAGTTCTGTTGCCATTTTCTCAGGACAGCTTTCTAATAGAAAAGAGATGGCTGTGGTACTTTATTATGCGTAAGAAGTATTGTTTGGAAGTTATTATAGAATACCTTATTCTTATTAAGAAATATGTAGGTATCCTCAACGAATACCTAAAGTTTTAACTCTCTAAGTTTGCGCTTTAAATTATTCTTCATTAATGTTTTATAAGGCTCAAAATTACTTTCCACAATACAATTAAGAAACCGAGAAATTGTTTGGATTCTGTACCGCTGAACTTTTTCAATATTAACTGTTTAAATATTCCGCTCATTTCTCATCTTGAATAAAAAGGAACGTTGGAGAAATAATTTTTCGTAATAAAGTGCTGGCCTATTGTGTACATACATAGATTATGAACAATTGTTGGCTGAATTCCAGAAAGCTCGGAATTTAATGGCCTTCTCAGGTTTGAATGAAATCCAATTCCCGCTTTTATAGCGAACTCGTTATACTTTTCACTAACAGTACGACCGCTGTATAATTGATCGAACCAAACTCAGACGCTGATGTCGAGAAAAAGAACAAATTTATGACACAGCCGATATCATAAGAGATTGCATGTAAAAATTTTAATGCAGTTCGGTCATATTTCGTTGGTAGTTGGGGGGAAATGCGATCGTTAATGATTTCTATACCGATTCTTAATGCGAAGAGGTTTGTGTCTATCTAGCTCAAATATCTACATTCGGATATCGTCGAATATTTATGCGATTTATAATTAATCGTGACTTGTTCACATGAGTAAATGATTAAATTATAAAATTCGAAAACTCGAGTGTAAATTTTTATCTATTAATTAATAAAATTTTTTATATAAGGCTTTTATATAAGGACGTGTTTTCATGCTTAGATAAAAACTTTAGTAACATTTTGCTTTGTGTACGTATGGAATATAGTTCATGGGGTTTGTGTTATGAAGGAGGGAGATATGACCTTCCTCCGGGTGTTTCGGATTCAGATTCGGGCCAGACGAAGTCAACGAGAACGACAGGACTTGCTTACATCGCCATTTTTGAAAATTAATGTAAAATGTGAAATGTATATGATGATATCCATGATATGATATCCATATTTCAAATTTAGCAGAAAAGGCTGATCCAACGAGGAACTATGCTCTCCTTCTTCGAAAAGTTTTTTTATCACACATCAGAACATAGATGTTAATGCTACAGACGTCATGGGGTTTACAAGTCAAAATAAAATACTGAATTTTGTCAAATTATTATGGCGTCTGATATACGTGCGATTTAAACATTATTTGTAGTTTAAATTTTCATGAGTTATCTTTCAAATTTTGTTATAGTTTATGGGTACCAGATGCCAACTTAATAGGATAAAACCTTTCATCTCTGCATCTAAAACTGTTCGTCCATTTTCTTAAATCAATAAACATATTTAGAAAAAACTGTATTTAGTATTAATAAGTCATCTACAAATTCCAATAGATGTGTTTTGACAATATATTCTAAATCATTCACTAAAATTTGAATAATGTACATTGGACAGTTTTGAAGTTCTATTGAAAAATAGGAAATTTTGACCATAACAGTTTTAAATCCATACCTACCTATCTTGTAAAACATACCTACTATGTAAATAATATTTTAGAAACCAACAAAGCACGGCATTTTTTGTACAAGGAAATTTTTTCATAATTTTTATTCTAAAATTGTGCAGTTATTCTCAAGAACGTGACCTCATGTGTATTCGGTTATTTATCAATGTATTTGAAACATTTTTGATAAATTAGTTAATTATATAAAATATAAGTATTTTCAGAAAAAAAAATGGTAGGTATATATCAAATATTAATGTAGTTATCAAGAGAAATAAATAACATTGTTGCAATCTTACAAAAATATTATCTATTGGTCTCGATAAGTAAATTAATATTTGATATTCACCAATCCTTTTTCTGAAAATGCTTACATTTTATATAATTTTATAAACTATAATAACTATTTTATCGAAAAATTTTTAAATACATTGATAAATAACCGAATAAACATGAGGTCACGTTTTTGAAAATAACTGCAAAATTGTATAATAAAAAATAATGAAAAAATTTCCTCCTACAAAAAAATCCGTGCTTTATCGGTATCTAAAATATTGTTTACATGGTAGGTATATTTTCCAAGACATAATGGATTTAAAACTGGTATGGTCAAAATTTCCTTAAAAAGTAGGACATTTTTCAATATAACTTAGCAGAACTTCAAAACTGGCCAATGTACATTATTCAAATTTCAGTAAATGATTTAGAATAGACAAACAATGAACACCAAATTGTTTAATTTTTTTTCGCTCCACCGTTTCGGAGATATTCGCGGTTAAAGTGAGGGATCAATACATTTCAATCCTATATCAAAATAGATTTTACAGAAGAAAAAAAAAAACTCTTTGCTGGCTACGTTTTTTGTCATTCCTTAATTTGTTATAAATTATTGTTATTACATAATGTGGATTTGATTTAAATAATTGCAGCCTGCGGATTTCATGACATAAAATATATGACAAGTTAAATAATGATGACGCACATTTTGAAAATTTAATTGTGATAAATGTTTCTTCACAAATTTTAATATTTCGAATATGCATAGACATGGCAGCGTTAATATTTTTTGCCTAATAAATATAGATAAACACGAAACAAAACTTGTGACCGTACATCATAACTTAACACCTAAAAAAGATAATTGAACGCTAAAGGTCTTAAATTAAAGCTAATCGGCTGACGGTATTTTTTTATTTTTCAATATGGAGGTTCTTACCCCCCGTGAATGGGTTTAATTAAGTATAAATATTTTTCACTGATTTTTTTTTGTGGTTTTTTGTGGCTTTTAATACAATTTTAATACAATAAAGTACTTCAAAGTTATTTTTCAGAGTAATTAAATTTAAAAAACACCATATCTAAAAATCACCCCTGAATAAGGATTAAAACTACCCTTATATTAAAAAATGTAATAAAGTATTTTAAAACATTTTACACATATGCCTTGAATTTTTTTAATGTAGTGGTAGTTTTAACCCTCTTTCAGGGACAGTTCCTTTTTTATGTGGAGTTTATGCAATTAATTACTGTGAGATATGATATAATTTTAACTATTTGTATTAAAAAGAGTATTTAAAAAAATAGTGAAAAATATGTATACCCATAATAATCCTTTAAACTCCCTTTAATGGCGATAGCATACTTAATCCCATCACATCAGGAAATATATAATTTAAGCACTTTCAACATATCTTTACATGAATTGCTGTAACTTTTTCTAGACGAAAATGTTCCCCTCTTTTTTATACTAGATCGATTACCAATTAAATTTCCAATTCGAGGATATGAGGCACGATATTTTTTAGGCGTTTGTTAACTAAGATATCGGCCGCAGATGTGAGAGGATTTCGCTTCTCGAGCAACACGGCCCAGCTTCGAGAGCCATTTGTGCCAAACGAAAGCTATCAAAACTATGAAAAATTCCGGGGTGTGTAGTAAGATGTGAGAAATCGATTGACGTAAATCGGATGTCGATGTGTGCCTTAGTTTTCGATATATGGCCGCTCGGAAGGTGAAAATAGAATTCTTTTGCCGCTTCCCGAGGTCATATCTCGAAGAAGAAACGAGATATAGATTCGATTTCTCTCGCCTTCCTACATACACCTGGATTTTAGATGCTTTATCTTAGAAATCTTGCAAGGAAATGAAAGTTATATTACCTTCGATTTGGAGCATGTTCTATTGTATCGAATAAATTAAATAAAAATCTATAGCCATTAGAAGAATATAAAAAATACACATCTTTAACTTTGAAGGGTTATATACTTCTTGTGCTTTTTAATAGAGGTAAATTAAGCTTGAAAAACTTTTTTATATAAAAAAAATATGGATAAGTTAAAGACACACTTAAAAACTGTTATAAACTCTACCGTTTTATAGGCCAATATTTGTCAAATACTTGATTATTTCATTTATTTCCGGTTTTCACCACTGATTAGTGCGTCAAAATATTGTGAAATATATGTGAACTAGAGTACTAGAGAAATAATTGTACACATTATAGAGAACAATCATGGCATTGCATGTAATGGCCTGCTTAAGCTTAACTAACATTATTCCGAGCGCATCCACCAAAACATAGAATATTTGAATTTTTAAATCTATGTAGTATCTTGCTTGCTGATTTAAAAAACCTATTTAAATATGCAAAATTTCCGGGTATAATGAAATACTAAATCAATATAGGAGCAGGGAAAATTAAATTATTACTTCGGTCTATATTAAAATGTTAATTAAAGCGTAGAACAAAGGCATATCCGTAAATTATTATGGTAATCTAATCTTTATGGGTTTATTATTAAAATATTAAGCTTCTTTAAAATATTGTACAAAAAAAAAGAGATTTCATATATACACATTCCTGAAACAAGATATTTTGAACTGAGGATATTATACTTAAAAAAATTAGCAACGCTAGTGGCTCTCAATTGAAATGTGTTTCTATTGTTACGTATTATCTCCTCTTAGGAAACACCCCATATGAATCCGTGGGTTCTAAATAATTTTAACAAGGGATAAACCACTAACACTTTGTCTAATAATTTACTGATTATACTATTGCATAATCAGTAAATCGAACCGATCAGGCAATTCAGAAACATCGATGTATTTCGCCAGTCTATCCATATGCACGATCTTCATCTTAGACTTTTTGCTTCATTGAATACGATGGACGACATCATTAATTCGGGTAATAACAGTGTACGGTCCATCCCAAGGTGATTTCTTTCGATGACTTTCCTTTCCTCCGCTGTGGGTTGTACAGCCAAACCAGCTCTCCCACCTTGATGAACCCTTTTGGACTGCCCTTTCCGGCCGTATCGAGCCTTCATTCGGTCACTGGCTGGTGATGGCTCCGCTATATCGTTAGCCAACCTCTTGAAAGGAGCTCCAGCGTTGAATCCTTCACCCTTACTTCCAGGTCTGTGGTCCATTACTGGCTGCACAAATCTTGTATTTGCCACACCAAGCTTCCACATCCTGACAACTTTTTATCCAATAAAATCGTTCTCGTATTTTCTTCAGGGTTCTTGTTAACACCGAAGTGTCATCGGATGTTCTATTGTACACTTCTTGAAGCACCCTGGGAATCGCTAGATTCATAACCACCTGCTTTCCATCCGGCCTTTCAGATACTCTCCGCAACAGCCCGATCACGACTTTCAGTGAGTCCCACTGCGCCCATAGTGCCTTCAGTCCCAATCTTTTGTCTGAAACATTCTTCCATTTTGGACGAGTTTCCCTTTTTTTCGGCTCTCAATATAGGCCCAATTTCCGCATCGTTCAGTTGCTCTTGTATGAGCGCTTCATCTGTCCTGTCATCCGGTACCTCCACCTTGACTTTTAAGCCATGATTAGTAAATGTATAGTTGATATTTTTAAATAATTATTTCATTTATTAATAAGTTTTCACCACTAAGAAAACTTCTCATATCAGTTAACTTGTCTGTCATGGTCTAAGGCGAAGGATTGATCATGTCTCTAACTTAAGCCTTGGTTTCCTCCAACAACCGGTTACGGAGAACCGACTGTCTGTCGACCGACAAGGGCGGCGATTTCGGTCCCAAATGGTTTGCTAGAAATGAGTTTCTTTTTATTCGTCGACCTGTGCGTTTGCATTCTGCATGGACTAGAGCATGGATATTAAATCGGTTGCACTTTTAATGTTAAAAGAGGACGCTTTTTACATTGTGTCTCCTATTTCATTCCATGTTATTTCTTACAACTTTTAGCACAGTATATAATGCTGGATGTTGTCTTACAAGTCTATAAAAGCTTCATCGTCTTCAGCAGTAAATTGTTCACCCATATCTTCTCACATATCGTAGAACAAAAGCAGCAAGATGAATCTGCAATCAGCTGATCGATGCGGCTGAAATCAAACTCAACAGATTCGGGCAGAGAGGTCGGTTGTCCGTTTCCAAGCCGCGCAGCTAAACGGATTTCAGCAAACCAGCCTTATTCAAATCCTCACGTTAAAAAAATCGTCATATTGTCATACCGATTTTTCGGCGAAACCCAGGCTTTATACAAATGTAACTCGACGCTGGCTCCTGCACCATTAAATGTTACATCCGCTGCAAGCAAGTACACGTGACATCTGCATCAGAGACAATAGTGCCAAGGCTTCTTCACGTTGCTATTGTTTTCACAGCATGCGGTATATTGCACACCAGAAGGACTGTCACTCTTGATAATTAACAATCTTGCCATGAACGTTATATTCATAGAGGAAAGATTCCATAATTCACCAATCCAATCTGCAAATGTTAGTAAATTAGCCATTAAATTAAAATTTGACATGTCGTGTATGTATATACTTGTTAATCTCCACTTTTTGGGGGTGTTCAGTAATAGTAGTTTGTGCAACAAGAGTGAATATGATATCATATCGCACGAGAAAGAAATTTGATCACAACGTAGCGCTCCGTAGGTGGAGTACTCAAGCTTTCGAGTGCGATATGGATAATCCACTCGAGTTGCACAGTATACTTTTTCTACGACCAGCTTAAGAACAAACTAAAAAAAATTATTAAACATTAACATAGACACTGAAAATTACTTTCGCAGCTTACGCACAAACTTGAATTATTTATAACGAATAGTGTGATTGGTCGGTTTTATATCCATCCTAGATCGGATAAGAAACATATGCGTTGAGATAAATGGTATTGCCTACTTATCCATTCCACTGCAGTTTCATATTCATCTTAAAAAAAAGCAAATTTGCACATAGTGAAAACGTGTAATTTAGCTTCACCGTTTTCTAGACTTCTTGCTAGAGAAGTAAGAACATTCTTTACTCAACTTAATGAAAAATTTTAGAGGCATAAAGTATCATAGCATTATAAAGCAACCCTTATTATTATAGGGTCGACAGTCGAGTAGTCTGTCTGGTATAGTTCGCTACATATATTTAAAGCACATAATAAAAGCCATAAAAACAGATTGTAAATCACTGACTCGGCATGAGTCCTTTGCATTGCGTTTTCTAGATAAAATTATGCATAATAAAATAGATTGTAGTGAAATATTAGGCCAACTGAACTTCTATGTCCACGGATTAATTCTCGTCTTTCTTATAGCTTTTATTTAACTAGATCTAACATATTAAAGTTTTCTCATCTGCATAATATTTGTATCAGTTATGAAACTCATTGCAGTGAATTGGACATATTTGCCTAGCAGCCAGGAATTTTATTTACTGTCGTACAGTCGAACCGCCTTCATAATTTCTACTTGTACTTCTTACTTAGTTTAAATTTCCATCATATAAATGGTTTTCTACTATTGGATGTTGCATGATTAAATAAAAATAAATAAATAAATAAGATTTTTTATGTGCCTTAAATATATGTAGAGAACTATAGTCTTTCTTCATGTGATAATTAGGACTTATGCATCTAATTTATATGTTGCATGGGGAATATATTCATTTATTATGATTATTATGAATAATTTAGTGATTCCTGAGTTTTTACAAGAAATCAATTTTAACCCAAGATTTTGAATTCGTGTATAAAACAAAAAATGATGCTATATTTTCAGAAATTCCTTATACCATTTTACATTTACAGGAAATATGTATTGTATCCTTTTATGTATTATGCAAATATCTTTACAATTTTTAAAATATTGTTAAAGACTCAAGTCTGATGGAATATGCAAATTTTGAATCCTGCAACGGCGGGACGTCAAGTATAAGTCTTAACGTCCGACCATCGGAGGTCGGCATCCCATAGCTCAGCGATAACAAGCCCGGTTATTCAGTAAAGTAAGAAATTTTCTTAAACATTTGTCGGGGAGGTTTCAGCCGCTTCCAGTAACTGCACATTTTTCGTTTTACTCTTAATATTCACTTTACCACCAACGTAACTTGCAAAAAGCCAAAATTTAAAGAATTGAACAAAAAACATCAAGAAAATAAGACCACAAATAACCAACAGGATATGTTATGTTAGGATGAGACAAACATGATGAAATGCTATCAATAGTTCACATTATCCAGTAGCTATTGTCACATTACTATTTCAGAGTCGCCAACTGGACAAATATTCCAATATTCACATCTATCTAATGGAGATTCAATCGGCGTTATGGAACAGAATGGATGCTAATGAGAATTTAAAGTCAACTTTACCATAAAGGAACCTTTCATCTATATTTATGAAACTGGCTGTTATCAAGTAGATTTATTAGGGAAGTGGGGGGGGAAATGTAGTGAATGTCCTATAGATATAACTGAACAGGAAAAACAAATATTATTCAAAATTAAAAATAGTTAACAACATCGTTTATTCAAATATGATGATTAAAACCTTAACCTTAAAAAACTGATCAATTATTCACTGTCTGGGTATGTCTGCAAATTTCGAAATTTAATATATTTATCTATTTATAAAATAACTTCTATATTTAGATCGGTCGTAATAATTGATTTTCTAAATGACGTAGTAGGGCATTATATTAAAATTGGCAACATGTGGGTGTGGGAATGACATTTATATCTGTTCCACTAAGAAAACAGACTATTGTTGCACACTGGAATCAAATAATAGAGCCTGACCCACGTCCTAAGTCGGCAGCAATCGCTGGCGTGCAATTAAGTGAAACAAACGGGGGTTGGGTTTCATATAACTACATGGGAGTTTTTCAAAATAACCTTTACAAAGATAGTTGTAACCTTATAACAATTTGTTTTACTGTGTTTGTAATCTCTTTCATCTCGGTAAATTGTATTTCCAGTTTCAATTAAACTAAGTACGACATGACTTGATATCATGCACACTTTTGCCAGATTCTTACCTGATTTCTAAAGCTGCGCAGACTCCGAGGCTGCCTCGCAAGGCAGTCGCGCGAGGTCCGGTTCGCAAAGTTTGTACCCTACGCACCATTGAACAGAATATCATTCAAATAAACATAAAAATCTGGCAAAATTAAGGGCGATTTAAAATCATATTTCAGACAAGCCTGCATTACGGTGATATTTAAGCAAACATAAAAACCACTTTTTTTACAACTTATTCGTTTGGTAGTAGAAATACGAAAAAAAATCGTCGCATTTCCCAAAAGATCTTGCAATCTTTCTCAGAATATAAATTGAAGGTTTAAATAAAAAGCGTGTATAGTAAACATTTTTTTTACTAAAAGTGCATCAGGTTACCAAATTATCTTCCGCCGTTTCTTAAGGCTATTATAGACTTTATATTATGGATGTGCATCGCAGATGATTCATCTGCAGTGAATGTGAAAGGTGAAAGTCGGAGACTGTAAGTGAGACTAGAAGCCTTGTAGCATTCTTTGTCGAATAAGTTATGAGCTTTTTGCTTAACAGAACCTGGAGTATTTCTCTAGTTTCTGTTTCTTTTTCAATTTTAGAAACTCTTCCGTTAAGAGACACACCTTTAGGTAAGCCAGGGAATGGCTTGAAGTCAAGATATAGGGTTTCAGCACGTTTTTTGCAAGGGTGTGCAAGCTAATTCGTTACCTCCTATTACTTCGTACAGTGACACCCACATGAAGGTACCCTTGTTTTTTTCAATCGTTTCAGACATATTCTGCATTCCCAGGCAATTTCAGATTCAAAGGTGTAAGATCCGAGGGCCTTCAAGGCTGCTTAACTGTCTAAAAGTATATAGATCTCAGCCTCTCCAATGGTTTTGTCTTGTCCTGGACACAGATCTGTACCATAGATTTGTCTGGGAGATGGTCGGGTTCCTGCTCAAGGCTCTGGATACAGATTGCAATTAGGCCCCACTGGACGTACAACGCACATTAACCCCTTCAGACATCTTCCATCCATCTGTGTGTCAGGTGAGTGATTGTTTCTGCAATGGCAGTGCTTGGACCCTGCGCTCAATCAGCACATGAGAGGGACAATCGAAGTCCTGTTTGGTTAGTATCGAGTCAGTGACTCGTTAGTCGTGGACTCAAATTGGACTGGTTCCAAAATCCTTAATTAAGTTGTAGATGAAGTAGGTCTTGCATTGATTCCACAGCTACTATGGAACAGGAGCACAATGCCATTATAATCGATAAACAGGAAAGGCGTTAGTAGTTTTCGCAACTTTACTTGTGTTGATCTTTCTAGCCATCATACACATGACGTGTAGGTCACCGTCGGTCTCACAACCGAGAGATAAGACCACTAGATCATTTTAGATTTCATAACAAACATCATCCGGCATGTCCAAACAGTCATGGTGGCTTTAATACCAATAACTATATTCCGCGGATTGACACTAAGGCCCTCTGATGAGTACCATTTGGGTATTGTGTTTAAGGTAATTGGCCTAATACTTGAAATCATAACCTTATGTAGCATTTTACAGTAATGACTAGGTCATCACCCTGCTCCTGGACCTTGAAGCCAGAATTACTTAACTTATGGAGGAGGTCACCCAGCACCATTGACCACAGTAAGGGCGATAGAACTATCCCTATCGTCCTTGACCGCAATCACCGTGGCTGACTTTTCTTTCACGTGTGTAGAAATAATATTAATGTTGAGCATAGATTATATTCATTTAAATATAACGATCTCTACACAAATTTCCCATCTGTCAAATAGTTCTAAAATAGGGCGTGGCGTCTGTAAGGCCCTCTTGCACAAATCGTTCTCTTGGTGATTACGATATATTACCAGCATTTTTATCGCTGACATATGGTCAGATCTACAATTCTATGACTGACATACGGCAAGATCATCGATTGTATGAATAATCTATATCTAATAGGTATAAGACATTGTAAAAATAAAAAAATATATACACCAAGAACACAGTGGTACACTGCTACAATAATAAACTATCTACTTGACATCTCGTAGGAATTTATTTCTTACCAAGTTATAAGTAAAGTTCGTTGTTAATCGGAGTTAGGCAGTGTTAATAGGGTGACGAAATTTTAAGTATGCAGTGTCATTTTTTTAAGATAACATTTAATACTAATAACCCCGAGTCATCCTTTTCGATTTTCATAAACCCTAGCTTCATACAGCGACATCAAATCATAATAAATTGTATAAATGTCTGCTTAATGGCGCTCTCTTGGTAACGCCACTGTGCTGGTGCGAGTTGTAATCTGGAAATTGGGACATAAAAGCGTACAACCTCGTTCTATTGCATTACGAGTCCCAAGCTCCAAGGCATTTTGCTCCCCGTTTCCTCAGCGGAATCACTCTTTACTATGAACGAATTTCGCGAAGCCGGCTTTAATATTTCTTGGCTATCAGAGACGTTTTTTACAGGAAACTGGGGTAATGATCAAATGATTTATAACTAGAAAATGTTTTTATGCACATAAATCTCTGTTCTGTTATGTGTTTCTCATTTTAAGGAACAAAACAAAACTTTAGCTGTCATATATGCTGAAAGAGATTAATCTGTCTGCTATAATTCAGACGAGGCGCGATCTAAAAATAGAGATATGGCTTTATAAGATTTAATGCTGTTTAGAGAAATGTGCTATTAGTTCATGAAACTGTCATGTATTGAAAAATTAACCAAACTATTGAACAAAAGTAATTAAGTATATACTGCGTCACAAAATATATAGCTCTGTGGAGATGGCCCCCCATTATTGAAATTAAAATATTTTTCTATGCGAGTCGTATGCTCGTGATTGCTCGTTGGTTTCTTTCCTATGCTCGGTGCTTAAAATAGGAGAAACACAGAGGGGGTTAAAACTGATAACAGCCGCCCCCGCCCCCACTGTTGGACATTTAAATCTTCAGTGCCCAGTTCATTTGCTCGTTGTTACTTACAATAAAAAGAAAATAAATGAAGGGGCGGAATTATGTAAATGTACCTAACTAGCACGCAAAAGGGTGAATAAGCATGGTAAAAATAAATGGCCCCAGAAGCGTTTCGACCTAATTCGGTGTCAGTAGATCGACAATAGGAGAAGAAATGTTTTCCTCGAGGCGTAGCCTCCTGTCGCCACTGGTAACCCCCGTACCTTAAAAAATATAATGTTTCGTTTCCTTTTTCTATTTCTGCAAATTGTGCGTTAATTATTATGAACAAAATTGATGATGTATATTAAACGCATCCTAAAAAAAATCAGCTGATTTGGCTGCCTCCTTCGAATGAAAAGGATATATTAAAAAATCTCAATATTTATTTTTTTATAAAAATAATGATTCGCGTACACAAAACTTATACCAAAAATACATTGTTATGCGTAGTTTATTGTAGATTTTTTTCAAATTTTTAGCGGAGCGCCATAATTAAAAAAAATAAACACTGTTACGACGCAATGGTTAGTGGTGCTTAACCATTGAAACTTTATGTATCCTTATGTCTAACGTTTAATTCGTTCTAATATTGCCAGTGCGGAAATGTATAAATATCTTCAAAAAGTTAGTTCAGTAATCGTAATATAAACATCACTACTCTATTATCAAGATCATTTTTAAAAACAATCGCTGACTACAAGCGGCATATTATGTTATTTATGTTGATACAAAATATCTGTAGAAATTTAAAAAAAAATAAACAAATGTATAATATTTCAACAAGTTGTAACTCTAACGAAATTGAGTAAAACACTACTATGTTTTTTGCCACTATATTTGCACAAAAACGTGACTGCAGTTTCGACCTGTTTTAGGTCATTTTCAAACAATGATTCAATTAAGAATGAAATACAAAAGATTTGGTCCCTATTTAAATATGTTTCTGGATTTAAACAGATTGGAGAATTATGAAATTATACAGGTATTTTATGATATCCTAACTATCTAAGGGTGGGGTTTCTCAGAAATTTTAATTACATCTTGGTAGCAGTAAAGAGAGGCGAGTACATAACATCTAATTGATCATTTAACAAAATTAAATCATCTTTATTATTGTATTTGTATATTTCCAATGCTTCTAACAAATTAAGTTTAAAACCTTTGCTGGCATATTTAAACTTAATTTGTTAGAAGCATTGGAAATATACAAATACAATAATAAAGATGATTTAATTTTGTTAAATGATCAATTAGATGTTATGTACTCACCTCTCTTTACTGCTACCAAGATGTAATTAAAATTTCTGAGAAACCCCACCCTTAGATAGTTAGGATATCATAAAATACCTGTATAATTTCATAATTCTCTAATCTGTTTAAATCCAGAAACATATTTAAATAGGGACCAAATCTTTTGTATTTCATTCTTAATTGAATCATTGTTTGAAAATGACCTAAAACAGGTCGAAACTGCAGTCACGTTTTTGTGCAAATATAGTGGTAAAAAACATAGTAGTGTTTTACTCAATTTCGTTATTGTCATGGATTACCACAGAGTAACGGCTTCCTCAATCAAGTTGTAACTCAATTCGTCCAAACATTACATTACATGTAAATATTAAATTCTCGATAACTGAGTGTACTTTTCTCGTTCTCATTCAAAAAATTGTTTATCGTGGTCAAATAAGACATTTGCAAAACGGCAAGAATTCAAATATTAATTATATGGGACATTGGCGTGCTAGTATAATAAAAATGTTTGAATAATGGTATAGAGTAACACTAATAATATTTCATGATCATGATGTATTTCAGAATGTTTAGAACTTAACAGTAAAATTCTGACGCTCCTCCTTATATCAACTGTGATAAAATATATTTATATACATTTTAACGAAATCAATAAAGTTAAAGCAATGGTGGACACGGATATGATACACAAATATGAAACTAGACAACTGTTAAATCGTTCTATCTAAATTTTTCCCTTCAAAAATCTCCAACTTTACGAAAATAATAAGAAAACGATTAGCTGTTTAAAACTCAATCAGAGTTGTAGTACTGGAAAGAAATACACACGGAGGAGGGTAACCGGCATGTTGTAAGCGTCATTGTTGGCTTGGGTTACTTAGTCGGTAAACTACTTGATGACCCCTCTCTGTTTCACTATATTTCTTGTAGCAACTGTAATAAGAATCCTAAAAAAATTATGAACCATGGTTCAAGCAAACTTCTTGGAATTTCAAGAAGGGCTTTTATTTATTTAATAAATATAAGCTAATTAATTACATCATTCTCAGAATATCAGGTAATAATTAATTGTAAATAAATATTTAAATAACAAAAAACTCAAAACTAGCTCTGACTATTATAAATGTCGGGTTAGTTTGGTATGGCTTAATCGTGGAGGTGTCGAAATTCCAACAACGCTAATATTTAATTCTGAGCGACATATGCCCTGCAATGAAGTTAAGTGCAGTGAATAATAATTATCAGTAGAAAACGACACCGTATTGATACATAAAGTTTCAGAAGTTTCAGTGGCTAAGCGCCACTAGCCGCATAGATCAAACTAGTATAAAGCATCACAACATATATTTTTCAAATTATGGCGCACCGCTACTAAAAATTTGAAAAATCTACAATAAACTACTCATAGCAATGTATTTTTGTTAAAAGTTTTGTGTACGCGAATCACTATTTTCATAAAAAAAATATATATTTTAAGTTTTTTTTACATCGTCAATTTTATTTATAATAATTAACACACAACTTGCAGAGATAAAAAATGAAAACGGAAAACTATATTTATTAAGGTACAGGAGTCACCAGTGACGACAGGGGTTTACAATTCGAGGAAAATATTTCTTTTCCTATTGTCGATCTACTGACGCTGAAGTAGGTCGAAACGGTTCTGGGAACATTTTACCGTGCTTATTCTGCTACACCCTTTACGTCAAATGGAAGTCAAATTTCCCCAAACTGACATTAGTAAACCATACATATCATTCAGGGATACTAAGATCCTTCTGGAAGGATTTTGGCCATCGGACTAGAATCCGGCCTGAATGGGGGCTTTCAATAATTTTGGTTAGCGGTTGCACAATGGGCCACAAGACCTGGGTGCGGCGACCTTTCGTCGCCTAGCTAGAAGAAGAAGAAGATCCTTCTGCAGAAAAATTCCATGTAAGTCAATTTTTTGAATTGACCTTTCTTCATTTAAAACAAAATATAAAAGCCCCTTCGATGTGCTAAAAAATCAAAAGAAGGTTAAAGGTCGTGAAAAACATTTTTTCGCGAATGTGATCTGTTTAGTCTATGACAAAGATAGTAACAGTAGCTAGGAGATTATTTACAAAAAAATGATTTTCTTTTGCATTAGGTAGTTTAGACAGTTCACTTTAAATATAAGTATACATATCCACGTCCAAATGTATCTGTTATAGATTTAATTGAGAAATTGAACAGTGAAAAAAAAAACGAAAAAAAAGAGAAAATAAAAAAGAAACATTGATACAAAAAATATCAATGAAAATAATAAAAATAAAAAGATAACTAGGCTAAGCTCTAATAATAAATAAGAACGAATTAATTTTTAAGGAGAAAAATCAAATAATAAAATAGTAATACCTCCAGGGGTAAAAATGTGAGAGTAAAAGACGCAAATTAACTAGTATATAACAAAAATAAAATGTCGGCAACACTGAGGTAATGGAGTGAGCGCATTCCCTAGCCATTACTAGCACCAATTAAAAAAAAAGAGAGAAATTGATAAAAAGAATTGCACTATGAACTCACTAGTGTCAGTGCCTACATATAAGATATTTTAGATACAACTCAATAACTATATTGTACAGAACTCAAAATATCATATGATTACGATTAATTAATTAAACGATATCGAAGAAATATCAATTTCAAAACACGTTGCTAAATTACACACTATATTGAATTATTGCGTAGAAGAGTAAAATTATCAAACATGAATTTATTTCCTGATAATGTGAGCAGGAAATTAGACCCACTCTATTTGCAAACCAGAACTGAAAAAAACAATAGTAATTTTATTGCTTGCATGGTACTTATAATTATTTTAAATTGAATTTAATAAGAACGATTTCTGTATTTCCCTTTAAGCAAAACATAAAGTGTGGCCTGCTTTTCATGGAGCCACCCTCATATTTCGATCATTTCATATACGAATATTTTAAAATTTTGGTGGTGAATATACAGGGTGTTCCAGAATTGAGTTCCCGGGCGGGAACCTGTGATTCCTGAGTTCATATTGGGCCCATATAACCCAACTTACCTTAATCCAAAAATGCATCGCTGAGGAAGTACATCCTCTTAAAATAAGAGTGAAAAAAACACTTTTTTCCAATTTTTTCCGTTATATTGAAGATACAATTTTCGAATTTTGATGGGAGCTGTATCGCTATAAGTACTCTAAGCAAACTTGATAACAACCAAATATCTTTTGTTTCACTTTTTATTTTTTTCATAATAATTATTTGACTGGCTATATTTTTCTAATGCCTTTAAACCCTGTAAAATTATGGAATACCTGAATATTTTTGGAGAGCATTGAAAGGGCTGCAAAAAAGGCACTTAAAAATTTTTGTAATTTTAATTAAAGTATCATTTTCTCCTGTATTTGTATTTGACATTTATTTACAATTCCAGAACTAAATTTTGTGGTAACAGAAAAACATAGCTTATTTAAAAAAAATTACATTCATAACAAATGCCGCACATGATGTCCACTTGTTTCAGTACACAAAACAATACTTTTAAAATTTTGTGTAATATCAACCAAAAATCAAGAATTATCGTTTTTTCTCCGTTATTTTTTAAAGTGTCACTTTTCCATTCAATTAATTTTACTACTTCTGGAAAAGCGACACATAACATAGCCACACAAAAAAAAAATCTGCCCTGGGGATCTGAACATGTTTACTACATGTTTTTGGGGTCGCTGAATCCGAATCCGAGGTCTGTTTAACTCCATCATATCAGGATTGTGCAATAACCTCAAAAAACCCATAATTTAAGCGACTTCGACATCTCTTCACATAAATGGCTGTAACTTTTTCTAGGCAAAAATAACCCCCTCTTTTTTGTACTAGATTGATTGCAAATTAAATTTCTAATCCGACGATGTGTGGCACGGTATTTTTCCGGAGCATTTTAAGTAAGATATCGGCCGCCAAAGTGAGAGGTCCGAGGTTTTCGCTTCTCTAGCGACAAGACTCAGCTTCAAGGGCCATTTCTGTCACACGAAAGCTAGCAAACATCTGAAAAAATTCAGGGGTACGTAGAAAGACGTAAAAAGCCGTTTGGAGGTTGGTGCGCGCATTGGTTTTCGAGATATGGCGGATTGAAGTCACCGGAAGGTGAAAATTGAATTTTTTTACCGCTCCCCGATGCTATATCTCGAAAACGAAACGAGATATAGAGCTGCGGTTTACGCCATTCGATTTCTCTCGCCTTCCTATATCTACGAATTTTTTAAAATTTTTGCCGGGACTTTAATTTTTTTGCGAAATTTCTAAGGTAAAGCATCTACAAAATTCAGAGGTGTGTAGGAAGGCGAGAGAAATCGAATAGAGTAAACCGCAGGCTCTGTATCTCGTTTCGACTTCGAGATATAACCTCGGGAAGTGATTTTCACCTTCCGGTGACTTCGAGCGGCCATATCTTGAAAACCAAGGCAAGCATCGACCTCAGATTTGCGCCAAACGATTTCCTACATCTTTCTACGTACCCCTGAATTTTTCCAGATTTTTGCAAACTTTTGTTTGGTAGAAATGGTTCTCGAAGCAGGGTCGTATCGCTCGAGAAGCGAAATCCTCGTACCTTTCACTTTGGCGGCCGATATCTCACTTAAAAAGCGCCGGAAGGATATCGTGCCCCACATCATCGGATTGGAAATATAATTTGCAATCGATCTAGTACAAAAAAGAGGGGGTCATTTTTGTCTAGAAAAAGTTACAGCGATTTATGTGAGGAGATGTCGAAATCGCTTAAAATATGGTATTTTTGAGGTTATGGCAACATCCTGATGTGATGGAGTTAAACAGACCTGGGATTCGGATTCTGTGACCCGGAAAACATATAGTGAGCATGGTCAAATCTCCAGGCCAGAAAACTTTTTTTTTGGTGTGGCCGTGTAATCGTCGGAGTGTATGCGTGCGTTTTACAAGAACCGTCTTTAGTATTTGCGGCTTCATAGAAAATTTTAGAATTTAATAGTTGCAAAATCTTAAATTGCTTCTCCTGAAAAATAGTGTTTTTTGAGTTGTGTCACTTTTCCTCCGGGCGAGCGACATGTGTTTGCTAAACAGAAAACCTGTCACGTTGTCATGAGAATACGAAAATTAATTCATTAGTAACGTCAAAAACTAGCGTTTATATGCTTAATTACGGTAATCCACCGGCAACGAGTTGGGTTGTAATTTTGTATTATGAATCAATGCATTACTTAATGAAGAATATGCTGATATCATTTGATATATGGAGAAATGAAGTTTAATTCCCAGCCTCTGAGTGGAGATACAGGCAAAAGTACCCAAGCCGAAGAACACGAAAATTTAAAAATTTTGTCTGCAATATAACGGAAATTACTGAGGTGAACATTGCTGCCGATTCCCGACATCCATGGAGGTTCGTTCCAACACGCAGCAACGACGCAGCTTGGTCGTCCGCCGAATACGCCCAACGGACGGCCAAACCGCGTGCCGGAATCAAGCCTCGGATGTTTTATATACCGTCGGACCGGCTGAATACGCTGGGTTGGACATGGGACATGCTTGTTGTCAGCAGCGAGAGCCACATGATGCATGAGGTAGGAATATAGGATGGGAAGCGTGGGTGTTTGTGAGATGCTTCTTTTAAGTTTCCATGCTTTGGGAAAACATGTTTTTTCTGTCTCAATTTAAGAGAATGATCTTCCTCAGGGATGCATTTTTGAAGTAAGGTCAGTTGAGTTACATGGGCTCAATGTGAATTCAGAAATCATAGGTCCGGAAACTAAATTCTGGGACATCCTGTATAACTACCTATAAAGTGAGTCTTTAGACGTAATCACGTTTCATTTCAGTTAGAGGCGTCCGATTTTAGCATGGCAAAAGGGGATCAATTTTCAAAAAAAAAAAAGTATTAACGATTTTTTTTAGATATTTTCAACACGATTAATTTTTAAGAACTGAAAAATCGGCAATTTCTCGTTTTTTGACGCTTTAAAAGTATAATAACGTTTTCTTTACGATACCTACATACTTTTTTATAATGTCTTTAGACCTTGCATATGAACTTCCACTTTGCTTAAACAGTTTTTGAAAAATTATTGTCAAAGAAACATTGTTCCAGTGTATGACGATTTTTGGCTCCGTCTCCATCGAGAAGCATTTGCTTAAAATTTTAACTCTAAGTAGGAAATACCTTAAAAAGCAAACCCTACCCTATGCGAATGTGCGCTTTTACCCTAGGGGTAGATACCACACCAACTCTGGGGTGGGAACTTTAATATTTAAAATAAATCGCCTCGGAAATCGATAGCGATAGTAAAAAATAGTCTATAGAGTTTCTTCGAAAAATCAATACTTTCTGTGTTATTCGTGATTGAAAATTTCAATTTTCCTCAAAAATAATCATGTTTTCAAACGGTCTTTCACGAAAAACTCAAAAACTTTATATTTTATCAATGAAAGTATAAGGAGCAAAAATGTAGCTTATAAAAAAACAAAGGGATTGTTTTATTTTATTGCTGTAGGCCCAATACAAACCGAGTTATGGCTTACTGAAGATGGGCCTTATATATCGAAGGAAAAATTTTAAAAAATGCAACATTGAATAACAGGAGAACGGTTAATTTTACGGGAATAACGCATAATACCTTTTTTAAACTACTTAAAGAACCATTAAAATGAGACGTTGCAGAACTCTCTAGAACAAAAACTAAGGGCGTTATGACGAAAATAAGTCGATTCCTATTTTTTTCGTGGAACAAACAACAATGCTACCCTTGGTATTACTACCCTAATTGAAATGAAACGTAATCCATTTACAGTTCACTTTATCTAAGCACTCGTAATGTGGTCCAGAAGTTTGACCGGTTTAGAATGCTTAACTTTGAAAAAAATTCTGGTTAAAGTGGAAAAAGCATTTTTGAAATTAAAAAAAAAGTATTTTTTTCATAATAACTAAAAAACATTAACCGAGATATGGCCCTTCAAATTTCACATTAGCGTGTGACTGGTACCGTTTTTCAGCCCTTTAAACGTTGCCTTTTTAAATATAAAGGGCTTAAGAAACCTTTATGAGCTCGTAGGTCATAAAATTTCCTACAAAATGTTTTTTTATGAGCTTTCTAGCGTAAAAATTAAGCGACTTATTGTCAAAAAACCAAACGCACTTTTTTTTTAAATTTCTGAGTAGGTAGATTTTGGAGCATAAATACGTACCAGACGATTGTGGAATCGAACGCGTGTATATCGGTAGAAAATTTTTAGTCTTTTCCTCATGAGGGGTAGTTTTGAAGGGTTGAAAAGTTGCAATAAATAATTATTCAAGTTGAACACAATAAGATACCAAATTAAGATATGTGCTGTATTAAATTATATAAATATGCCGGTAAATAATTTTTCCAATTTTTTTATAATAAGGGATGAATATTAAGGGTTGAGAAGTTGGGATGAAAAATATATGAAGTATGACAAAGTCAATAAATTGTTTTTTTCCAATTTTGTCATAATAGTGGGTAGTTTATAATGGGTAAATAAATCAAAAAAGGGTTGACAAATAAAAACTAGTGTCTTAAAATATCAAACAATCTTGATTCAAACCCCATTAACGTTTTTTAACTTATTAAATGCTTCAATTCATTGTTTTATTAAGTTTTTGCAATAAGGGATGGTTCTCACCCCTAAGAATAATTTGCGCATATCGGGATAGGGTAGGGAATGAAGTGAAAGGTAAGTAAAGCTTAATTCCAAAATTTCATGAAAATCCATGCTTCTTATTAGGATTCGGAGGTAATACCATATTTTTACCGTCGTACACTGGACTATAATTGATACCTGAAACATTTTATGTCGAAATATACAGGGTGTTCCATTATGGCACTTTAAAAATATAATTGAATAATCGTGAAAAACACGCTGTAGAACTAGCTTTAACTTTGTACCCTGTATGTCTTGACTTAAAATTTTTCAGCAATAAAATACTTACAAATTCATTTGAAATGTATATACCCAAGATTATCCAATTTAGGGTTATTTTCGAACCACTTATTCTAAAAGTAAATAACGTAGTTAATTTTCAATAACTTTAATAGAACGAGCTAATAATTGCTCTAAAATAAATTTACAGTTGAATGTTGACGTTTACTTTGAAACGAATACATCAGCAATAGATACAATACAAATGTGGCAAACGATACAATATTAATTCAGTATTCACAAAAGGGAGCTTCAAGCAGCTAGATCAATACGTTTACATTTAAATAAGTTTAAACGGCATGAAAAGCGAGCTAGTTTTAACGATGGCTGCCATACAATAAGAGATAAAACAAGACCAAGCGCGTTAAAACTTGATAATGCCATTATTTTCAAGCTCCTATTGTCACTTTTAACGATATATTATCGTGTCTTATATTCTCGTATATATCAAATAAACACAAATTTTAATGAGTTTAGCAGCAACATAATACTTTCATGGAATTAAAGTTTTCTATAAATTACGTCTCTAACGAACTTTATTTTGTGTCTCTTGTCTGCTCTCGGTGATGTGATGCCAGCGATGAATTTTATGAAATTACCGTCGTTACTTTCTTCTTTCCTTAAATTTAGTATATGTCGATAAGTTGTTTCATTACTTGATCATAACGGTTTTTTTTTTCAATAAAAGGTCTCCCACAATAAGAATGGCAAAATGCCCCCCCCCCCCTCGGAATTTAAAATAAACTTGACATATTGGTTATGGGGGTAAAAAATAAGGTAGTCACAGTCCATATGTCCCCAACCCCCCCCTCCCCCCTCCCACGTGATTAAAAAATGGGTTATCTTGGTTTTTTATTTACTATCTCAGGCTGTGTTTACCCCAAAATTCGGAAAAAAATCATGAAGGTAGTTGACCACCTACCTACGAAATTTTTTCCAAGGTCATTTAAGGTCACTAACACCATTAAAGAAATTCTAAAATGTTAAAAATGGAATTTTCGGCCAAAAAACGCAGGTTTAACATGATTTCTTTGTTGTCATTTTGTTCTAACTATCAAATGCTACCTTCTGGAATAAATCTTAAATAGCTTGGTTTGGTGCGCCATGCTTAAAAATCCATTTTTAAGTTTTTTAAAGATCTTTTGAAGTTTAGAAGAGTGGGGTGAAAGATAACAAAAAAAAACTCGAAAAACATTTTCTTTACATTTTTTTTGAGACGACGTTTTTTAATTTTTATTTCTAGCATAAATACTCGCAGTTATGACCATTAAAATATTTTTTTACAATTTTCAGGCAAATTTAACTATTTTTAAGCTGTTTTTCAATTCATAGAATTTAGCAATATGGCACAGTTTAACAATGTAGAAAATATAAATGGGAGACTTTTAGACCTAGTAGTATCTGATTTACCGAATTGTACTGTCTCTCACGATAATGCACCTTTTGTGGGAGAGGATGCTCACCATCCAGCCCTAAGAATTACTTTTGTTCCGCGAATGATTAAATCTGTTAGATTTCCAATAAACCCGAACGAGCAAAATTATAACTTTCGAAAAGCAAACTATCCTGCACTGTACGAATCATTACTCCAGGTTGAATGGACGTTTTTGGAAAATTTTCATGATATCAATAATGCATGCGAAGAATTCTACCAAAAACTATATTCAATTTTTGACGAACACGTTCCGAAATTCAAAGATAAAAAAAGAAAATTTCCTGTATGGTACACACCTGAAATAATAAAGAATGTGAAACTGAGAGATAAGCACCGCAAAAAATACAAGAAATTCAACGATGCAAATACATTAGAAGAATATAAACGCCTTAGATCACTAATTAAATTACAAACCAAAGATGCGTACAAAAATTACATAGAAAATATTGAGAGCACATTAACTACTGACCCTAAACAATTCTGGTCCTACATCAATAATAAAAAAGGCACTACTAGAATACCCGGTAAAGTGTATTACAATGAAAAAGAAGTTGATAATCCGCAAGAAATTGTAGATAATTTTGGCCAATTTTTTAATAGCGTTTACTTACCACCGTCTGACAAAATGCCAACTTCTAATATTATAAGTAACCAACCAACCATAAATATCGATCAGTTGTCAGAAACAGACATCAGACAAGGTATCAAAAAGCTAAAAAACAAATTGACATCGGGACATGATCAAGTCCCCAGTTTTTTAGTTAGAGACTGCGCAAATGTGTTTATCACCCCACTCCGAACTTTATTTAATATTGCATTGAGAACGTCTACCTTTCCCGAATGTTGGAAGCTAGCAAAAGTATGCCCTATTTATAAAAGCGGAAATGTGGCAGATGTAAAAAACTATAGAGGGATCTCAATTCTACCTAATTTTGCAAAGGTCTTTGAGGCCTCAGTGTATACTATAATCTATTCCGGGGTAAAGAATATAATTTCCACGCACCAACACGGTTTTATGGAGAAACGTTCTACAGTAACAAACTTAGCTTGTTTAACTCAGTTCGTGTCCGAGTCACTGGACAACAGAGGTCAAGTAGATGTGGTGTACACTGATTTTTCAAAAGCCTTTGACCGTATAGACCACAATTTATTAATTGAAAAATTAAATTATATTGGTTTTAGTAATTTAATGTTACAGTTTTTTATATCATATTTAGATAACCGGTTACAATATGTTCAGTATAATGGTTTTAAGTCAAATACTTACCTAGCAACATCGGGGGTACCCCAAGGTTCAAACTTGGGGCCACTTTTGTTTATTATATTTATAAATGATTTATGTGATATGTTAGATTGCAAAAAACTTTTATTTGCGGATGATTTAAAAATATTTAATGAAATTGACAACATCGAGGACTGCCTAACTTTACAACAGCAAATACGCAAAATTGAATTATGGTGTACTTCCAACAAATTAGATATGAACGTATCAAAATGCAAGGTAGTAACGTACACGCGTAAAATCAGTTTTATAGAGTTCTTGTATACCTTCAATGACACGGAATTATCAAGAGCTCAATCAACTAAGGACTTGGGTGTACTATTCGACTCTAAACTGGACTTTACACAACATATAAACTCATCTACAAATTCGGCACTAAAATTACTAGGCTTTATAATAAGAAATTGTAAACAATTCTCTAATGTAGATGCACTTAAAACGTTGTATTTCTCAATGGTACGATCAAAACTTGAGTATGGTGTGATAATTTGGAACCCAATTTATAACGTTCACTCACAAACAGTAGAGAATATTCAACGAAAATTTATGAAGTACTTAGTTTTTAGAATGGATAGAAACTATCCAGAGCAAGGATATCCAAATACCCTGTTACTGTCGAGATTAAACATGAAATCATTAGGGAATAGAAGAATACTAATTTCATTAGTATTTTTATATAAACTACTTAACCATTTAATCAACTGTCCAACACTATTATCAAAAATTAATTTCAGAATCCCGAGATTAGGAGCACGTCAAGACATTCTATTTTACTGTCCCAATAGCCGTACAAACATGCTCAAAAAGTCTCCCATTTACTCTATGATGGAACTATATAACAAGCTTAGCAGTCAATGTGATATATTTAGCACACGTTTAAGTCAGTACATCAAGACCATTACAACAGTTTATTGAAATCATCAGTATTAGTTTGAATATATTGTTATGTCTTTAATAATAATTTAATTGTTCTTTATAAGTTAAGCTATAATGATGTTATTGTTATTCTTTAGCATGTATTAGTTACTGCATAGGCAGTATCAGCTCCTAGTATAGTTCTCAATATTATCATGTGTGACGGACATTGTCCTGTAATTGGATTATTCTGTTGGGCAATAAATCTATTATTATTATTATTATTATTATTATTAACAGAGAGGTTAGGGTTAGCGGAAAGACTCATACGACATTTTTTAAGACGAGGGATTTGCACTTTCATTAACAATCGACAATACTTCCAAGTACTCAAACTTTGTCAAGACACACTGTCACAACACACAAGTGTCCTCTCTAACTATGAATTTCCTGGATTAAAGGAACCCCTACAAACAGTACTGATGCAGTTTAAACAAGTATTATCTACTCACAAATTATATTTCATTTGTCGATTCAAAAATAATTTGCATAATAATGTTCCCTTTGAGGCAAGGATTCAATAGCATAATGTCAAGTATGTCAAATTCTGAAAATCGAAACGTACTCAAAGGGTTAATAATATTTTTATTTAAGTTAGGACCAGATACGATCCTCCACTACAAGTATTAACCTATACGAGCGTTAAAAGATTTGATGTTTTTGAATTTTTTTGGTTGCGTTTTATTACCTATAAAGAAGGCATCTTTTCTCGCTCTTGCAGAGCCGAATTTCCGAATTTCCCCATACAATTTGGTATCAGCAGAAAGGGCCAATCTTGTTCTTTCCATAGAGACCTAAAACAGACAGAAAATTCGATGTTTTTCAATTTTTAACAGAAAAGCCATCTTTCGTTCGCCCGCGCCAAACCGCATTTCCGGTTTGGCTTATCACTTCGGTATCAGAACAAAACGGCACTCTTCCTCTTTCCATAGACACCTAAAACGGCCTTCAACTCCACGTATTTACTTACTACTGAACGGATGTTAGTGATTGCGGTAGATCTCCAAGTTCAAAGTTGCGCATAGTGACGTCACAAACAGGCGCACTGTTTCTGCAACTAATACCAATTTCAACTACTTATATCTCGAGAACGGAAAAAGTTAACAATATGAAATTTTATAATAAGAATGTCGGGTACTATAAAAACGTATAAAAACCATATAACAATATTATCATGGAACAAGCCTATTGGGTAATTTTTCACGAAATGCTAAGGCATTTTTACGCTGTGGACATCTTAATTTGTCACTTCTATTTTATTGTTACAAACTTTCGTTCAATTTCACGTTTGTTAGTCAAGTTAAAAGTAAATCTCGTTAATCAAGTCAATTTTGAACCGGCTCCACTCGAAATTTTGCTTACATATAGTACCGATGACAATACAATTATCTTATTACCATGACCTGATGTTGCAGCCAGGAGAGTTAGCTCACTATGCAACGTCTCAAGGGTCAATGATAGGGTCGTAGCCCAAAAAGTAGGTCTAGTGCGGCCGAGTGAATGTTAACAAAAGGAAGATAATAACTATCGAATTAAAGCAATAACATCAGGTTTTAAACGTTGGTAACCTGATCAGAAAGCTTGTTGCGAGATACGCATTAAAAAATAATCCTATTTCTGGGGAACTACCTATGAACATGCTCGTGATATTTTTTTATGTCCAGTCACCAACATTCAAAAATTGATACTTACATTTTATTATTTCCGTTTTAGTCACAGTATATCTGCCATTGGCCGTTGATGAGTTGCATATTGAGCTTACTATCCTGGCTGCAGCATCATATTGCGGTCATCAGATAATTGTATTGCCATCGGTACTACACATGTATGCAAAATTTCAAGACAATGGATCATGTGGAAGTGATGCATGATTGACATGCCAGATTTTACCTAAACTAACTGAAAACATGTGAAGCTGAATAAAATCTCGAACAAAAAAAGGGCATTAAGATGATAGTAACCTAAAAACTTATCATATCATGTAAAATTTACCCAATTTCGCTATAACTTCACTTTTTAACTTTTGCCGGAGTCGCAGGTGATACAAACACTACCTTCCTTTCGTCTCTTGACTAATATGGTGTATGTTCTATGGATGCTATCCTAAAAAATTGTATTGTCATCGTTATTGCACATGTATGCAAAATCTTCACGCAATAAATCAAGTGAATCAAATCAAATCTTGCATTGACCTGCAAGATTTGAACTAAACTCGCTGACCGACAAACATATGAAGTTGAATAAGAATTTGTAAAAAGCTGAGCATTTTCAATCATTTCAACGAAAACTATATCACAAGAGACGCCTTCTAAAACGTTGGGATGTTGCGATTTGGCGAAGTCTTGCACCTAACAGCCAACCACTACGAAGGCGTGATGTCAGATACAATAAAGAGACGTCAATTAGAATAATGCATAGACCACAAAAGTATGTTAAGGCGTTGTGAATGACATAATTATATTTTAAAACATCAACATGATCGAATATCACAAGTTTGATTTATTTAATCAATCGATTTTAATAAAGATATAAACGTTTGTATATCTTACAAATTAAACCAACTAAGTGTCTAACTTATTAGATTGGTCATGCGTGATACAGGCAACTGATTAAAGAACAATGTAAAAAGAACTTTGCAGACATCGACCATTCGGTTTGAAACTTCATAAAAAGTCTAAAACCTCAACTGGAACTTTCCGGAGTTTCTGTCGTAATGGAAATGGCGATGCAGCGGTTTAGTTTAGACAATGTGTTCATCGTCACGAACTAGTGGCTAACAAATGCAACAGGAATTCGCCATCCCGAAGGGAAAAGAGTAATAAATCTTGGGATTCTGGAGAATTTATTAAAAATGTAAGGAATTACTTATACTTTTATGTTTTAGTTCTCTCGCATAAAAAGAAGCTGTGAATGAATCCATTTAGTTTTCCTTTTGTTACATGATACGGTCTGGTTATTTCGTTTAGGAACTACCAAGAGAAAATAAGATAAATGCGTCGAGTTATAGGAATTTAAAACGTCGACTTGAAACAAATTTAATATTAATAGATCAATGAACTTTTATTTCTAATTTAATTTTGAGACAAGGAAGTGTTTTAACAAAACCTGCTGATTTGGTGGGTAGCTGATAGTGTCTTGTCATCAGTTATTGATTACTTGTTGCATACCCCACAGGGTAATGTGGTCTATTCCTGTTTATTTAATAAAAGTATTTTTTTAATTGGTTAATTCTACAGTTAGTTTTTTTTTGAAGAAAAGTTTCCACTCTAAAATATGGTAATTACCCTTTTCTAGGTTCACCTAAACTTTTATCAAGTTCTAGAATTGCTATTGGGAATTTTCAAACGTTTCCGCCAGTTGTTCTGTACGTACGTATGCAAATTTATAGTACCAACATAGTATAAGCAGATGTTGGCGGGGAAGTTGAGAACTCTTTAAATCACAATTTTTCTGGCCATTGGACCACGGAGAAAGAAATGGTCTGCTAGACCACCCGATGTCAACTTTCTGGTTTGTAAGTTACGTGAGGGCGACATATTTCAACCAGTTTTATAAATTATGTTGCTATTTTGTAATATATTCGCAATAAATGGCGCTGCCTATTTTCAACTCAAGAATAGTGTGGTGTTGATAAAGGGGTGGCCAATATTTCTGTAGAAGCAATTCCGACGCGGATCCATCTCGGAAACACCCTGCATAAAGAATACTTTAGTTAGGCTTATAGAGTAAAATTAAGCCATGTACAGACCAAGTTCCAATGCAAACCAATGCCAATGACGGCGCATATGGCGTTGGCCTGTGGAGTTGGAAGCAAAAGTCAATAGCAAAAATTCAGATTTGAATTCGACAGCGCCGCAAAAGTTCGGTACAAGATAGTTCAAAATGTCGAACGATGAACACGATTTATTGTTGGCCAATGGGGATTCTTTAATTTCGAAGAAGAAAAGAAACCAGGGCTCAGGTTTTGGTGGATGACAATGTCGTTTAAAAATAGAAGTTTGCACACTGGCAGGAGGGGCTTTCAAATCAAAATCTATTTTCTTTTTTGACAATTTGAAATTTTTATTAGCAAGATCCCTTAATGTGGGATTTTGTCTATAGCACTCAATTAAGCGAAAACTCTTCATTCGTTATTAACAAATAAATTAATTCGACTAGACGATTATAATAAAAATTCGGAAAAGCACAAGTCTATTTTCATCAAATACAGACAAACGGCTTAACACTAGCAGCATGCAACAAATTCTGTTCAGACGAAGTCAAACCCTGGATTTTATTAAGAAGTGTGTTTTATTTATGTTACTTTTAAATAGGTTTGCTAATAGAAATCCCCAGCCATATCATCGGCGTTTTGTTTTTATTAATAAAATCAATAAAATTATTAATATTGCAAACAATGATACATTGGCTTAAGAATCTGATATACATACAGTTAAAGAAAATAAAATGATTTAAATGGTAAATGGTTCCAACACCTTCGAACCTCTGTCACATGTGCCTTGGTTTGCGTTGGAATCTCGGTCTGTACACGGCTTTAGTATAACACAAGCATTTGGTGATTTATATAAATTAAATTATGTTATTACATAATAAAATAATTACAACATACTCTATTACATCATAATGTCACACTATTAGCGAAGCCTCTGGTTTAAATCCCCTGTGATTCTGAAAATAATAAGCCAGGATTTGTTTCAAAATCCGGTGCGAATGTTAAAGTTATCGCAACGATTACACCGTGATTCTACACTCCAAACTTTATGCACGATTTTATAAACACGATGCGCAAACAAAAGCTTCCACAACCGTGGCAATTTATTTGATAAAAACTCATAGAGATTTGAGCTACAAACTTTTGTCCTATTTCGTGAATAGCAGTTTGTATCCTGTGACCAGAAGATCTATTTTCGCAACACACTGTTACGAATGTTCTGGTCTCGAGAGAGATTAACTCCAATAAAGGACAAAGTTTGCACATTAATCAAAGTAGAGCTTGTTTTTTTGTCGTAACCTGGTTATGGATTATTTATGCGATACGTATTTCAATTAGAAAAAAGCACAACGAAATTTGATGCGGGAAAATATATATTTGTGGTGGAGACATGTTGCGGAAATAAAATCACTAAATTATGCAAAGGTTTTGCAGCTTGCAGCTCGACGAACCCAACAATTTTAAACTGAGTGGTAAAAATGTGACGTACATTTTAACCACGTAGTAGGTGGTTAGGTATAGTAGACCAAATGTTATGTGATCCTATAGACTAAGCTCCCATGACAAAAAACATACCCCATCGAACTCCTCATATTTAAAAGGTGAAAATGTAAAACAACTAAAAAATATGTTAGCCCGCCAGACTAGCAAACATTTGTTAACTGTTATTTTTCATTAATTTTCGAATTCAGCTAAAAAGGAAGTAATTCTACTTTTCAAAACAGTGTAACGCTCATGTTTTGAAAGAGCACTCAGTACATTAAATTAAATAAAAGTATGTTTAAAATTTGTGTATTTATAAAATCGTTTCTGCACGATCGTAAAACTTTAACTTCTACTCAGGTATAATACTGTTTGACCTTCAACGCGATACGGAGATGACACGGGCAGAGGGGGTTTGTTTGTTTCAAAGCGATGTTTTTGGTTTAAAGACGGGAGTTGAATTTTAGCCTGGGACCAAGACACCACGTAACGGGAGCAGGTGAATTTAACCTCCCCGAATTAGTTAAGCGTGGTAATTAAGTCGAACTGTGGCCTTGTAGCATAATGCTGGAGGTTTGGTTGTCTTAGTTTAAAATTAATAAAAAGCTATTATTTTGTGAGTTATTGAGTATTATAGTGAAGTAACAACGTTCTTGTAATCTGTGCATTGCAATGTGAAAATATTCACAAGTAAATTAAATGGAATTGTGCATTTGTATTGAATAGTGGCTAATTGTTAGTCTAGATTGTTTACTTTGCTGCGATCAACGATCGTTTGTGGTTTTTAGTATCTGTGTCCTGTTAAGCTGTTTTACGTTTAGTTACGGCCCCCATGAACATTTATGTACCCAGGGAATAAATTGTAAGTTATTTATTTTACGTACTATTTAGTAGTGGCTAAGGCGACGAGTTTGTAGAGACAATATGCTCAGTGCCGTTAATGAACCTGTCTCGTGATTGATTTTTATTCAACATCTAACTATAGTGAGTGAGATAAGTAGACAATTTGATTGCTTTCATGTTAGTAGAGGACATTTGCTGCGTTGACTTGATTTGTTGACAATTTCGATGTCCCAATAGACATAAATAAATAAAGGCCCAGTTAGTGTGCAATAGCCAGTAACATTTAAGTCGGCTTAGGAACCAGAGAAAAGCCGTTGCGCGTAAAAGCAGTTTGTATTTACATCCCAAATCCTGTATGAATTCTGTTCTGAAACCTAATGAGGGTTTACTACTGACGAAATATTGATTAATGTTGTTTAATTAAATGATTTAATTCTTGTTGTTAAACTTACCTTTTTTGTACTGTTCTTGGTAATTTAAGTTAGTTCGTTAGGTTTTCGTATTAAAGGTCACTGAGCTCACGCCGAGTGATATATAATATTGGATCTCTCTAATTTTGAAAACGTTAATAGATTATTTTGTTTTAGTAGTTGTTTAATTTCGTTAAGCTAGCACTCATTCAAACTGGGATAGCTCGCTGTTTCCTTATTTTGCGGGGTCAATTTCTAGTTTAAAGTGATCAGAAATGTTTGCATTGTTGATTTCAAGTAACGAAAAATAAGGTGGCGTCCAACTATCTTCTTTTGTTGAGTTTTTTAGAGCCTTATATTATCTGTTCAGTAATATTCTGTTAGTGAGTATTTGCCAAGGTAAGTGATAACCAATATTAAGCCAAGCTATAAACGATAATCTCCACCCTGATGTCTTATGCTCTACTGTGATTTATAATTATGATCCAGTATAAGAAAAAAGCAAGGTTATAACAGCTGTTTGAAATTTACGCAATTCTTGATAAATAATGAACCATTTTTAAAAAAATTTGTCTTTCTGACAAATGAAGTTTAAGATCTCTCCTATCTATTACAACTTGTCTGGCTGACAATGTTTGTTATTTACCGAACTCAATTTTGAATACGCAGCATTAATGCATCAGGATCAATCTCTGGCATCTCATAGCACCTCCTTAAAAAACCACTGAAGAGAACCTCTATTCATAAAAATTTGTATCACTGAAAAAATGTTTCTCACCATGTCAGACATTAAAAAATGTGGTCGCGGCACTTAAAACATGAAGCCTGTCGTAGTGAAAACAATTTTTTCGCCGACAGATCAGTTTTATGCATAAAAGAGATTTCACTTAATTACAGAAAAAAATTAAGGTGGTGTTTTGACCCGGCCATTGTAAAAGCTTATTTAAAAAAAAACGTTGTCAAGGCGCTTAAAAATTAAGTCTGACCGGGTGAAAAACATTTTTTAAATGACAGACAAATTTTTATGCTTAGAAGAGATCTTAAACTTCAGTTGTTCTTTTTAAGGAGGTGTTATGAGATGCCAGTGATTGATCCTGATGCATTGATGCTACGAAATCAAAATTAAGACAAATTAATTCATAAAAATTGTCAGACAGACAAATGTTTTACAACATGGTTTATCATTTACCACAAATTGCGTAAATTTCAAACATGTTCAAAAGACATGCTTGAAATTTAAATATCGAATATCGAAAACAGAATACCGATGTTTAGCAGACATCGAGGATGTTCATCGCGTATCCCTAGTACGATACGGCATGGCACAGTAATTTAACCGAACCGGACTGAGCGTTCACACGATACGGTAGTTTTCCGCGTATAATACTAGGTGCGTTTTTTTGTCCACGACTGGTGGCAGTAGAATTATCAAAATGGCATGTACCAATTAATCGACAAAACTGAAATATTACAAATTTGTTGAGAAACTTAAGTTATGTTCTGTAATGTATGATGATAAAAACATTCATATAATATATAAATAAACCTTTCTGATATCAAACGACTTAAACAAGCATATATATGGAATATTGATATCAGCTACATTAAGCTATCTATTACAAACGCATCATCCCTATCCCGACTTTCTACCGATGCTTCCATCTTGTGAGACAGAATGAAAGGAAACAAACTGGAATCAGAATGGTGAGCAAAGAAACGACAAGGTTCCGGTGGTCGAATTGGCATCACGACGCCGAATGGCGAAATTTTATTTCTTAATCTTTAGTGACTATTTTTTTAAAGCGGCTGAAAAATGTTTTCATCCTTTTTAGTGGCCTCCTATGTAGTTTTTAGAAAGTAAAAGAAAACATGCGTCGCTTTGAAGCTTTAAGCTTTGACATCGTTATCAGAAGATCCTCATATCGTCTTGTACCAAATTCCATGTGAATCTGAAGCCTAATAAGAATCTAAAGATATCGGGCAGTTATCGGCCAATCTCGTTGGTGTCTGCAGTCCCCAAGTTGCTGGAGAAGGTCATCCTGAACAGATTAAACGCTGCACAGGATGAACTTGACATTGATGAACATCATCTGCTTCAGAAATGGAATAAGCACAGTGCAACAAATCGTTAGAATTGTTAATGATGTGGCTGTACAATGGAACTTCGGAAAGAGTACCGCAATGGTATTTTTGGGTGTTGAGAAAGTCTTTGATGCCATCTGGATTCCGGGCCTAATTTCAAAACTGATAGGGTATCGTTTTCCGCGACACATCGTTAAACTTATACACTCGCACCTCACTGACAGATCACTGCAGGTGCGAGTGAATAACAAACTAGCCACACAGCGGGACATTCGAGCGGGCATCCCGCAAGGGTCGGTTCTTGCGCCTAAATTGTACCATTTGTACATATCAGACTTTCCCACATTCCCAAATACCAAACTTGCGAAGTACGCTGATGACACGTCTATGTATGCACATAGTCACAGTGCACAAGCGGCCAACATGCTCTTCAAAGCTTACATGGCTCTTGTTATGGCGTATTATGGCAGATGGAAGATTGGCGCGAATGTGCAAAAGTCGAAACCAATGGTTTGCATGCACAACTTCACTAAGAACAAAATTATTACACCTATTTCGATCAGGGTTAATCAAATTCCAACCAGTGGGTGCATGAGGTACTTAGGGGTTCACCTTGACAAAAGATTTACGTTCTCCAAATAGATTAATGAAACTGTACGGACAGTCTATTCTATGCCCAGAAGTCTGTACCCGCTCTTGGCCAAGAATAACAAACTAAACAGACATAATAGAAATTTACACCGTTGTAGTAAGACCGATCCTCACATATGCAGCGCCGGTATGGTGCAGCGCATCGGTGACGACAATTAAGTAACTCAGAGTTCTGGAACACAAATTTATGCGCCTCGTATCAAATTCATCTGGGTATACCTACATCACAGAGCAAAGTACAAACTTTTTTTTAAGCTAAATTAATAAAAAATAACAATTAACAAATTCTTACTAGTACAGCGGGCGTGTCATGGGACACGATTTTTACATGTACTGCAACCATTTTCATCTTTTAAATTTAAGGTGTCCGACGGGGTATCTTTTTGTCATGGGAAATCGGTCTACTACAAGGATTATAAAAAGCCATAATATACTACAAAAAGTGTGCCGATACAATTACTCATCAGCAACGACATAAGAGAGTTATGGTGTAGAGGTAAACTCTGTATTTTAATATACAGTGAATATACGACGAAAGGAATATAAATTCGAACAAATTTGACCCATTCATAATCTTTCTGCAAAAACACTACCGTAGATTTCGAGGTAGATTTATACAATACATGTGGCATAAACAGAAGAATTGCGATTTTTCCTTCGAATTTAGTAACAAATTTAAAAAAAAATGAGAATAAATGAGATTCATAAAAACATACATATATTCTGAAACGGATTTAACTTCCATATTCTACGTATGAGTAAAGTGGGAATTACAATGTTCTTTTACAAATACATAAATAAAGGATTCGTTTCCTTATCAGAAGACATATCTGGTGACGGGATTCACATTGCTCGTTACAAATGGATGGGATTTATTTTCTTTCATATGAGAAAACCTCATCGTGGAAACTTCTGAATATAACTTCCAAAACGGTTATATTTGCATTAAGAATGCTATGAATTTAGAAGAGAATTTATATCACTGACGTGACTCTATTGAAAAATTGCTTTTTAAATTATGTTGTACAGTGCACAACGTAAATCATTAAAATCCATAAACAATTTTTAACTTAAAAATAGCTAGGTTAAGTTATCCTATGATTAAAGTATATGACATATGCATAGAGTTAACCATAGGATTTCCTCGCGAGGAAATCCTATGGTTATGTCTATGCACATGTCCACTGCTTTAACCGTAGGATAAATTTAACCTCGCATTGATAAACCGGCCCTTAAACACACATATTAGACAGTCTGCCAAATACTCCACGACTCTGCGGAAGGAGATTTTATTTTTGAAAATGTAGGCAAGTATTTATTATCCAGTATTAGCCAGTTCAACCAAGCGTGCTTGCCACAAAACACATTTAGACAACTGCGCTGCCGCCGATGAATCTAAAAAAAAGAGTAAGAAAAAACCGAAATGCAAGAGTGCAGTACTAAGGTAGTCCAATAATTATAAAAATTTCCATAACAAAAAATATTATATAATGTTTTCAGTAACTTTTAGTTCAAAAAACTACAAAAATCAGTTCTGGGGGTGCCGCGCAACCCCTCCAACTCGTTAACTGTTGAAAACATTAAAAAAATCGTACAAAAGGAAGCTTGACCAATTTCCTAAAAAAAGTCCTCTTGTAATTTACTTGCATATGCCATGATTTTCGTGAAAATCGATATTGAAAAAAATTGCAAAATTTGTATTTTTAATGCGTACGAATTTTCGTTTATTTGACATTTTTTGCGCGCGGCCTATAGAAAAATTGAATTGCTCGAAAACCAAACATGCTAGGAAGAAAAATCAAAATGGGTTTTAAAGGGAATATAAAATACTCACAAATTTACCATCATGTTGAAATTAGCCAAATTTTGGGCAATTTTTTATTGTTTCCTAAAAATTCAAAAAAGACTCAAACATCTTTAAAATTTAGCTCATTTTTTTTCAGTTTATATGTCATATAACTATTGTTTCTAGTCGTTCAATATTGAAAAAATTGCATAAAAAAATTGAACATGCAGCCTTTTTTGGATTTTTTTGGCTAACTTCAACATGCTGGTAAATTTCTGAATGTGAATATTTTTATTCCTAACATTTCTCCATTGAAGTACTATCTTGAACTAAAAGATAATGCATATATAACTTATATTAGTCAGTTATTTTGTATGGGCCTGTGAATCGTTAGATGCACAAAAAATCAAGAGATAACTATATTATATTGTTATTTTTATATACTAACAAATTTCAATAGTCATCAAAAATGGAAACAGGAGAGTATTTTATATCCTCTTTAAAACTCATTTTGATTTTTCTTCCTAGCTTGTTTGGTTTTCGACCAATTCATTTTTTTCTACAGGCCGCACACAAAAAATTTCAAATAAACGAAAATTCGCGCGCATTAAAAATGTTTGTCAATGTCGATTTTCTCGAAAACCATGGCTATTCAAGAAAATTACAAGAAGACTTTTTTTAAGGCAATTAGTCAAGCTTTTTTTTTATATCTTGAACGGTTAACGAGTTATCAGTAAAATAAGGCTTTTTTAACCGAAGGGGTGGTTTTTCGTGGGGGCTACGCGGCACCCCCAGAACTGGCTTTTGTGGTTTTGTGATGTTTAATTCTCCCACTAATAGTTACTGAAGGAAAATCGCAGATAACATTTTTTTCGAGCTTCTGGTGTAATTTTTACTTCATAGACTGGACTAAAGGGAAACTTGTAGGTTTCCTCGAAAAATCGCAATATGCAATTATGAATTAAAATAAAATATAAATAATATATCTGTAGTTTCCATAATTTGGCCTACAATAAAGATTCCTAAGTATACAAATATTATGGTATAAGGTGTTTATACAAAGAAGGTAAAAAAATTACATCCTTGGGTTTTCGCTTGCTAGCCTTCAATCAAGAGTTGTCATCCTACCGGCCGCGGTCAAGCATTCATTTTATAAAGAAATATTAAATCACATATATTGACTGATTTGCCAGCGTAAGGTAGACATTGCTGCTACATCCGGGTATCCAATCTGGAAGTCTTTATATATCGCCGGACTGGCTGCATACGCTGGATTGAATATGGGACATGCTTGTCGCCATCAGCGAGAGCCGCATGATTTGCTAAAATAAAAAGTAAAATCTGCAAAAAATAAAAGAGATCTAGGAGAACATTTGGGACGCTATTTATATCAACCAGACCCCTAACTTCTTTGATCTGAAATACATTTTTGTATTCGTCAATATGCCCAATATATAGACCACGTGACAAGGATTAATAAACCAATAAATAGAACTTATCTATTTATCCGTGTGCTTATGTTGGCAGCTTCCTCTCTCTTCTGTAGGATTCCTATACTACTTTCACTCGACTTGACCTTTCTTAAAAACCAGCCCGTTGTCTTTCACTGAAGAGATAACTTCATAGTGCACAGCTTATGTTATATTACCAGATGTCTGAGTCCTTTCTTCGAGTTGTTTATATACGCTTTCAGGTAATGCCACATTCAACCAATATATTTAATCACATATCAACTACACGAAATAGCCAGACTCATGCTAATTTATATCAATCAATGTAGAATTGTCAACGCTTCAATTCAACACAATTTCGCACGATTTCCATAGTTTTAACTGAGTTTATTCGAGATTTCGTAGGAGCTACACAGGTGTGCCTACCTCCGGCGCCATCCAAAACTGAACTCTAGAAATATGGAAATCACATATAGAGGGCAAATTCGAAGATCATAATTTTTATAAATAGCTGACATTGTTTTTTTTTTCACACTATGTCTACTATTTACAACAGTTCTCTATTCTTAAATTAAGACCAAGATTTCTAAAACCGGCCACGTAATAGGCGAATCTTTCCAAAGGCCGTAGCCGGGCAAACATGGGCAATATGCCTTAGAATCAATATCGTTAATTTCTATCTTAGAAGTTGCTTTCTAAATAACATGATGCTTGCCAAATATTAGCTTCGAAATGTTGATGATTCCAGAGGAAACAAATCTTCTTGAATTAAATTTTCTTTCCCTCAGTAACCACTGTTGCGAATTACATAAAAAAGTATGTTATAGAGATACTAATGACTTATAATTAGCACTTTTTCTTTGATTTTCACCCTGCAGAAGAGGTGGAAAATAATGATAAAAATTATTTCAAAAATAGAAAATATATCTTATACTCAGAGGCCAATCATTATTTTTCTGCAAAAATATTCCTCATATTTACCCATTTAAAACACAAAATTTAAAATTTTCCCCCAAAGGATTTAACACATAAATTTTATTAATATTTACATGCGGCCGGCCGGTAGTTAAGTGAGTAAAAATCAATTAACGAATAAAACAAAATTTAAGTTTATAACAATATTATACGTGTTTAAACTTAAATACAGATGTATATAGAAATAATATTTAATTTTAATCATTATCGCTATCATCTAAGTTAATTCAAAGACATATTGCCTGTATTTACTCAGCTACGTCTCATTAAGAGCTCACAAGACAATTAGGCGCTCCCAAAATAAAACAGGCTTCTAGATTCTCTCTTTCAACTTTTTTTTTAAATCAAAGCTAAGGCCTTACTGATTATAGACACACATTTAGTCAAACATGTCACTAGGTTTTTGATTATTTTTTTTTCTTACTTATTTTGGGTGCTTATTGCTTGTCAGCCCTTCAATATATTTGTATACAACTCATGTATTATTTGACTAATTTGGCCCTAAATAAAAAAACAGAAGACTGCCTTACGTTTTTAAAATTTTTAATAACAAATGTCTGTGGTTTTTACAAATTATGAAATTCCAAAATTTTTAAGTTTATTTTTCATTGATTTCTACATATTGAACACATACTTGTAATCAGAATGTTCTTCGATTTTCCTTATTTATTTAATACACTGATCGACAGGTACTACTGTCCAACTACAAAACATGAACATTATATCGGACGTCAGGCTTAATATTTATTAACAGATATCGTACATAAAAAAAAATAGGTATTTAGCAAGAACGTCCCTCTTTATTTGTACAGGGCTGTCACTCTAACAAAATATTCATTATGAAATGACATGAGAATAATAATAGGAATACAGTTATCACTATTATTACAAAGAAAACTTGATAACTTTCGGTAAAAAAATATACAGCAGTAAATAAATATTAAATAAATGGTGCCAAATATGGAAGATTTACGAAAATACCCTATTTTCACCACAATTGAATTATTTCTTAGGATGAACACCTTGTATATTTTTCAATAAAACTATAATAGGTGTCTTCCTTGTCAATTGTGTTAACTACATGCCAAATATTATTGTCATTTGTCACATTTTTACGTCTACATCCATGTGGAGAAAATAATATTTCAGAAGAAAAGTATTCTCTACCAACTTAAGTTATGTACAACGCTTCAAAAACTTAACCGATCATGATCTTACGCAATTAAAATTCTATAGGCACAGTTTAAAAATATTAAAACGCTCTTATCGACAATCATAACATGGCAACGCGTTTAAACTCCTCATCTCACTGTTCTAAAGTTAAATTGAGCAATAACAACCACTTAAAATTGCGGTCAGGATTTTAATAGAAAGACTTCAAGGGAAACTAAGTTAATGGATTTAATATATTTTGTGGAACCTCAAATCTGCCTGTAATTATAATGTGAATACTGGAGTCCTTTTAAGCGCAATAAAGTTCTCTTTTATGTTAATAAACCACTTACACCGACTTCTTTTATTTCAACGACTATTAAAATACCACAACTCTCTTTCGGAACTAAGAAACATGAAATTAATAATGTTAATTAAATAGAAAACAATACAAAGGTGTAAAAAATCGTGGTTGGACCAGCACACGACTTTCCTCGATTACGTAAAATATTTCAATTCTTCGCCAGGCACTGCCTTGTTTGTATGTTTACCTACGGCTGTGGTTCCTCATACCCTGAAGGGAATTGGGGAGAAGTGTTATTTCCCGACGAAATTTTATATAATATTTATATGAAAGGCCATTCTTCATTTTCTTGAATACAACATTTTATGCAAAAATTTGTTAGATTTCATTAAGCGTCAAATTTGCTAGGCTTCAGTTTTCCATTTCACCTTGATATCCGTTGAGCAAACAGTTGAAAAAGCAACATAGAGCTGTCTCTGACCAAACACTTGTTTGGGCAGCTGCACCTTGTCCAATCTTGAGATCATCAACAGTGATGAAAAATGGCGCAGCGGAATTACGTACGGAGAATTGAATACTTATATGATGGAGTATTTTCTGAACAGTTGAAGATATCGAAGCCATTACTTTAACACAGTTATTAATGTCTTAAAGTTCTTGGCGAAACAAACTACTGCACTCACTTTCGCTCAGCTCCTCCTATAAACATATTTTGAGGGTCTAGGAGCATATATCTCAAATGTCACAGACAAATTGTCATAAATTGAACAAAGAAGTGTGTAAATGTGGGGGGGAAATGCTTACGCGGAATCAGTGTCGCATTCAAGGCGTCACTTTACTTTTATTTCAAACATCGAGCAATTCTCCACATGATTTTCTTCGGATTTAATTTTAAAAGCTAATTTGGACACCATTAAGACAATAAAAACCATGGGTTACTGAAAAATGGTTGCACAACGACTCCTTTTATATTTCGACCCCTATGATTTTCACGTACTACTTCAGTAATTTTCCGCCTTTGGAGGACTGTTGCTATGACATGGACTCCTTAGGAAGGAACTAAGTCGTGAGGAACTAACTTTTCATTAAGGTAGATTTTCTAATTTAAATGTTGTGTGAAGTTCAAATTTTCATGTTTTTTTAATGAAATTTTATTTACATGTTTCATTAAATTTGAAATTCTATATATTTGGAAGCTGTCCTTTCGTGTGTATTTTTGTTAACACTTAACTTTAATTATAGTTTATTTTGTTGGTAATAACCAGAGGTCGGATTTGCCTATCGGATTTTAGGTATGGCTTTTACAGATATTATACATTGTAAACACGTAGTGAAACATTCCCAAAGTATAAAAACAGAAAGCCATGCAACATACTAAATTAATTTCATTAAATTTCACAATGTTAATGCGTTATTTAGCTTTATCGCGAAATTCAGTATATTAAATAAAAACGTAATGCGTATAATATGTACGAACTCAATTGGAATAGCACGAAACTTGAGGATCTTACGGGGTATTGTCAATATATTGCATCACATTGAATGAGAGAGCACAGAATTCTACAGATTTATATTCACCACTCCTCGTCTACAGTCCACATGGACTTGATCCGCCTGTCACATAGAAATATAGGTGGGATTAGATCCTTAGCGAATTTGATTTGTCAACACCAACCTTGTTCAGATTTCTTGCATGCCATAATATATAAAACAAAAAATACGATCGTATGATCTGTACGAGGCAGTGCAGTACAGCCAGGCAGCGTTATAAATTACCTAATTCTAGTGAATATTTGAATAAATTATTAGTTTTCTTACTGTTTGATTCGTTTTTTTTGTTGTTGTTTAAAATGGCATTTTGGAGGCCTTTCGATAGTAGTGACAACAAAAAAAGGGACGATTTTGATACAGACCCGACAAACGCGAAATTTTAAAATAAAGACTTACACGTTCAAACTCAAAGGGTTATTTTGAATACTTAGTCGTGTTTAAAAGGCGAAAATATTGATTCTTCATATAACCAAATTGTGAAGAGGATTTGTGAATTAACCAAATTTAGCCGTACTACAATTTGTAGGGTTATTAGAGCCGGGGACGTAGTTGATCATTCTATTAAACGGAAAAGAGTTGGACAAAAACTTTAAAAACTTGATAATGAGTCCAAAGATGTCATTCGTCGATTTGTGTATGACTTTTACAATGAGCAGAAGAGCTCACATTAGAAATGATTAGGGATAACTTACGCGACTATCCAGATTATAACTACAAATCATTAGATACTTTGTGAAACGTTTTGCTCGATTTCGATTATAGGTACAAAAAAATTGGACAAACGAATGAATGGTAGTTATGGAATCAGCACGCATCGTTGATCATCGACACGAGTACCTGCGTAAAACAAAAGAATACCAAGATGCAAATAAATAGAGACATAATTTATCTTGACGAAACATGGTTTGACACCCTTGATGTAGTTCAATACGGTTGGATAGATAACACCAAAAAGTGTAATTTAAGTGCTCCATGTTCTACGGGAAAAAGAATTAAGTATAATTCTACATGCTGTAAAAACGGTTTTATTCCAAATGCGTTGTTATTGTCTGCTAAAAATATTAAGCAATCCTCTGCCGACTACCACGAGGATATGACTGACGGCCGAATTAGCAAAGGAACAGCTGTTACCAAATATCCCACCAAATTCTGTAATTGTTATGGACAATACGTCATACCATTCGCGGCAACACACAAAAATTCCGAACACCAACACAAGAAAAGGCGATATCATTGAACTTATGAAAGGCTTGGAAATACCAGAAAAAAACACAAAAAAGACTTTATTACAAAGTATTAGAAAGCAACATTTTAAAAAGGAACATGCCGTTGAAAAATTTTTTGAAGTACACGATCATACTATTTTACGTCTGTATCCATATTATTGCGTTTTCAACCCCATTGAAATAGTGTGGGCTGATATAAAAACAAGACTACGTCAATATAATCAATCTCCACAATTAAGTCACTCTAAGAATATAAACATGATAGTACACAAAATAGGCAAAAGTGATATAAGGCGGAAGTGTGTATATCATGTGATAAAAAAAGAAAATGAATATTCTATATTACGATCTATTAATCCAATTATTAATGTAAGTACCGATTCAATTTCTGAAAATTCGAATAATACTGCAAAGTTCATAGTATCATGGCATAACATTTAATAAACAAAACAGTCGCTGCTTTACGCCCCTTCGGAAGGATTATATACCATTTATACAACTCCTGCCAGATTACGTGACTTTGCCGCTAGAAGATAGAACGAGATGTAGGTCACTAGACAATAGACGTAGCCTTAGACGTATTTATGTGACTTATCAAATGCGATAAAAATTTTATATTTTTTTCATTAACCACTTCTATTGAATAAAGGCATTATAGGAATCCCTTTCTTCAACAATTAAAAAATAATTATTTAGTATTTAAAGCATTTTTACATTTCTACCGCCGCCACCTATGTTTCATAAAGGAGATGCCGACTTTACTCCGAGTTTTCGTTTTTAAGCTGTCCCAATTGAGATCATATATACTATAATAGATTATTCTCAATTTCAGTAGGTATACCTACTGGCAATACACACTTAAGCACAATCCCATCCCAGGCGTGGAGGGGAGTAATTTAACAGGATTACTCAGTCTACCTTACTGTAGATTCATTCGGACGTAAGTACTAGAAACGTGGAGTTAAAATATCGTACCGAATCGACGCAAGCTACATTAAATTTTTGGATTCGCGATATTGCCGATTTACATTTTCATAGTAGAAAACTGTATTGCACTAGACATGACAAAGCAATTTCGTCGTCATGCAAAAGAAATATTAATGTACATATTTCTTCGGAAAACCATAAAGAGAAAGTAGGTGGCTTTACTTACAGTAACACGTAACGTAATTAGTAGAGTTAGTAGAACTTATGATAGGATGTAACACACCGTGGTCAAAACAATCCACTTTTAGACCCTTTTTGGGAAAATATATTAGTAGCAAATATAGCAATATCAAGGTGCCTTCGGAGTCTACACTAAGAAAAAAACATGTATTTACGTGAGAAGATATCAGACAGAAAACTTCTTCTGAACTTAATGGGAGGTACATATATAAATACGCAGAAAATAAGGGCAAGTTCTTATTATTTCTCACCAATGGAGTGAATTATATGAAATCTGCTGGAAGAATTTTGAAGGAAACATGTCGGAATATACTGCACGTAACATGTTTAGCACATGGGCTTCATAGACTGCTGAAACTATTAAAAGATGGTACCCTAATGTTGATAAATTAATAGCTAGTGTAAAGAAAGTTTTTTTTAAAGCACTAAGTCGTATACGGTTGTTTTACGAAATTCTACCAAATACTCCATTGCCTCCAGAACCCATTACAACACGATGGGGAATTTGGCTAAAAGCAGCATCGTTCTATTACTATCAATATCAGCTAATATCAGAATTTACTAGGGGATGCAATAAACGTTGTGTTCGATCTTCGTCAATATATTTTACAGTTACATGGAGATATTTCTGCGAGAGCACAAACACAATTCCAGACTGTTTAGATTTGTTACAGTGACAGGTATAATAGACCTTTTAAACGGCAAAGAAGTAGACTTTGCGAAATGTTTTTATATATAGATATTTTAAATACGCCCCAGCTGCATTTGTCGACGTCGAGCAGTAATTCTCAGAATATAAATTTATTTTCAATGAAAGGCCTCGAAGCTTAACTCCACAACATTTAGAACCGATATTAGCAATATACTTTTATTTTTGTAATCGGCACTAAATAATACTTGTGTATGTTAATTCAGTGTTAACTACGTCGACTGATACCTCCACTTCTCTTCAAGTGAGTGTTTATAATAAATTTACTTTGGATAATATGGAATTCGCAAAAAAAAATTCAAGGTAAGATATTGTTCCACACATACATGCAAATCTTTATTTATGCGCACAAAACCACCTAAAGCCAACCCTGGTTTTACCACATATCCGATAGGTAATTCCGACCTCTGGTAATAACTAATACAGAATTATTGCGTATAATTTCAAGGCTCATTTCAAAATTGAAAATCAACGCATATGAATATAATTGACTTCAAAAACTGGAAGATATAGTCAAATAAGAGCTTACCAATTACAACGTGCTGCGTGTTCATCAACTACTTACCTAGAAAAGAAAAAAAAAATTAAAACATAATTCAATACATGAAAAATGTGTAATGATTTGAAAAAATCGGTAAAGGCATTTACACAGAACTTCCCTCTTTATTCACACAAGACGGTCACTCTAAAAAATTTTTAATTAAGAGATGACATATGAGAATTATAAACATCATGTAGTTAGCCCTATTATTACAGAGAAAACCTGATAACTTTTTTCCATCATCTATTTTATAGTGGTGGGGGGGAAAATTTTTAATTTTTTTTTATTTACAAAACATTTTTTAGTTGAATTAGAATATAATGAAACGTGGAAATCTCAAAATTGAAGAAAACATTTTTTTCCATCATCTATTCTATTGTAGTGGTAAAGAAATAAAAAAACACATATTTTCCAAAACAAATTTGTTTAGAATGCCATGAAACGTGGAAATTTTAAACTTGAGCAAAACAATTTTTTTTTTCATCATCCACTATACAAGAAATTTGCAAATTTTCAAAATTATTTTCTATTTTAAATTTTCAAACAAAATATTTTTTTTTAAATAGGTTTAGAATGTTTAAAAGTTAATTATTTATTATTTGCTTGTTTATAGTAATGAAACATATTCTTTATTCAGGTTTAGAATGTCACGAAACGTGGACATTTTAAATTTGAACAAAAAAATTTTTTACCATCACCAATTTTATAAAAAATATTCAAAATTTTCAAAATTTCAAAATTTGTTTCTATTTAAAATTTTCAATTTTTTTTTAATAGGTTTAGAATGTCACGAAACGGGGCAATTTTAAGTTTGAGCGAAAGGATTTTTTTTTTCATTATCTATTCCCTTTAGACGGTCCACCCTGTATATTTTCCAGTGAAAGTCTAACCATTTCTTCGGTGGCAGTGACGTCAACTACCTACCAAATTTGACTGTTCTCCATCAAGCAGTTTTTTAGTTAATGCACCAACAGACAGACAGACAGGCAGGCAGGCAGGCACACAGACAGACAAACAGTGAGGCAGGCAGACACATAGACGGAATTGAAACACCTATATTTTCGTAATCTATATGATCTGAAACGTGAAAATCCGAAAAAATCTCGGAGGGTGATTTTTTTCTCGCATACAATACTTCCCTTCGGTATGTAAGGGAAGTAAAAAGAAGGATAAATTCTAAATGTCATATTACTTTAAAGGCATGAGAAAAACTCCAAAATATTGGCAAGTGATCACATTTAACAAAAAACCACATACAGTGTGACCTTGAATGGAAACACCCCTATAAAGAACGTATGTACGTAATAAACACGCTTTTACAGGGTTAATTCTAAAAGATTCTTTTTTTTTTGACTAGATTAATTTTGTCATAAATCTATCATTCAATATCTTTTCAGGAAATTTGAAATTTTTTCATTTGAGATGTTTCTAATTCCAGTGGTATAGTTAGATTTTTCACTAAAGAAAAAAAATCTATTTTTGACACTGAAAAAAAATAGTAGGTCTTGAACATTTAAATTAATTTCTAAATTTTTGTCATAAAGTAAAGGTTTTGAAGTTTAAATAAAGTCTGAGCTATGTTAAATTTAAGATCAATTTCAGTATGATTAAACCTAACTTAACACAGTTACTGAAAATACAAGTCATGATAAACCCTGCTGACAGAAACCCACAAGAATAACATTTATTTATCGCAAACCAACACAAGTAACAAGGTAGGTACCAAAATCGATTTGTGGATTGAAAAGCATTAAATTCGAAACACAAAGAGAGCATTACCAACAATTACATTTTCCGACCGCAAAATAACGTGACCGGGCAATAATTGATGTATATGTAAATTTTTCATCAATTTGCATTAAACAGGTTCTAGGACAATTCGCATCGAATGTGGGTCAGGTTTAATAACATTTGTCAATGAAATAAGCTCCAATTTTCGTATGGTAATTAATAATAAAATATTGTAAATTGTGTCGTTAAATAGTTAACTATGATAATACTTGTCACATTTAATTTAGGATGACAAATTAGACCGAGATTGAAAACGTTAGTATGCGGATCATTTACCAAAATATCTTAGTGAACAGTGTAAATATTCATTTGCGTTCTGTGTTGCCTATTGTCTTTCAGATACAAATGTATATTTTTATACCGAATTTATGTCAAATTAGACCTTTCGAATTTCAAAGTGATAGTATTTTCATAATAAGATCGAGAAATAGGCCGCTCCTGTAATTAATACAAATTTTCCTCAAAATTAAAAAAATAAATGAATTCAAATTATTTCGACTTTATTTGGAAAATGTGTAAAATAGGCAGTTTCACAAACATCGCCTAAAAGAGGTGATGGTGTTGTGTTGTAGTTGCGTTCAAGCACATTGTTAAGTACTTCAGTTATTGCAAATATTATTTGTGATTATAATTGAATTTTATGTCAAATTCAGGGTGGCTACGTAAAACTGCTTTTTAAATTTCCTGACTTTTCACTGACTTCCCTGGCTGATAAATTTCAATTTTCCCTTAATATAACTTAAAAGCCAATTTTAACTCATATTTTTAACATTTTATTAATAAAAATTGTGACCGAACATAAAATTACGTTGACCAGTTTGTGCAATTTTTTTTTTTTTCGAGAAATCGCTTCGACTGATTCGCGGAAAATTCGCAATGAACAGAAAATTTTTGACTACAAGTAAGAGTATAAATGTATTAAAATAAAGACGTTCTTCCCTGACTATTTCTTAAAATTCTTTAAATTCCCTGATTTCCCTGACCAACATGAAATTCCCTGACTTTTCCCAGATTTCCGATTTTCTAGGAAAGTGGCTACCCTGTCAGAATTTTGCGAGATTTTGGTTATGAAAATATACCTAGAATAAATAATTATAGAAGCTATTAAAGATGAATTGATTGTCCTATTTATTTCTGTCAAAATTCTGAACGCTGGGGTTGTAATTTTTATCCAAAATAAAACAACAAACATAAAATAAGTAATCTTATAACACCTTCTATGTGACGTTATAAAGCAAAAGAGAATCGAAAATTTTAAACGACCTTTACAAAAAGTTTACGACCGAATTTTTTAAATTTTTTTCTGGCAAACAAATTGCTTAATTTTTTTTAAACAATTAGGTTCATGTAAAAATTTTTTAATTACCCCCAAAATAAGCCCAGATAGGATACAATCGAACATGATTTTTTTATCGGATGTACAAACCGACAAAAAGCACAGAAAAACGCGTCCAACATGGCAATAGCACAATGCGTTTTCAAATATCTTAATATTTAACACAATTTAAACACGTATTTAGAATCAATGAATCATATATACACACAAACGCTAACTAAAAGTTATTCAACATTTCAAATAAGTTTGCTTTTTCTCTCAATGGGGTTAGGGAAATAATTCCCGTATTATTCCAGGAACTGTTTGAATTGATTTTACAACAAATTAAATAAAATAAATAAATAAATAAATGAATTGACACTTGCAATAACTTTTGTTTTCATGGCTTAGGTCTTTATTGAAGATTGTTCGTTAGAAAAATGGTGGGTATGTACGAATTAAAATATTTGCCTTATTAAATCAATATTTTGTGGTAAAATCAATTTCAGACTAATACATTATTATGAACAAAAAGTGAAGAATACATTTTTTCATTTGAGAATTCGTTTCACAGATAAAAAATATTTTTAGTTGAAAAAATTGTTTCTTTGACGACCCCAAACATCTTTGAACTCACTACGACGTAATATTGTACAAAGGGGTTTCTAAAAGTGCTGATTAAGAATACCTCACTAGCTTTTTTCTAAACAAAATTCACAGATTTCGCAATCCTTGCAATCATCGGGACATTGTAAATGATAACACCATAGATAAAACATAAAGTTTTTCAACTTTTTGAAATAGCACGATCCACTACACCGATGTATTTCCAGCTTAAATGAAAACTAGTAACTTAACCCCCTGTGATATATGCAACCCATGTTACATTTGCGTATATCAGCCGTTGCATATACGCAGTCACACTCGACCGCGACACCGCTGTATTTCCACCTTAAATGAAAACTGGTAACTTGACCCCCTGTGATATATGCAACCCATATTACGTTTGCGTATATCAGCCGTTGCATATGATAGTCTCAGTCGATCGCGACACATTACTTTGAAATAAAGAGACATTATTTTTGTCACTCAATTTGTACAACATACAACCTATATCAGTTAGTTGCAATTCTAACACATCATTTATTTGCAAGCAGGCACCTATTTGTAGCAGGCTGTACACTTTTGTGTTCTACCGTCAGCATCGCTGTAAAACTTTTAGGTAATCTCCCGATACGGTAGGTAATGTAATGGGCAAGCGCAGCAGCCCGATCGATAGTAGCGCGGTCTTTTCGGCAGTCGTGTACAAATTTTTGCCTGAATAATATACATTTTCAGTCTGTGACGTCAGACGCGGATGTTATGTAATAAATTTAAGTAAAGGCAGGTCAAATTTTAATTCGCTGCTTACTGATTAATCAGTAAATATTAAATTCAATCGCAAAAGAAATTATCTGCCAAGGGTATCTTCGAAACAAAAATAATTTAGTGTCATTGTAAGTGTTGGCCAGTTTATTAGCATTTTCTAGCTCGAGCAGTGTATATGTAGATGAGCGTACAAATATCGGATGCGCAGTGGAAAAAATAAAATAGATTACAACTAATATCAAGAGTAAGTGAGCCTACTGGTATTCTCTCTACTGTGCCGCGACACCGCTGTCTTTTGACCTCGAACAAAAACTGGTAAGTCTCCCCATATACGAAAACATAAACATTTCCAATGTTAAAATCGCTAATGAATTTTTCAAAATCGACCTACTTTTTCCACCCTAGAACTGGACGTCTTTGGCTAAAACTGCCTAAAACCAAATGTGGTTACTCACTTTATCGGTATATATTCAGTCACAAAATAATCGTATATCAGATGAGTGAGATATCAGGGTGCCTTTATCTTAAGTAAGTTACACTATACAGGGTGTTTCACTTAAAAGTCCCCAGGCCATTATCTCTAAAACTAATAAAGATATTTTATTTTTGTAAATGGCAGATGATTAATAGATATTTTATTTTTGTAAATGGCAGATGATTGATACCAAAGAAAGGTTTAAATAACGGTGATTAGAATTCTTCCTCAACAGCACACAGAGATGGCGCTGCGATGCAAAACTATTTTTTGATGGCTGGAACCTTGAAACATAAGTCATGTGATTAAACAATAATTTGTGAATAGTTTTGATGGTATAGAGAATTTACAAAAAACAAGCCGTTTTGGAGTTACATGAGTTTCTTTCATTAATGCCAGTACACGTGAATTTTGATAAATCCCTATAATTTATTTATTATTTATTATAGAATATTGGTTACCAAACACTTTTTTTCAAGATAAGGAAAGTGATATAATACACTATCATAAAATTATGTTTACCACTTCCGGCCAAACCGGAACTAACATGATGAACCAATATCCATATGTTCCTACATATTACATTTTTTTTTCTAATAACGCTTCTAATAAAACGGCGCCCAAAACTTAAAGTAAGTAAGACAACAAAGAAAATACACACTAATTTAGAATGGGCTAAATTTATATTAACAATTCAGTAAAGAACGTAAACAAAAGTTTTATAAACAAACATTTAAAAACTATCGAAATATTATTAAAAATGAAATTAAACTAATTTCTTTCTTATTAGTAGGTACTTATTATATTAAATGTTCAAAATTTCTCCCTTCTTCATGAATACACATATTGTACCGTTTCAGTAACTCTTCATTGCTAACTTTTTGTAACGTATGTCTATTTACAGCAGCAACACTTGCATATATTTTATTATACAAATCGGGCATTTCCTCAATGGGTTCAATGTACACTACACTTTTTAAATACCCCCAAAGGTAAAAATCTAATGGAGTCAAGTCAGGTGATCGTGCTGGCCATCTGACTACTCTATTAGTACCAATCCATCTCTGAGGGTACATTTCATTAAGACAATCTTTGTCTAGTACTGAGTTATGGGGTGGTGCACCATCTTGGTGAAACCAAATATTCTCCTGGTTATGAGGGATAGTCTCTAATAATCCTGGCAATACATTTCTCAAAAATATCTCATATTTTCTTCCATTTAAAGTCCCATGGAATAGATATGGTCCAATAATATATGAATTTAATATTCCACACCACACGTTAACTCCAAAAGTTACCTGATTTCGGGTCATTTTCATCCATCTAGGATTATTTTGTGACCAGTATTGGCAGTTATGCTTACTCACAACTCCGTTGTTGTGAAAACGGCTTTCATCGCTCCAAAGCACATTTTTTAAAAAATTTGGGCATTCTTCAGAAAGAACTGAAAATTCAGCTAGAAAATGTAATGTTCGTTTATAATCACCAGGCCTTAAATGATGGATCAATTTTAAATTGTATGGATGGTATTTATTTGATTTTAATATTCTATGGCACGAAGATATCGACAGATTAGTTTCCGATGCCAATTTCCGGAGAGAACATTGAGGATTGTTGACAACACTATTTAACACCAAGGCTGTATTTTCATCGTTTCTAACTGGCCTATTTCTGTTACGAATAGTTTTCTTAAAACTACCCCAGTTTCTTAAATTTTTAAACAGCATGATCAATGTTTTTTTATCGGGTGTAGGTCTATTTGGAAATCGTAAACAAAACAATCGTTTTGCTTGTCGGGAATTTCTTTTGCATTCACCGTATATTAAAATCATATTTAACTTATCTTCATTGGTGTATCTAACCATTTTTTAAATTTATTTTTTTTTATTGCCTTATTTGGATTAATTTGCTTTGAATTGTTTCTAAGTACACTATTTCTGTTTGAAACTATGATTGAAATGCACCAACTACAAACTTTGTTTAATAACTGTCAAACTTAAAATTAAATCAAAGCCTACTAATATCTCTTAAGTAGATTTTTCATTACCATTCTAAATTAGTGTGTATTTTCTTTGTTGTCTTACTTACTTTAAGTTTTGGGAGCCGTTTTATTAGAAGCGTTATTAGAAAAAAAAAAGTAATATAGGAACATATGGATATTGGTTCATCATGTTAGTTCCGGTTTGGCCGGAAGTGGTAAACATAATTTTATGATAGTGTATTATATCACTTTCCTTATCTTGAAAAAAAGTGTTTGGTAACCAATATTCTATAATAAATAATAAATAAATTATAGGGATTTATCAAAATTCACGTGTACTGGCATTAATGAAAGAAACTCATGTAACTCCAAAACGTTTTTTGCAAATTCTCTATACCATCAAAATTATTCACAAATTATTGTTTAATCACATGACTTATGTTTCAAGGTTCCAGCCATCAAAAAATAGTTTTGCATCGCAGCGCCATCTCTGTGTGCTGTTGAGGAAAAATTCTAAACAGTTATTTAAACCTTTCTTTGGTATCAATCATCTGCCATTTACAAAAATAAAATATCTTTATTAATTTTAGAGATAATGGCCTGGGGACTTTTAACTGAAACACCCTGTATACACTCGTGCGTATTTTTTTTTGTTCTCGCTACGCAAGTGGTGAAAGATAAAAAAATACCCAATGATTAATTTATCTGCCGCTATCAAACCCTACTGAAAATTAATGAGTGAAAATCAATCCCTAACAAGGGGGTTGAAAGGTATTAATTAAGATAAACATTATAATTACAATATATTTCATTTGTTTTGATGCGATAATATACGCTTGTTATTTTACCGATAACATTATTTAACAAATAATATTTTAAAAAACACCTCTAACAACAATATTGAATATTCCACAATAGCCCAAAACCGGCTGAGTAATTTTCAAACGCACCATTATTTATGATATATATTAATTACTCTAATACTCGCTCTAATACAATAATGCGTGAATAAGTGTTTATTTGAAAATTACTCAGTATTTATTTACTTTATATAAAATATTTTGTGTGGCGTATTGTAGGCTCTGGCAAGTGATTGTAGTGAATTAGATTAGATAAAAGTTCTTCAAAAGTAGTTTGCTTTCAAAGTAGGTAATTTAGAAGAAACTCGGCTGCACAGTAATAGAAAACGATTAAAAAGGAAATTGATTTATATTTTCAACCCTTAAATAGGGGTGATTTTCACGTCTTTTCGCAAAATGAAAAGATCGTTTTCCTCAGAATTTCCCAAAGATTAGTTGAGACCAACGGGATCAATTTCACACCTTTCCTTCGCTCGCAATCTACTACGCAAAGAGGCCAATTTCGGACTTATTTTGCGGTTACTATTTAAACGATATTTTTCTAACCGTTTAAGTAAATAAGTCCTGACAAATACCATTCCTATAACTCTTTTGAGTACCGGGAACTTAGTGGAAATGATTTCACAAATTTTCCTGCATTATATATCCAAAGTGAATTTCACAAAACCACAAGCTCTAGAAAATGGCGAAGGTACCGGTGACGCAGGTTACAATTCATATATTCAATATAATTACCAATCAGAATCATCAGAGTAGCAATACAATATATATTACATACAATATTGATATAATAATACACATTTCGTAGTGCATTGATATCGATAATGGATAGTAAATAAATGGAGCAAAACCCACAAAAGGAATCCTTTACTTTTAAATACGCGAATTTGTTAAGTATGTGGTGGGTACTGTATAAACAGTGAGGTAAACCCCCTTGGAATGACAGCTACCCCTTTAAAATTTTTAAATGAAACGAGGGTGCGTGTGATAGCTCACTTGAAAGGGTTTTTAATTTTATATCCAGCAATACAAAGTTTTCTGAATTTTGCACATTCTTCATCAAGAAAATTAAATTTGAAAATTTTAATATGTATTTGAAATGTATTCTAAACTTTTATGCCTACGTACCAAATATCTATCAAATCTGACTTTTCTAATTAAGTTTGTGTCATAATATTCAATTTAAATCCATCGTTTTTTCTAATACGCAGGTGGCAGAATACCTAACAAAAAGAAAGAAGTAAAAAGGGGTTCTTTTTACATATTAGAAAAAATTATAGTTTCTTTATTTGCTACATTTGTGCATACTTACGATTCTAGTTATTTAACGCTGATTGTCAAGTTCATCATTATTTTAACAATGAGACCTTTCGGTTACCCAAAGAATTGAAATTTTGATATTATTAGGATGTGATAAAACAAGAACGCAGAAGCAGGTATGCGAAATCTTCAATACTAAGTATCCTGACCGTCGCATTTCTCAGTCTACGGTTAATAGAGTAGAATACAAATTTCGTGAATTTGGAAATGCCACAGAAATACCTAAATCTGGTAGGAAACGCATTTTAGACGATGAAAAGAAATTGGACATATTGTTAGATATTCAAGATAATCCACATAAACCTACAAGACAAGTTGCCGCCGATAATGATAAAAACGTCAATACTGCGTCTTCTAACAAATGAAAAATACCGCCCATATAAAATTTACTTGGTTCAAGAACATAAGGACGATGACCGTGATCGCCGATTGGAATTTTACGAAATCATGGCAAATAGATGCCAAGATGATCAATTATTTATAAATAATATTATATTTTCTGATGAGGCAACATTCGTGTTATATGGAACAGTCAACAAACAGAACTGTAGATACTGGAGTACACAAACTCCACAATGGATGACGGAGGCCAATATTCAATATCCTGACCCGAGGAGGTGAACGTTTGAGCTGGAATTATAAATTCTCAAATTATCGGACCATATTTCTTTGAAAGAACATTAACTGGCGTGCATTACTTGAATTTCTTGCAAAATTACTTAGTTCCAGAGTTAAGAATACTTTTCCCAGATGATGACAACCCTAATGAAATTGATAGAAATATTTGGTATCAGCAGGACGGAACTACGCCACATTTTGCATTGAAAGTAAGAGCATGTCTCAATCAAGTGTTTCCCAATAGGTGGATCGGTATGCGCGGTGAAATTGAGTGGCTTGCCCATTCTCCCGATTTGACCCCGCTTGACTATTTTTTATGGAGTTACTTAAAATCGAAAGTCTACTTCAACAGACCAAATATCGTCCATGATATAAAAGACAGAATAAGGCAATAAATTAATCAAATCACTCCAGCAACATTACAAAATATTTTAGAAGAATTTCAGCAACGCCTCCATTATTGTCAAGAAGCAACGGGCGCACAGTTTGAAAATTTGATTTAAACTGTTTCATGTTCTTTTGTTCACTTAGTAACATTAAAAATGTAATATTTTTCAATGAAAAAATTAGAGAAATTCAAAAAATCTTATATTGCTGGATAGAGAATTAAAAACCCCTTCAAATGAGCTAGCACACGCACTCTAGTTCCATTTAAAAATTTTAAAGGGGTAGCTGCTATTTCAAGAGTGCTGAAGGGGGAGGTATAAAATTATGCTCAAAAAATGGAATTTTAAAATTAAAAATGTAGGTATTTTAGGATTTTGCTCATAAATTATAAATTACGTAGATAATGAATGTATCAGTTATTTATGGACTTCACAGTATAAAACACAAGTTCATACAAATAAATACATTTAACAATACATTCTTAATAATTTTTTAAATAGTTATATAGGAATGAGTAATTTGTTAGTTATTGTCTTAACATTGTACATTATATTTAAATTAAATTTTAAATTATGAGTATATAAATATATCTATCTATCTATCTATTTAATTATTCAAACAAATTTAACTAATAATGTTACTTAAATATAATAATATATAGATTATAATATAACCTCAAATATACACGCTCAAAGTAATCATCGCGTATTTCACTAATAAATAAACAGGTTACAGTTTGGCAATCACTTTTTTAACATTACTTTTGAATGCAAATATAAATAAATCCAGAGCTAAGGAACTTCAGTATATTTAAAAAAAATAAAAGCTTCTTTCTCTATATTATACAGTTACTTTAAGAAATCAACCAGTAGCCACGGCCACACTTTGCGTTACGCTTCTAGAATTCCTGAGAAACTTGGATGACTTAGTAATTGGATCAAGATAAGGATTCTCAAAACTTTTAACACCCTACGATCTTTCTTAATAAAAGTAAAATTTTTATGCGAATATGGAAAATTATATTATGTAGGTGAAACTACCGCCAAAGGTTACTTGAGGGAACATAAAAAACATTACCAAGATGATAAACCCGCAATATGGTGGTTAATTTTTTTATTAAGTTTGGAATTTAGGTTCTCCACGTGGTTGCTCTTGTTTCAGATCACCTGTATTACCCCTCTATAAAATTTCAGTAAAGTTAAAGGATCATAAACCTTGACCTCCAATCATTATCCGATTACTCTAAATCACATAATTTAAAACTAAACACAAGTAAATGTAATGTTATTACTTTCTGTCCGAAACGCTTAGAGCATGTAGTTAGAACTCATCTCAAGCTAATGATTTATAATGAGCCTATCCACATTGTTAATAGTGCAAAGAATTTAGGAATTATCTTCGACTGTAGATTAAGATTTGAGGAATATGTGTCACTACTCATCAAAAAAGCATATCTTGCCTTGAAGTTGCTATACAGAAATATAAGACTTATAAATTTTAAGTTACGCAAGGAACTTACGGAGACTCTAGTATTGCCAATCTTAAATTACGGAATTACATTATATTATCCCTGTCTTAACAAAATTACGCAAAGTAGGCTCCAAAAAATACAAAATTGTTGTTGTCGATTTGTTTACGGATTAAGAAAATACGATCGAGTTTCGGCAAAAATGAATCAACTTGGCTGGCTAACATTAGAAAATACATACAAATACCACACATCAGTACTTGTTAAACGCATTCTCACTTGTTCTTCACCACCGTATTTACAAGAAAAAATTTTATTTAGACGTGATTTACATAACATAAATGTTCGACATGTTGGTCAAATATCCTTGCCTAGATTTCATTCAGCCTTGTTTACTAGATCGTTTACGTATAATACAGCCAAAATATACAATAGCTTAAGCGATAATCTGAAAAACCTCTCCTTATGCAGTTTTCGTAATAAAGTTAAACACACCCTTCTACAGTCACAAAGTTATCCGTAATTATTGTTATTCACGGTAAGGTCTGTTATTAATTATTAATATTAATGTTATTAATCTTATTAATCTCATTAATCTTTTATAAATCTCTGTTCAACTGTTATGTTATTTTTCAGTTGTATTTGCAACTAAATGCCTTTTATATAAATCTAGTCTTTTATATGTGTTCTTGTCTTTTTCCCTTCTCTTTATTATTTCACATATATTTTGTAAAAAATAAAAATTAATAGTTTAGTTTTAAGCACACCTGTTGTTAATATTATTAATGTTATGTCCGGGTAGGGTTAAGTAGAGTAGCTTCGGCTAGACTTCGCCCTTGGTATTATGTATGTATTAATACTGAATAAAGGCAATTTTTTATTATTATTATTATTATTATTATCTTAAGAGGTTATTAGGATTACTCACCTTTAGGAATAAGGTTAAGAGAAAAGTTATTTTATTTCCACTCGCTTAGTGGAATGGAAGCATTAGTAATCGTAAGCAAAAATTAATATTTTTTTGTTGAAATAGGTTTAGAATGCCATGAAGGATCGCGATGTCAAATTCTGCCTGTTGGTCAGTCGGTTTGTCGTAACTATTTTTATGCGCATGTTTTCTCTGGAACGGTTTAAGATATTGACTTGTTTGATACACGTATGTATATAACGAGATCTGGAACTAGATTATATTTTGAGCTTACTCTGGCGAAGGGTGAATGGTGGTAAATAAGGGAAAATAGGCAAGCTGGTAGGAGTCCAAAAACTAAATTTAGTGTATATACGTGGAGCGTGTAGGTGTTTGTGAGATGTTTCTTCTTGTTTTCCTTCTATCTTCATCGGATGGAAAGTGTAGGCGTTTGTGAGATGCTTCTTTTGGGTTTTCGTGCTTCTTTTTACTTTCAGGTTTTTGTGATATGCTTCTTCTTAGTTTCTGTCTGTGATCATCTCCTCTCCTATTCTACTTCTGAGTTTTCTGTTTCTTCTGTTTCTGAGTCTGGCAGTGTGTATATCCTTGATATTTCTTTATTGTATTCCATTTTTTGTTGTGCCAGCTTTTCCCAGTGTGTATAATCCTTTCCTAGCTTATTCATAATCCTCTCGATTGTTGTTATCCATGTGTAGCATGGCCTCCCTATTTTCAGTTTGTTGCTGTTCATTCGCAGCGCTTTCTTTAGTAGGTGAGTTGAGTCCCGTCTTTGGACGTGTCCCCAGTATTTCATTGCGTATGATTCTATTCTTTTGATTATTGTTCTTCCCTCTAGTAATGTTGACGTTTTCTGTCGTTTTTGTGGTTTTCCTGTTTTTGCTAGCAGTTGGATAATGTCCCTTTCAGCTCTTCTCAGGCTTCTTCTGTTGGCCTTTGTCGTTGCTGCGTTTTTGACTCCATATATCATCGTAGGCATTATGATGGTCGTGTATATCTTTTTGGTTAGGCACCATATGGTGGTTTGTTGTCCTCAATCAAGGGTAGTAGAGCTCTTGTGACACTGCAGGCTCTTTTGATTCCTTCCCTTACTGTTTCCCTCCTTTTTAGTTGATTCGTTAGGTATGATCCTAGATATTTCATTCTATTCGTGGTTCTCAGGGTGTAGTCTCCTATTTTGTATTCTTCCCCACTTGTTGGACTTGTTTTTGTCAATGGGTCTCGGACCATTATTAGGCTCTTCTTGAAGTTTATTTTCATTCTAGAGGAATCCAGATGTGGTGTCATGTTTCTTAGAAATTTAACGATGTCTTGTTCTTCCTCGGTGATGATGAGTATATCGTCGGCGTATGCAAGTACGATGGGGGGCTTTATCGTTCCATCACTTCCATTGAAATTCTGATTCTCCTTTATTGTGCTTTCTATCACTTGGTCCAGGACTGTGGTGAATAGTTGGGGGGGATAGGGGACATCCTTGTTTGACTCCTATATTTTTGATTTTTGATTCCGTCGTCTGTCCAAAACATTGTATTGCAGTGTTTTCGTGTAGGCATGCTTTTATTATTCTGTTTATTAAGTAGTGCGGTACTCCCCTGTTGAGCAAAGTGTTGACTATAGCCTCATGCCTTATGGTATCAAATGTCTTTTGGAGGATTTTGTTCTTAAAACCATAAAGTTGATTTATATCACGGAAAACAGTAATTGGGCCTATGACTTATGTAAACGCTCACAAATAAGTTCAGCGCAACGTTATAAAGGCATTGTAACCAGTAGTTTCTTCTATTTAACAGGTGGGTAATGCACAATAGAGGACCAGGTTTGTTTCGGTCTTCGGTTACAAGATTCCTCGTTTGTTTCAACCATAACGCATAGCAGAAATTGCGTGTAACCAATAGGGAAGTGTATTTTACCCGTATCTGCAGACACAAATAAGGCACAATTAGGGAACCTTGCGTTAGCGGCCATATTCTCAATAATTTTGTATCTTGAGTTTTTATTTAATAAAATGCCGCTTTTGTCAAAACGGAAACAAAAAAGTAAAAAATTTTGCATCAAGTAATTTTAGACATTATTTTACAACTTTTATTAACATTAACCATAAGTTGGAATTTTATCAATTTTATTTTTTCGTAAAATTAGCTTGTTAATAAGTATCTTTGCCAAATACAGTATTATTTTTACGACCCCCCCCCCCTTTCCTATCTTTTGTATATCAAAAAAGTACACGAAAAATTTATCACAAGTAAAATGGATTGATACTGAGGGAGAAAACTTAAGCAAAGTTAATACGCCTAGCTTATACTCATATATTATGTGTAGCCATTTAGGAAGAAAATAAGTGCATGATGTTATACTTTGCGACAACGACGTGTGAGAGAATAGAATTAAAAAAAAAACAAGAAATATAAAAAAGAGTAACAAGTGTCTTATTTGTGTATTAGTAGTTCACTTTTTAGTCAAGCAATTATGTAGGATTTGTTTCAGGTACAAATAGGGAAATCTTTCGGCGCAATGTGTTGCTAAGAAAACCTTAGAGAAAGGCCACATGCATTGAGAGAATTCCGAAATTTTACCTAAAATGCGTTGTGTCACCGTGCTTACTTCCCACGTATAGTGGGCACACAAAAGTAGCAGTTTCAAAACATGTGTATGCAATTGGTCGTATGAATCATACGCAATTACATATGTTCCCTAACTGGGACGAACTTCTGCTCACTGGGCAGTAATACGAACTTTTTTTCTCTTGAGGGATCTTACCTATTTTAGAAAAGTGCCGATCAAATGCAAGAGTATATCTTCGTTTTGTATTTGCGAAGCGTATAATAACAGAAGATCTACTAAATTCTTAGGTACCTATAACAAGAACTTAATTTTAAGAAATTGTTGTTTCAGATTTTCTCTAAATACAAATTGACATCATTAGCAGGTAATAAAATTTCTGTTTCCTAAAAATTAAGCTGTTAATACGTAGGAAATGTAAGAATAAAAACTGTGTGTGCGCATTTATCTTTTTACAAGATGCTAAAAGTTAAATATCCCGAGTTCAGATGGACGAAAATTAACGTCATTTTTTTAAATTAAAATTCTCACAATTCTCTTTTTTCCGATAAAAACTTTTTAAAAATGTTTTCAAAATGGTCGAGAAAATCAATTTGTTGTCATTTGCTTTAGAAATAAATGCCAAAATAGCTTTAAAAGAAATTTTTTAAAGTAATCAGAAAGATGGCGTCCAGATCTACATTTTGAAAAAATTACTTCACGATTTCTCATTTTTCACTGATATTACTCCTGAGTACATTTAACTCAAGTGTTTCTTATTTAAATACTTTGGTCAACATTACCGCAAAATGTTGATATTTTAAATGCAAATGCTTGTAAATATAATGACAATAAGAAGAGATAAGCCACGGATCTTTTTACTTGCATACTTTACAACTGTCAATGTGATAAAGTTCAATTGAACTACATATTATTATACAGAAACGAGATGTAAGTGCCAAGTCGTTTATTGACAGTGTAAACATAGCTAGTACAGAAATTATTTTGGCGTTACAATAAACAGATTCGGAATAATTTTCAAAATATCCGCCTATTTGTTAGCCTATCACGTTTTTCGTAGTATGAAAGATGTTAATTTTTGTAATATGCTGGAAGGTAGAAACTTTTAATTCTTCAAAAACACTGCATAGCCTACTGATGAGGGTTTCGCCAATCAAGTTGACATCATCAGGTGATAATTAATATTACAAATATAGCAATTACACCGAAAAGATAAACTTACTTTCATAAAACGAGTATCCAATAGCATACTCAAAAAATATACTAAATCTTCCATAACCCGACGAGGAGTACTATGTTTAGAACTTTTTTTATAAAAATAATCATCAGAGCGAAGGTAAAGGCTACACTACAACAAAATTATTGTTAATAGAGAAGTGATGTCATGATTTTCCCAATTTCTTGTATATTATGCTTCAAGACACTATAATCATTTTACAGCAACTTTTTAATATTAAATGTCTGCGTTGGACTACTAATATCTAAAGTTAAATTTTGGGAGTTAAGTGAGATTCATTGTATCAAACAAAAGTGGACGTCAACAATTCGAAACCACAGAACCCCTCAGCGAAATCTAAAGAAAATGTGTTTCTGATCATTTTAGAACACATTTCTTTGGCTAATTTGTGCCGATGAGGAGCATTCATTTCGAAATTTTAGTGTCCCTCAATGGATGTTTGTCTTCGTTATCAGAGTATCTGGCACCAATTCTTTCTTATTCAAATTTATATCAATATTAGTAAAATTCAACGAAAATAAGTTTAGTTGGTTTCTTTCATTTTAATATATATTTGAGCAGTACTCTAGTGCCAGTACAGTAAATTTCTTGTTGTGTAAATTTATAGACATTCTTACACGAAATAGAGACAAGACTGATATGATTTACTGGAAGTAAACTATATAAGCACATATTTAGATATTATTGGTTGGATATGCCAAATTGTGCTATTAAATTTACTAATTGCTTCTACAGCTCCTCCTGGTGATGAGTCAAATTCACAGTAATTAGGCAATTTAACGATAAAATACGAGGCGAGATATATCAAATATCTAGCACATTTTGGTTTATGGAGAACCCCTATTCTCCATGTTCGTTTATTATTTAAACTTACAACTTGCAAGTTTGACGTCACAATTTAAACCAAGGAAATATGATGGTTTTCAAAAGTGCACGAATGCTGTTTTTTCTGATTATTCCGAGGATTATTCCAAAAATTGAAAATTGAAATCAAATCTAAAAGATCCATAGAAACAATCAAAAAATTTCCTAAAATGTTGTCCATTTCACCAACTTTGTATCTTTTATAACAACGGAGATAGAACTACATGCACGCACAATTTGGGACATAACGTATAGTTCAAAAGTGAATTATTTTTTGTTTGCTTATACTTGTAATGAAACATATTCTTTCTAGGATTTTGCAAACAGCAAAAAAAAACTATCTATGAGAACTAAAAGAAAAACTGTTTGTAAAATTATTGATTTATAATCTTTGCATTCTTTCGATAACCTGAATTCTGGTTATGCTAGCAATTAAAATCCTAAAATGAATTTGTCTTTCTTATTGGACAATTCTCATTGTAAGACTAGTTTCCACACGGTCCCCTAGTGCTATGCAGAATAAACCAGTGACCACATAACCCCCTTCGGCTAGAAGGATTCAGTTATGCAGTTCTCATAGATTGTTCTTTTGCTGTTTGCAAAATCCTGCAAAGAATATGTTTCATTACAAGTTTAAGCAAACAAAAAATAATTCACTTTTAAACATGTATAAAGTATACCGGGTGAGTCACGAATTGCGCTCGCCCCGATATTTTCTAAAATATTTGGAATAGAAAATTGAAATTTGGAGGCCTCATTACACGACTAAAATGCCATCCGCTCAGAAATATTTGAGATTTCAGCCAAAATACAATGCAACCAAGCTTTTAGAAACATGCGGCTAATAGATAATAGATTAGTGGGCTTTGGAAACTAAAATGGCACATTTCTGTGTAAATCTGGTAACCTAAATAACACTGGAAAAATCATAGTAGCCATTGAATGTAATAAAACAATATCAGCTGTCAGACAGATACAAAATAAAGCGTTGCGGAAATCTCTTTGAGTAAAAATTAAAGAAAACGAATAATTTTAGTAGAAATGAAAAGGTCGATATGTTACTGATATATGGAGAGCGTCTCAAAAATTCAGCTGCAGCTGCAGAACTGTATCAGCAACGATATCCCAACAGACGTCATCCAAGCAGACACTTGTTTGCCAGAGTGGAACAAGAATTAAGAAACGAACCCAATCAACAAGATGACCATCAAACATTTATTGTAAGTGAGGACAAAGAAATTGATGTATTAGGATTTATGATGGTACACCCAACAACATCAACAAGGGAATTGTCAATGGAATGCGACATTAGTCAGTCTTCGGTTTGCAGAATTTTAAAGAAACATAAGTTTCGGTCTTATAAATACCAAATACACCAACATCTTTATGGAGATGATAACGACAGGAGGCTAGTATATTGCAACTGGTTCTTAAATGCAGTACAACAAAACCCAGGTTTTCCTTTTCATATTTTATATTCAGATGAAAGTAGATTTACGAACCAAGGTATGTTTAACAGAAATAATACTAGGTACTGGGCTCAAGAAAATCCGAGGTTGGTAGGGCGGGGGAATATTCAGGAAAGATTTGGGTTTAACTGTTGGCTTGGAGTACTTGGCGATCGAATAATTAGACCCATATTTTTTGATGGAACACTTACTGGCGAACGATATTTATTCTTTTTACAAAACCAGACAGCAGAATTTCTTGACTTGCTTCCTCTTGCCTATTTACAAAATCTGTTTTTCCAACAAGATGGTGCTCCCCCACATAATTCCAGAAGTGATGGAATATTTAAACAACTTGCATGGTGAACGCAAATCAAGGTCATATCAGGTGGCCTCCTAGGTCACCTGACTTAACACCCCTTGACTATTATGTATGGGGCACTCTCAAAAATAAAGTTTATAAAACTTCTTCAAATACCCGTGAAGAGCTGCAAAATAAACTTGTACGGGCTCTTAATGAAATAACGCCGGCTGAATTGCGTAGAGCCATTCAAGCAACTGTACGCAGAGCCGAATTGTGTATAAAAAAAAGGTGTACATTTTGAACAATATCTATAAATGTGAATTTATGGTTTAATTATATTAATTATTTTAAAGATACCTACTGTTACCTAGTTTAAGTTTAATTGTTCAAACGGAATTGATTTTTATTTATTTATAGGCCTGATATTTATGTTCATTTAAATAAAACTCTGAAAACCGAACTGATGTCGCATTCTATTGCAAATGTCCTTGTGGATGTAATTGTGTTTACCTCCACATACCTATGCTAAACTTAATTGTAACGTTCTTTGCGCTCACAATAATTATTAAATGTTTGATAGCTCAAGATTGCCTATAACTACACGAGTCTGTCTGACAGCTGATATTGTTTTATTACATTCAATGGCTACTATGATTTTTCCAATGTTATTAGGTTACCAGATTTACATAGAAATGTGCCATTTTAGTTTCCAAAGCCCACTAATCTATTATCTATTAGCCGCATATTTCTAAAAGCTTGGTTGCATTGTATTTTGGCTGAAATCTCTAATATTTCTGAGCGGATTTTCAAAATTTTGGTATCATTAGATTCGTATGAAAATGAGGTATTTAAAAATGTTGGTGAACGATTAAATTCCCATTTAAAAAAACCGAGTTAGTGGGTAAAAATCACATTTAAAAATTTTAAACGCCTCTAGAGAATTAAGTAATGCAATCATATTGCTCTTTTTATTTTTATAGTAGCGTAGCACACAAACTAAAATATATTTTGGGCATCAGAGCACTCTGGATTCAGAAATAGATTTTTTAATAACATTTTTAATGTTTATCAAAAAGTGACCAAAACGGATGTATTGTATTCAAAATTTCCTCTAGATTCCAAAAATGTAAACATATATAGGGTGTTCCATTTAAAAATCGAAAGTTGAGGGCATTTCCGGTCAAACCGGATGTGCACCAAACTTGATTTTTTATTAAAAAGATGGCATTTTAGTCGTGTAATAAGGCCTCCAAATTTCAATTTTCTATTCCAAATATTTTAGGAAATATCGGGGCGAGCGCAATTCGTGACTCACCCGGTATAGGCCCCATTACTAGTTAGGTAATACATAGGTGAAAATTTGTGTTTTCATTCGGTCAATGTCAAAAATTAATGTCAAAAACTTGGTAATTGTCTTGGTTTTTGCATGGAGCATCGTGTGAGTGGCTTTGTGCCTTTCCGATGAGCTCCTGAATAAGGTCGAAAAACGTTTCAAAGGCTAAGCATTTCCAAGAAATAGAATGATAGATTTCATGAAAATGTAATCCATTTGAATGAGAACTTTTTCAAAAGACGAGGTATGTAAATAAATTCATTTTAGGCCTTTGTTCTCACTTTAACTGAATCTTCATAGCCGTAGGGGGTTATGTGGATACTGGTTTACTCTGCATAGCTGTAGGGGACTGTGTGGAAACTAGCGTTACAATGAGAATTGTCCAATAAGAAAGACACATTCATTTTGGGATTTCAATTGCTACCATAACCAGAATTCAGGTTATCGAATGAATGCATAGATTGCAAATCAATAATTTTACAAATAGTTCTTTTAGTTCTCATAGATAGTTTTTTCTGCTGTTTGCAAAATCATATAAAGAATATGTTTCATTATATTGTATACTTTTTGCAGCAAGTTCCTTAAACATTTATCAAATCAATTTCGTTTATCTCATGTGCTTAACAATCTCATGTTCCTTTTTGCATGGAAAATAAATTCCAACGTAAAGCTTTCTATTTACATCACGGTACACTGTTTCGGCAGCCATTAGAAAAGTAGTGAATAATTTATCCTGTACATAACGCCAGTGAAACATGAATTGTGATATTTATCAAATTAAAAGTTTCTGCTTTTAGGGTTAACAGGGTTAAACAGGACTTTTAACAATACCCACTTTAGCTTGCTCTACTTTGTAATAGGCACTTCGTAGCGTAATTTTTAGCGTCTGCTAAAGTCTCGTACCAAGAAAAACGTAGACTAGAACGTGCGATCCTCAACTCGGCGTATCGATCGTGGGAGGCAATGCGAGGTCGGGTTTTGAGCCGGCGGCGGCACTTGTGAATGGCAGGAACGCTACCGGGAGCCGGCCTAAACGTGATTCCTGGTGAATTATTCAAGAAGCCGTTGCCGCACGCTTCCTCCTCGCCGTCATTCGTTCATTCAGGGGTTTCCCGACCTGCAGCTATATTTGAACGACTCCCTGCTTCGTCTTATTTTATCATTTTGGTCGCGACGCCGAGATGTTCTCACCGCATCGTGCATTTTAATGCTGTCGGCATTCGCATTATCATAACGCGTTAAGTTTTAGAGTGCAGCACGAGATGCACACGTTCTGAGCTATACATTGATTTTCCAATTCTTGAACTAGACATTCCCATAGCATAAGAGGAATTGCATTAATGGTAAGAACGCAACAGTTAAAAATAAACTAAGTTCAGTAGCGCTGAATCGAAATGTTTTATACCATAATATTGTACCCACCAAAAATAACATTATAAATGTAAAAATTGGCCGCGATTTCCTTCCGATCGTGACACTAACAACAACTAGGCGAGCACAGAGCAAAAACTGCAGTAAAGATGACACGCGGTTGTTATAACGCAGATCGTCCCTTCACTGACCTTTGTTACTACCTCAAAGTACCGATTATTGACGGTTACAAGAAATGTTGGAATTAACATGTTTTCTCCAGTATATAGTCTTGTCAACAAAAGTATTTTTCTCGAACATTTGGCAAAATTAAACGAACCATTATACTCTTCGCTGATTTACTGCACTTTTTATATAATGAGCAACATGCATGAATTTTAGAAATGCAATTATTTATTATTTTTTCGTTATATATGTTATATAAGTTAAGAAAGTAATGAAGAAAAGGTATTAAAAAAATGTGTAGCCTAATTAAACGGCTTTGAAATTCAAAATTTTATGGGAACATATCCACGTGACTGGAAACACCACGCTATTGGTCTGACGTCATTCGGCATAATATCTAATGGTCGTCTATCTGCCAAGGGGTTAAATCGTAAATTGTTTTGTGTTTTGTAAATGTGTATTGATATTTTCATAAAAGAAATCATTCATTTATTTATTTATTTTAATTATTAAGTGCTAAAAATGACGGACAGTGGTTTTTTACGGGGCCAGAGTGACAATTTGCCCGCTGTTGATGTGCTTATGATGACAAACTTTTTTGCTACTAATACTGATTTTATTAGTGCAGAAATTGGAGGTACTAAAGCAACGAGGTATGTGTCATTCATTATTCTAAACATTAATTCAATTGTGCCCATTTTTATCCTTTTGCTGTAGTTAAATATAACAAATTATTTATGTACCTAACCTCAAAATAGGTAAACAAGGCAATGCTTTAATGTTATATTAATTAATATTTTTCATCTTAGAATGCTTTACTTTTTTATATAATAAATACCTCCCGTCACTTACTAAGTACGTACTTTTAGGTAGGTAGGTACATTAATAATAAAAATAACTGTTGACATACATAGGTATATATAAATATATAACTGGATAATATGTAGAACGTCGAGAAGTTACATTATTCCCACCGTTCTTATACATTTATACATTTTAATTCAAGGTTCCTATTAACAGAAGTTAGTAAACTTTTGTATTCCTATAAATAGGAAAGTGACCAAATTCACCATGATATGTAAACAAATTATCACAATAATATTAGGGTTAGGTACATATTTTCATAATATTATTATAAAATAATTAGTTTTAATGGGAAAATTTACATCAAAATAATCCTGGCAGCAATATAATCTTGAGGATGATGATAATTCTGCGTTTCGGTCGTCTCGTCTCATAGCTCTGCACCATTTCTTCCTAACTTTATCGCGTCTAGGCACATTAAAAAATAATTTTTCTGGAGTTTTTATTGTATTATTTGTACATTTGGGCACAATACAATATTTATAGCTACTTTTCTTTGTATTTTCCATAACACAACATAAATAATGTGTACACATTCGCAATCACAATACGTTTTCCGTCGGTGCGATGTGCCCGATGACGTCACACACAAGTAGCGCGGAAACTTCTCCATTTAAACGCAGTTAAATTGACAGCTGCAGTAAATAATTTTTTTAACCTCTAATTAGAACATAAAACAAAAATAAAGTACTGGAAAAATAATGTTTTTTAGTGATCTATTCAACTGTGATGTTTAAAAAAATTATGCATTTTGCTCATTGTTGCACATTCTATAGAACACTCTTTGCAGTATTTTTGTTAATAAAACAATATTTGCGAATAGTATAATGTTAGTTTGTATTAACAAGTGACGACGGCCTTGTCTAACTTCGAGATGAATAAAAGCCGCCAAAGCTTGGTCCATAATCTTATCCCATTTGTGACAACTTATAGTTGTTAGGTTGATATATGATATATGAATAGGGACTATTGCCGGTTTTGCAATGTAACAATATTATATAATATAAATATATAAATTTAAAGAATTTAATAACAAATAACCATTTTATTTATTTTTTGCTCAAAAACGATAGGGTTATTCCTCTACCTAACACTAACTTTTCAATTTCATTACAATCCGACTTTTCGCTCTCAAGTTATCGTACTTAAAAGACACGTGACGGACGGACAGACAGCAAGACAGACAGACAGACAGACAGACATGCAGACAGGCAGACAGACAGACAGACAGACAGACAGACAGACAAACGGACGGACACTTTGAAAGTTGTTCAGAATTCGATCAGCAACATAGTGATATGAAAATTGTTTCCCTACGAGCAATATTACCAGTTTTAGAAATTTGCGGATCGAATGCAGTATACTTTTCGTTTTGTATTTGCGAAGAGTATTATAATAACCGAATAAACATGAGGCCACGTTTTTTGAGAATAACTGCAAAATTTTTGAACAAAAAATTATGAAAATATTTCCTCGCACAAAAAATGCCAGTTTACAGCAAATCGCACCGAATTATCTCAACATCCATAAAAAAATTAGATAATTGAGTCTATTGTGATATTTATCAGGAAATAATAAATATGCAATCTTCCGTTTCTATTTGAATGCCATGGAGCATGTAAGATTAAATAAGACACACTCAAACATTTTGGACCGTTCCGTTTGTCTACATCAGTGATTTCTGAATGGATGCTCGAATCAACAGTTAATCATGCTAAACAAAACAGTAAACGAAACTCTAAAGCGACTCTAACATCGTATACTTTCGAATCCTCCCATTTTTTGGTCACATCAATAGGGAGAAGATAATATAGAATGGTTTGGTTAATGAATGGTGAGGTCGTATGCAAGCACGACAGGTGACGTGGTGATGTCAGACGTGTCATTTAGCAAAAGGAGGCCACTAGAATGAAGTACGAGACATAAAACTTCAATTAAAGCGTTGCAAACAATATACAGGCTTAATAATAGAAAACATTTCACAAAAAGTCAAGTTATAACATGTGCTAAGGGTACGGCGCGGCGTGGAGCTTAAGAAAGTAGAAACAAAAAATAATATTCTACACATTCAATAATAACTACGTACAACCTATGTACGCTCGCAAAAAAATACTATAATTTCAGAATGAGGACAAGGTGAAAACGCAGGTGCATTAATGTCATGTCGCTAAATCAATATAACACTGGACTAGGTGCACTTCAAGCAGGGCGGATCCTATATACTTGGTATACACCCAGTAAATTACTTATTAATATATGGAAAAATGATTAGTTCTGTTTAGTTCTAGAATAAAACTTGTTGAGTCTTCATTTTATACCTATGCAGGAATATATAAACAGTACAGGAGAAAAACAAAGTTTTATAAACGTACCACAAAATAAAGCGATGCTAACAAGTTGTTCTTTCTATAATTTCTAACTACTACGACTAATAAATATATGAATAATAATAACACATTCATCAATAGTATAACCAATGAAAGGAAGAGAGAAAGGGGCAAAAATAAATCTGTCAACACACAAAATATAGCCATGTCTACAACATTAGGGGCAGATGTTATTAATGGGTGTAAAAAATTGAAGCGAAAATTTGGGTTTAGATGGAATACCAGTTTTTTCCCTTAAAGACTAAGTACTGATTAGTCCCTTATCGTACATTCTTAATCTGTTCCTTACAATCTATTTTCCCAGCTAGTGCAAAAATATCTAAGATTTACCATGTGTATGAAGCGAATCCAAGAAGAAATGCGACATAGCAGTGCAGACATGAAAATAGCAGTAGCAAATATCATTCTTTATTGTATTTCCTTTGATATTGACACAAAATAGTAGTTTTTATTGCAGCAAAAAAGAAAAAGAGGGAAATAATTCATGTATGTGTTACATGTAAATGAAAAAACACGCATAATGTGTACCTATAATGCTTTAACTCCAACAATAAATTACTGTAGAGTTTCTTTTTATCGCACAAAACCACCTGTTAAGTAGTAGACATTGGGATATTCCACAGGAAAAATTTACACATATACGGATTGCATTCTTCTACAAAGAGAGACAGAACCAGGATTATGATATCGGAGTCTGTCGTAGGCTCTTTATATAACTGATGGATCGGGCACCAATATAATACTACTGCCAATTAGGTACTTGAGATATTCTGTTAAAGAACTAGCCACAGCTCTCTTTTTTAAATTTATCGAGCTTTCATTGACAGAAGCTGTTCAGGTAGATTCATAATTTTATAAAACCTGAGGTACTAGTAGAACACTAGAATAGAATAATGCTCCATTGTTAGGAAATTCAACTATGAACATTACCATCTCCTTGCAGTTCTTGAATTAAGAACAAGTGAAGTTGAAGCTAACGCGGTAACAGAATTGTTACAAAATAGAATATATAAATACATAATAATAATAAAATATATCCTACCCAACTCACTGATTCAAAGATAGAGATTTGTACTTGGAGCTATTGAAGACTGACGAATTCCTCTCTTTCACTTTTCAAGTACTCGTGATATACAGTAGACGCAGAAGTTCTTCGATCATAGGAAAGTTGAGCGCAATTTACACTTACCTAATCTCACTATCGTAAATATCCAATGAGGTATCCAGTGTTGGCAGATCTACTTTATTTATACATAATGACGCCAAGTTTTGTAGAATGATAGAATTTAATTGATTAAAATAAAATTCATATTTTTATAATTTATATTAAACAATGAAATCTCTATGTTTAGCTCATTTGCTTTTTTATCTTACCAAAACGTAACTAAGAGTTGGGTTTTAAAAAATATAAATTGTTTGCATGATAAATGAAATAATCTGGCAACAATGATGCAGTAATACCTTGAAGGCTTGTTCTCTATTGAGCACGACAAGGAAGGACATAGAAACATCGACCGAGAGGGTTGTCACTGCCGCTGCCCATCTAGGAGACAGGCGGCGTAGGAGTTTAGTAATGCAGGAAAGGTTAAGTGGGATGCATGTCCCTTCGCGAAATCTAATAAATTGCGAAAACAATTGGTTTTAAAAACATTATAAATGTTGGTACTATTATGGAAAAATTTTATAATTTGGAAACTAAAAAAGTAATTTTCAACACAAAAGTAATTCTTAAAAATGGGTAAAACAAAATAACAATATTCTAAAAGTTTTTAAAAATGTATGGAGTTAAGGAAAACATTTATTACTTACACCTAACAAATTTAATGTGATAAATGCTCAAATAGACTTCCTTGCTGAGCTGAGCAATATCCCAAACTATTATAAAATCCTTGGCGAACATTACCCAGCATAACAGGGGTAACAGTTAAGCAGGCGTTTTCAATATTTAATTAAAGTTCCTGCAAATTGTTGGGCCTATTTTCCTGAAACCCATATATTTTTGATTTTAAGTAGCCCCACAAGAAAAAGTCACAAGACGCAAGATCTGGTGACCTAGCTGGCCATAAGATATTACCATGCCCAGAAATAAGTCTATTCGGCAATGTTTCCTCCAAATACTACCGAACGATAACTCTATTATGGGGAGGGCAACCATCTTGTTGGAACTAAATTTCATTAAACCTAGCACCTACTAGTTCCTGAATTCTAGAGACAATTTGCTGTTGAAGCAAATCCAAATATTTTTGGCCATTTAAGATGCCATCGATATAAAATGGTCCAATAATATGTTCACCCAGTATACCGACCCAAACATTTATATTTTGAGGATACTGAGTACGAAGTTCGTAAAACTTATTTAAATTTTCTCGCGACCAATATCGTGTCCGAGTAGAATTATGTTTAACAATTAATGGAAAAGTCGATTCATCGGTAAAAACAATGTTTCTAAGAAAATGTTCATCCGCATTCGCCTTTTCCATTAATTGCTCACAAAATTCCATTCTTCTGATATTGTCCGTCTCAAAAATTTCATGAGTTTTCCGAACCTTGTATGATTTGTACCCATTTTTTTTTAAACCGACCTAACCGTTGATGGTGTAGAACCTACTTTAGCAGCAATTTGGGAAGTAGTAAGTACCGGGTTGTTGGTTACCAGTGCACAAATCATAATATCTCTTTCATCTCGGGCTTCATTGGGAGGAATCGATTTTTTATGTTGTTTATAATCAACACAACCATGTATTTCAAAATTGTGAATAATATTATGAATTGTGGAAAATGCAGGTGAAAGTCGGCCGGGAAATGCACCATTAAATTTAATTTGATGCCTTGATTTTCCTTGATAGTACCACTGAACCATCTGAACTTTTTCGGCCGTTTCAACCATTTTTAAGAATAAATTTAACGACAAGGTCACTCTTTCAGTTCCCAAATAGTACTAGCTTGAGTACGAGTTTGATGTGATGTGAGATTGCGGCGAGTCGATTACCAGTTACGCATGCGTATGCATTTATAATATACCATTCGTTGGAAGTTGTAAATTCGCCTGGTAGATCCTATGATCGAAGAACTTTTGCGTCTACTGTATATGTATATATAATTGTTAACACATGCACAATAACTACTTTATTCCGCACATTTTTGTTTCAGGAATATCAATATTGTGAAGATTATCACGAGTTTTTTCAACTTGCCATTATGTTAATGTGTTCTACAAAAAGAATGAGGTCAGGTCACCTCGACTCATACAAAATAATTTTATTTCAATAAGTAAAATATTTTTTATAAATATGTTAGCTATTAGCATTTAATTGTGAATTTTCCTTTTCATTCTAAATTTGAAATTCTCTGTGCTACCAATAAACACCATTCAGTCGGAATGTAATTTTCACATATACAGGGTATTTCAGTGTTTAATCCCAGGACTTTCTAATGGAGCTACTCTCCAATAAGGGATTAGGGGAGAAACCATTTTTTATAAATATTTCAAAAACTGTTGAACGTATTCTATATACTTGTATATGATCATTGTTTCACCAAATACCTTTGATTACATTGTACTTTGGTTTATGTAAAATACACAGAGGCGTCCCGTTTGGGGAGGTACTTGACGATTTTTTTATCAATAACTTTTTCTCTGATAGAAATTTCATCAAATCAATAAGGGATTGAGAATCTACATAAAATAATACATTAATAAATGTACTCTTACGTACGTCGATAAGATGCATCGTTTTTGAGATAATTTGATTGGGCTCACGTATTAGTGTTCATTGTGATGTATTGGTTTTTAAATCATTTTAAGTGTGCTATGAAAAAATGAATGAAGTCATAGATATTTAATAACAATCTGAATTTTCAAATTTTATTAAGACTAGTAAATATAAACTATACCTAGGTGAATCATTGTATTAAAATGCCAAAAGTATTTACAAATTGAGAATACGCCGATATCCATTTTGTTTATGGATTATGTGATGGTAATTCAGGAGAGGCATCGAAAGAATATAATCTACGTTATCCTGAGAGAAAGCGTCCAGACTCAAGCGTTTTTGTTCAAACTCATTTACGTTTTACGGTGGCATTGGAAGGAATGATCCCGAACAAAACATGAATTTCAATAATAACAACAGGAGAATAAATATGCGGATTCTTAGAGTTTCAACAGAAGTGTTAGAATGGCCTCACGATACTTTAATATTAACCGTACTTCTATATGAAAGGCTTTACGCCAAGATCTCCAACATGCATTCCATTTACAACTAGTTCAGGTATTAACGCCAGGTGATTATGGTCGTCGTATAAATTTTTGTCAGTGATTGCTAAATGCATTTAGAAGAGGTGGTAAATAAAAAAAAAAAATTATGTACAGATGAGGCAATGTTTACCCGAGGTGTTGTAATTTTTCATAATTATTATGTATGGGCACATGAAAATCCTCATGCAGTAAGACCAACGCATTTTCAACACGAATTTAGCGTAAATGTATGGCTCGGAATTATTGGAGATAACATTTGTGGTCCTCACACCTTACCACCCAGATTGAATGCCGCATCATTTTTTGAATTCCTTGATGAAAATATTCCAAATACAAGTGGAACTGGATGAATGCTAATTATCCAAGACGGTGGATTGGGCGTGGTGGGCCTGTAGCATGACCAGCACGTTCACCAGACATTACACCGTTAGATTTTTTTGAATGAAGATTTTTGAAGGAAAAAGTGTACTCTAGTCCAGTCAATACAAGAGATGAATTAATCGACCACATAAATACTACCTCCTAAAGTCCTGGGATTAAAAACTGAAACAGCCTGTATACATAAACATACATTAACAGGTACGTCTAATTTCCCAATATCTATGTCTAACACCGATAAGTGAATTGTTGAAAAACAAATCATTAAATAAAGACCAGTTAACCAGATTCATTGATTTTGAATATTAAAAAAAAAATCCAATTTTTCTGTCACATTAGGATCATAAATTGAAAATGGTTAACTTTTTGTAGAAAAAATCGTACTCTTCACCTCCTGTCATGCCTAGATCGTCGGAAGCTTTAACAGAAAGATGCTTACTTTTTATCTCAATCCACACATCTAAACTATGTTTAAAAATGAATTATTATTTGTTTGCTTATAATTGTATTGAAACATATTCTTTATAGGATTTTGCAAACAGCAGAAAAAAATAACTATCTATGAGAACTAAAAGAAAAACTATGTGTAAAAATATTAATGAAATCTTTGCATTCTTTCGATAACCTGAATCTTGTTATCTATTTATCACTACTATAGAATAGACGAAAAATTTTTTTTTGCTCAAATTTAAAATTTCCATGTTTTATGACATTCCAAACCTATTTCGGAAAAAAAAAATTAGGAGCATTTTATTATTTTGGAAAAAAAAATCAACTAGAATAGATGGAAACATTTTTTTATTTGCTCAAATTTAAAATTTTCACGCTTCATGGCATTCTAAACCTATTTAAAAAATACATAGTTTTGTAAACTGTTTTTACCACTACTATAGAATAGAAGTAAACATTCCTTTTTGCTCAAATTTAAAATTTCTACGTTTCATGACATTCTAAACCTATTTCAGAAGAAAAAAAATTTGAAAATTTATATAAATAAATAAATATATAATATAATATACATAAAATAAAAATAACGAGGGAAGTTCTGTGTAAATACCTTTACCATTTTTTTTTGCTGTTTGCAAAATCCTATAAAAAATATGTTTCAATCTATAACTACAAGACACTAAGTATTGAAAGGGTAAGATTCTTTAATCGGTAGTTTATTATATTTTTGTCAAAAACGTCATTTTTCGTTCACCCCTGACTGCTAAAATTTACGTTCAGCTTGTGGTATTTACGATACCGTCAAAATGCCAATTTCGATCTCTCGATATCAATATCATGAAGTTTTCCCGGCCAACTATACAACAATATCGCGTTGCGTCGTTTAAAAGTTTCATGATTATATTTTAATAATCAATAAATGAAGGATATAGTTATTACAAAAGGATAACACAGGCTAAGAGAGCAGTTTTTTATTCCATGACCATATCTGAACAAAATTATTTTTGATATCATGGTATAAATGTTTGTGAAATAAAGTGCCACGTCGAAATTACTTGTTCAACGTACAACTATAATTTTTAATCGTTCAGTTCAATTTTTCATAAGCTGTAATCTCCAGACCCGTGTCACCTTCACGTGGAGTTAACCTTTCTATAGGCCAAGGAAAATGGAATAACCTTCGCAAAGAAATAATGTGGGGAAGTAGAGATAAGCTCGTTGTTTGATGTACGTATAAAAACCCAACATTACAGGTCGTTTCTGTGCTTTAATCTGAAATATTGGACTCAGTGTACGCCTGCCATGTTATATAACATAAATTTACGAGTGGCGTCGACAGCCGGCAATTACCTACTACACAGCCACGTATATTCCTGTAAAAGGATTTTACACTGTAATTTTCACTATACAACGGTTCGCTAGTAATTGAAAAGATGATGTTTCTGACTTTATTGTTGCAACCGGCCTTGAACGGTATGTCAAAAATGTAACCTTATTTTGAAAACATAACTAACGGTATAGTAAGAGCAAACCGAATAAATGTTCGAAATGCATTGTATAACTTTCCAAACAACGTTCATATGAAGAGACGAACAAAGGAAAGGATATTTAAGTAAATAAAACTAACAATGCATCGTAACATATCTAAAAACCGCTGCCTAAGGAATCACTACTTCCACATCCAGATTTTCCATGCAAGTCTCTTTAAAGGAAAAGATCTTGACTATAATTGTATGTGAAAATAATTGGTAATAGAATTTTAATAACACTTGAGGCAATGTCATAAAAAAATGAGACGTTGGTTCTTAGCATATACCTACGCCAAGAATGAAGTTTCTGATATCTTATTAGCTTGCTCTACTCCAGTTTGCAAACCCCCACCCGCCCCTTTATCGGAATCATCTGAATCAGATGTCATTATATTTCCCGCCCTTCTACTGCATGATCTCATTGGTGGGAAATAGAGGTACTACTACCAATGAGATCATGCAGTAGAAGGGCGGTCATATAATTATGATTGAACTTCACTTAAGGTAAGTTCGTTTAATCACAAATTATAATACATACGTATGCCAAATTTCAAGTGAATATCTCAATTTTATTTTATCAACCACTTTAATAATGGAGTGGAGGTGATGAGGGGTTTGAAAAATATGATAAAGAAATCTGAGAGCCTGGCTCCCAGTATATACACCAAATTTCAAATTTCTGTACTCTTACCAGCTTACTTTGTTCATTTTCCCTTATTTACCTCTACTAACCCCCCACTCCTTCAACGGAACATAATGATTCAGACGTCGTTATAATACATATATGTGCCAAGTGAACATCTCAATTTAATTTTAGTCCCTTTAATAATGGAGTGGGGGTGGTGGAGGGGGTTGAAAAATGTTATTAAAAAAACATAAAGCTTCAACTTCTCCTCTAGGCTTGGATTTGGTTCATATTTGGGAGGTAGGTTCCTACCAATATGAGTATAATTTACCCCAAATGCCAGCTTGATTTTTTTTTTTACAAAAGTTAGGAAAGAATTTTGAAAAATGACAAAATTTGATTTTCTCAAATGTGAATGAGCCGAATCCGGGCGCTAAGCATATGTGGTCCAGGGCGTTGTCGATTATAAAAAAAAATTATACTCAATAAATTAAATGAACAGGGGGTAAAAAAAATAATTTGGCAACAATTTTTTAATATAAGAAATAAGATTGGAGGATTACTTCATAGCGTAGAAAAATTAAAAGTAAATTTTGAAAAATAAAAAAAATTGATTTTCTCAAATGTGAATGAACCCAATCCGGGAGCTAAAATATGTGGTGCAGAGCGTTATGTCGATTATAAAAAAAATTAATACTCAATAAATTAAATAGAATGGGGATGTGGAAGTAAATTTATGTAATTCGAAAGTTTGTGTATGTAATTTCAACCCGAAAGAAAACCCAAAAAGAATTTTTTGTTTTCCTAATAGAAAATTATATAAGTACCAGTAACAAAGCTCATCTAGTATTCTGTAAACTTTTTCGCTTGTGGTCAAATTATGGACGTAACTTCTAATTGAATTACTAAGGAAAATTTGATTCAATTTTATTTTAAAGGGGATGGTCTTATGTTAAACGATATAAATCAGTAATTCGTTAATCGTTAGGGCATTTTCCTTATCGTACACAAGATTTAAAAATCTATTTCGCAAGTTTTAATTTTATTTAAACACTTAACAATACATAATTCTTAACCAACTGAAGCACACAGTGGTATATTTTCATTTTTCAAATGGGTAGTTACCAACAACAATTTCAGATTACATTCATTTTGTAATAGTTTTATTACAGATATGCTTATTTTAAAGTGTATGTCCTTTTTAGTCTACACCGTTCGAACCTGAGAGATGCTCTGTATATTGCAGTTTTGATGTCTTGTACATCTTCCTAATTTTATATGCTTAATCATAAACCTAAATGATTCCAAAGTTATGATAAAAAGACAGTTCAAATAAAACATGATACTCTACAAACCTCTGGCGATTATCGTGTATAGTGGATATGACCTTCTAGGCAGTATGCTACCACGGTATTTACATATAATTCAAATTTGGAATTAAATGCGAAGTTTAACAAAAGTGATCGCGTTTACAAGAAACGGTCTACATACATTCTTGCATACACATATACATTAGGGTGTCCCAACCAAAAACGAAATCTCAAACTTTATCTTGCGTATATGATTATTAGTTTCTATTTTGGGTCCACATCAAGCCCTGAAAATTTCATAAAAAAATGTTAAGATTTAGAGGTCGCTAGTGTCAGTTTTTTAAAACTCGTCCAATCATTTTAATTCTCACGGTTTGAATTCATTCGGATATGAAATTTTTGAATAATGTACACGCCCCAGACTCGAGTTCTAATTTTTTGGGCCGCTGAACACGATGGTCATGGTTAATTCTCTATACAGATGCTGCGTCTCTTGGTATTAGCCAAACTGTGTTGGAAAATAGTAGAAAAACGGGCAATAGTTTAAGCTTAAGTGACGTAAACTTTGAGAAATCATTTTTTTAACAATGGAAATGTATGTTTACGTATATGGGGTAGAGTTACCAGTTTTTGTTCAAGGTCAAAAGACAGCGGTGTCGCGGCACAGTAGAGAGAAGACCAGTAGGCTCACTTACTCTTGAGATCTGTTGTAACCGATTTTATTTTTTATGAATCAACTGCGCATCCGATATTTGTACGCTCATCTACATATACACTGCTCGAGCTAGAAAATGCTAATACGCTGGTCAACACTTACAATGCCACTAAATTATTTTTGTTCGAAGATATCCTTGGCAGATGATTTATTTTGCGACTGAATTTAATGCTTACTGATTAATCAGTAAGTAGCGAATTAAAATTTGACCTGCCTTTACTTAAGTTTATTACATAACATCCGCGTCTGACGTCACAGACTGAAAATGTATAACTTTATATTATTCAAGCAAAAATTTGTACACGGCTGCCGAAAAGGCCGCTCTACTATCGATTAAGCTGCACTTGCCAATTACATTACCTACTGTGTCGGGAGACTACCTAAAAGTTATACAGCGATGCTGACGGTATAACGCAAAAGTGTACAGCTTGCTACAAATAGGTGCCTGCATGCAGGTAAATAATGTCTTAGAATTGCAACTAACTGAGGTTATCTGTTGTACAAATTGAGCAACAATGATAACATCTCTTTATTTCAAAGTAATGTGTCGCGGTCGACTGGGATTATTATATGCAACGGCTGATATACGCAAATGTAATATGGGTTGCATATATCACAGGGGGTCAAGTTACCAGTTTTCATTTAAGGTGGAAATACAGCGGTGTCGCGGTCGAGTGTGACTGCGTATATGCAACGGCTGATATACGCAAATGTAACATGAGTTGCATATATCACAGGGGGTTAAGTTACCAGTTTTCATTTAAGGTGGAAATACAGCGGTGCAGTGGATGGTGCTAGGTGAAAAAGTTGAAAGAGTTGAAAAACTTTATGTGTTATGTATGGTTTTATCATTTCCAATGTCCCGATGATTGCAAGGATTGCGAAATCTGTGATTTTTTTCTCAAGCTTAATCCAAACGACATTGCAGTGGGAAAAAATACCGAGAAATTTCGGACAGGCACGATGGTTCAAGATATCTTTTCAGAAGAAATGAGCGAGAGAAAAATTAAAAAAACTAAAAACGGGCAAATATCTAGGCTTGAGAGAGTAGAATTTCGAGCATTCATTTTTTCTCCAAACTCAAACTAATCTACGTTGTAGTGGACACTTTTGAGGTATAATATTCTGAATTCAATCTCATTATTGTAGTGTTTGGAGGTAAATAAATAATCTTATCACAAATGATCTTGGATGATGGAATATATTATATATTCCATCTGAAAATTATACCCCGAAAGTGTCCACTACAACGTAAATTAGTTTGAGTTTGAGAAAAAAAATAGATGATCGAGGTTCTACTCACTCAAGCCTAGATATTTACCCGTTTTCAGGAGTTTTGCATTTTTATCTCGCACATTTCTTCTGAAAAGAAAATCCAGAACCATCGTGCCTGTCCGGAATTTCTCGGTATGTTTTCTCACTACAATGTCGTTTAGTAAGCTTGAGCAAAAATGGTTTCTCAAAGTTTACCTCACTTAAACTATTGCCAGCTTTCTGCTGTTTTCCACACATTTTGGCTAATACGAAGAGATGCAGTATCTGTAATTAACCATGACCATCGTGTTGAGTGGCCCCAACAAGAACTCATGTCTGGAGCGGGTATTTTATTCGAAAATTTCATATAAGAATGAATTCAGACAATCAGAATTAAAATGACTGGAGGAATTTTAAAAAAAGCTTACCCTAGTGACATTTAAATATTAATTTTTTTTAATGAAATTTTCAGGAATTCATGTGGACCCAAGATAGAGACTAATCGTCATATGCGCAAGATAGAATTCGAGATTTCGTTTTTGGTTAGGTCACCCTAATATATTTACGCGCAGACTTTTTTATTTGATCTCAGTTCAGCATATTATAAAACGGACTTATGTACATTTTTCTACCGATAATTATTAAAATAAATTTTTTAGTTATAATCAGACCCCGGCTTCGAGGTAGTTATGACGTAAACGCCAGAATCGGCCTTGCGCAGTATGAATTGTATAAACATTTTCATGCGCAATAATACCATATCTTACCTTATAATTGTATCTAGTGAATTCCGTAATATTTAAAGGTAAGTGGCTCTGAAGGGGTTAAAGTCATACTTTGATGTACTTATTGTTGGATGCACAAACACAAACACTCAGTAAGTAGAATAACAAAAGTATATTATTTGCATTTGTTCTAAATAGTCCGAAGTTAAACTCCGACCTGTCACTTGTGTTGTGAAAAGGATCGTTCAACTTCTACCGATGTAATCGGCTCATATTTAAAATAAGTATATTTTCTTTTAGATGGCAGATTTATGTCCGACATTGAATGTTAAAAACCCGGGGTTGTTTCTAAACAATGTGACTCAGGGTTCAGACTTTGCGAAGCGGAAAAAATTCCCTGAATTTTCCAGGTTTTTCATAACCAAAAATATTAATATCCATATATTTTTTAGTGAAGTAATTTTTTATTTGACAAAATAATTCCATAAATTGAATTGGACCAGTGAACATTCTTAAAAACTCTATGGTTTTCCATATCGAGACGGAGAATTCCCTGATTTTTTATACAATTTATAAAATTCCATGATGTTTCCAGGCTTTTTTAACGATTTTTAAATTCCCTGAGTTTTCCAGGTTCTCCAGGTTTTCCATACGAGTCTGAACCCTGTGTATCCAGTTTATATTTCACTGTCTCAGGAACACCCCCTAATACTCTAAAAATATATTGACGTTGATCAAATATAATATTCTATAATCTAAACAATGTGACTCAGGGTTCAGACTTTGCGAAGCGGAAAAAATTCCCTGAATTTTCCAGGTTTTTCATAACCAAAAATATTAATATCCATATATTTTTTAGTGAAGTAATTTTTTATTTGACATAAAATAATTCCATAAATTGAATTGGACCAGTGAACATTCTTAAAAACTCTATGGTTTTCCATATCGAGACGCAGAATTCCCTGATTTTTTATACAATTTATAAAATTCCATGATGTTTCCAGGTTTTTTTAACGATTTTTAAATTCCCTGAGTTTTCCAGGTTCTCCAGGTTTTCCATACGAGTCTGAACCCTGTGTATCCAGTTTATATTTCACTGTCTCAGGAACACCCCCTAATACTCTAAAAATATATTGACGTTGATCAAATATAATGTTCAGTGCATCAATTACTGTATACTGATCTGTTTCCGGCTTACGCTGTATGTCTACAGGGATTCGTGAGAAATCTCCATGTATATATGCTAAATTTTAGTTTTTATGACGTTCAGATGAAACATGTTTTAAAATGTTCGACTTGCGTGTCCACGAAAGTGTTTTTTCACAGCTGGTACAGAAAAGTTCTACACCGTTAAACCGCAGTTCCAGAAAATCTTGAATCCACGAGAGTACTGTTTCATTTAATGGAAAACCACTCGACATCATAATAATTCACGACACATTTACTTCTATCAAAAGCTGAAAATGTACTGACAAGTTTGTAGTGTTCACTCCATAATGCCTAAGTGAATATGAAAGAGGCTCACGTCATTAGTCGTTGAGTAATAAAATAATAATAATCGTTGGACCTTTTTTATTTCAAGTGCTTTCTGTGTGTTTAAGGTCTTCTGCAAAATAAAAAGCACAATTTGCGGTTACTTTTACTATTATTATTGTTTGCCTTGTCCTATTTGCTGCCGTAAAAAAAGTAGAAATACAAGATAAGACGAGAGTGGCGATTGTCTCAGTGGTGTGGAAAATTCTCCTTATATTTTTTAAAATATAGTGCTTTATTATGTGCATAGATAAAAATAATATTTTAAATTAAGAATTGTTTAAATTTGTTCGGAAGAAACATATAGAAAATATTTCCTTAATTGATACAAAAAATGTTGAAATGGCGTATGCCGGTTAAAGTGTCGAGTTTTTTGTTTTTTTGTTAGACAATCAGAACAATGTTGCAGGTATATATAATGTGTGGCCACCAGTTTCAGTAAAAATCTCTTACCTCTACTTGCTAAACTACACCAAACAAATAATAATTTCTCCAATTTCTACTAATAAATTATTTATTTATTATTTTATGGGTTTTATGCCATTCTTTTTTTAACAGCAAAAGTATTTTTTTCCTATAAATAACTACGGGCATAACTACTTTTGCGGGTCTGCTTATAATATACGTATTTTGTTAAATAAAATAAGTAGAATAATGAGAGTATACTTTTATAAACTTCACCATTGTCTACCTATCCTCGCAATTACACCAAATTACTTGCTTTCTTTTCATCTGTGCAAGTTGCAAGGAGATTTAACGAGTAAAAAGCTCTTTGCTAACAAACTTTGAAGAAAAACATTCAATTATGCATAGTCTAGACTAAAGCAAACAGATAAGGTTGTCCTAGTTCCGGCCACGGAACAGTTAAGCTTTAGACAAACACAATGTTCGAAATTACAGGGCTCTCGGACTTTGAGTCTAATGCCGATATGACTTCCTCCTTCTACCACAACTGTTTTAATTCCGACCTAAGTACAAGCTGTTATTGTTTCGCCTCTGAATTACAATGAAAGCTTCCGTTTGAGTAGGTTGAATATAGAACGCGAAAATAGATGGAATAATCCTATCTGAAAGCTCGGCTAGTTCAGTGCCAACATCAAATCTCCGGGGAATAAAAGTTTCATGTATTTTTTGCATGGACGGGCAATTTTCGAGTAATATTAACAAATTATTAATTGACAAAGCCGGTGCGACACGATGCGTCAAACAGTGGCTCCAACGTTGGAGCCATCGTTGAGGCCAACGTTCGGTACGGAGCACTTAGCGGAGTAAATCTAAGGGTCTAAATTGTCTAGAAAGGAGTTCCTTTCTGCTTACTGTAGCAATTTTTTGCTGGAACTTGTTGAAAACATTTCAAGAACTGTAGTAAAAAGTTTTGGAATAAATCTGTGTGGTGGAAAGCTGTAGCATTTGAAAAGGCTATATGAATTCTACACCTCCGACATGCCATGGACCGCAAGGACCTCTTTGGCCCTCTACGCAGACGACACGGCCATAATCGCAAGATCATGGAGTGCAAGACTTGCCACCCGCAACCTCCAGGAAGCAGCATCCCTTCTAGAAGAGTGGTGCAACACGTGGAAAGTCAAAGTCAACGCTGAGAAGAGCAAAGCCATCCTCTTCAAGAGAGTCAGGAAGCAAACTCCCACAGGACACGTCTCCTTGAACGGCGAGAACATTCAATGGCACAATACCGTCAAGTACCTCGGCGTTATCATGGATCGAAGCCTGACGTGGAGACAGAACACGGAAGCGATAATACAGAAAGCGAGGACAAGGAGGACTCTACTTTACCCTATGATAGGTAGGATGCACCATGGTTTGTCAGAAACGCAGACATCTTCAGAGACCTGGAATACACCCCAGTAACTGAAGTCATCCGGGACAGAGCGAAGAACCTATACACCCGTGCAGCAGAGCATGGGAATCCACTGGTCAGACAGGCGACTGACTATGATCCCAACGACGCTCCGAGGCACAAGAGGCCGAAGCTCCAGATCCTGCATAATGGGTAAGTATAACTAACCCTTTATCTGTTTCAGCCCGATCTGCAAGCCACACCCCAAGGAGACAATGACCAAAAACATCCAATCACCCGATCCCGGGGGTACCAAGCAAACAACCAGCTGGGTACCCTTACCCTAGCCCGTGTCGGCTAAGAAAGCGTCTCTGGCCGAACGCAATCCTGAACTACATAGTTCACACTTCCTTCCGACGGAATCGGAGCACATGATGCCAATTGTCACCCTGGGCTTCCGACTAGGTAACACCCCCAATCCCCTTCCGAGAGGGCTCGGTAACAGCCGTTCCCTCTCACGACAGACGAAAGACGCTACCAACAGCCAGGACCAGGGGAGGTTTGCTAACATCGCCAATACCGTCCGCATTTGCGGGGGGATAGGCGAAAAAGCAGGCCCACCCCTTACGAGGCCGGTCCAGGTTTACAGCGATGATTGGGGCAGAGCTCAAGCTCGACCCCTAATCATCCGAGATCGTCATCTTTAGTCAAGAATATTGGCGCGCTACACGAATAATTTCATATTTGAATACAGTAAATTAACCCTGATTAATTAATTTATTTGAGCATAGAGGTATGCAACCCACTCAACTTGCGATCTAGAATTTGATAGTAAATATTTTCGATGTGAAATTATAGGAAGTAAACATGTTTGCTTTCAGTATAATTTTGAGTTAGTGTTAGTCGTATATTCTTGTAGTTGAGATAATACATAATTATGTGATTCAGTTGTTTTATTGCAAAGTCCTTTGTTGGCGCATTTTCTTTGGCTAGAGAAAGTGTTCTCTACGTGCTCAAGTTGGCAACACTGAGAACTGTGGGAGACTTCCTGGCTAGCTGGTTCTTCGACAGAGACGAGATAGCTGAACGGCGGCGGTCCCGATTTTGTGTTGAAGAATTTGGGTTTTACATCGCTTACAATGAAAAGGGATTTGATTGATGTACCCAATAACCTTCACCGCCTTGCTGTGAGCGTTTTGTAAATTTCCAGGATGGATGGAGTTTTATTTAGTTCTTATTTATTGTAATTATTACAGAGTGTTTTGGAGAGGCTTATATTTGGGATAAACACATATGCTTGGGCCAGGCAATTTAGCAGAGTGACATGTAAGAGCCGAGCTGTTTGGTGTTGTCATGTTGGTTATGTAAGGGGGCCCAGTATTTAGAGGAGTAATAGGAGGATGTCTATTACTCAGATATTTGGTTTTATGTGGGTCCTGCTGACATTTAGAGAAGTTTTGGTTGGAGAGTTGTTCGCAGCAGTCTCCAGGAGATTTAGGCAGAAATTTTGGAGCGACACGGAGTCTTAGTAGCAAGCAACATCGAGAACGTCTATGAAGTGGTGACAGGTCACGCTGCAGTCGTCACAGAAAATACCCAAGGCTCTGACCAGATTTTTTGTTCATTTTAGTTACAATTTTAAAGAAATTGTTACAGTTTAATTCAGTGATTTTTGTTTATATTGTTGCGTGCTTCCGCCCCTAGGAAACACCCTGTATGAATCCGTGGGTTCTAAATAATTTTAACAAGGGGTAACCACTAACACTTTATTTAATAATTTACTGATTATAAAATACTTCTTAATTAATCAAAATAACCTTTACACTTTGTTCACTTGATATTTAACCTCACTTTTTCGCTACCAAATTTTATCTTAATAAAACTTCTTTTTCCTGCGCCGAGAACCTCGCCTTACATACTCCAAAATTGCCTCCGGAGTTATCTAGAACACAATCGAGAATCTCGATCTCTTTCTACAAACTTCCAGAAGAGACGATGGCTTGTATTACTGGTTGTCCAACCATTGGTACTCAACGTCAGCTACCAGTAGTCATGGGCGTATCACTCGCCAGGCCTTAGGGGGTGGTAATGCGTAACAACATATTAAAGTAAATCATACCACAATCTTAGAACTATAAATTAAGCACTAAGTTTATGTATGTAATGATGAAAGATTTTTACTGTAAAGAAACGCATGGTACCGTGAAATGCTAATTTATCTGCTATTATGTCACATATATAAAGTATTTTCAATAAAATAGACTTATTCTAGAACAGTCATTAACATCTAGGGGGTAAGCAGCAAAGATTGCATTTGTCAGCTCATGAAATCTCGTTCATTAGCTAAAACTTTGGTAATGAGCCATAAATTTAATTCATAGTAAATCTTTAATTCGCTGTTGTAAGTTAGAACTCATAGATGCATATTAGATAACTCGTAGTTGCAAGAGAATCTTAGTCAGAGATTAAAGTTTGAATTCCAGTGAAGTTTTTTAGATAAGTGTATAGAATCTTTTTAATGTGTATGAACCACGATTGGGTAAAATCTGAACTTTTTAATTTATTCTTTTTGTTGTTGTACATCTCACTTGTGTTGTAATGCACCTGATATTTGCTTAAATTTTGAGATTTCATAGTAAAGTGTAAGTTTTAATATTATAGACATATTTTGAGAATTCCATCGCATGATTGCTAGTTAACTCAACTTTGTTCCTGACTGGCAAAATTATATAAATCACAGTATGTAGTATACAGCAGGTGGGCGCCCTTTGAATGTCCACACATTCCTTATTCACGGCCCTGTGCTATCTAACAAAAAACAAGCTGCCGTCCGCACAGGGAAGCATTTTTTAATATTTATGTATTAAAAGTGTAGCAAAGCTTTTGTTTAAACAAAAGAATGTTCACGATCCTGTTTTTTTAGCAGTTTATATATTTATATACATTTTTCACTGATAGTCAAACAACAGCTGTTCCATATTTTTTGCAAACTGTTTTTTGTTAGTTTGTCCAAGCAGCTATAATACACGACACTGCAATAATGTAATATAGGTAACACCAGCGATTCACAGAGCATTTTTCATAATTTAAAATTAATAATATTTATATAGTTATACCCTAGCCCCTAGATACGCTCTTTTGACTAATATATTTACATGTTCTTTAAATCTTAGATTTTCATCATAAGTTGGGCCTACTTTTTACTTTGTTTGCAACAGTTAGAGTTTTATCTGATATTTTTAGCTTTATGTTTTCTTTGACAAAGTTTGTATCTTTCTTATTAGAAAAACATAGTACTGCGCATTTTTCAATAATTAATTTCAAATTATAAGAATTAGTATAACGTTCGATAGAGGTTAAGTCATGATTCATGATATCAGATGTGTTTTTATATTATATGGATCGAAAGAACATGGTAAAGGTACGCATAAGGTTAAATTTGTGAGTAGTTTACACTACTGAAAATGTCAATGTATATATTAATAATAGTATAGGCCCTAGAGCAGAGCCCTGGAAAACACCCGAGGTAATTTTGGTGATATTTGAAAAGGTATAATTCATTTTGACAGTTTGATATCTATCGCTAAAGTACTTAGGACCTGAAAAACTTGATACAACTTTCATTAACTTCAAACTAGTAAGCTTGGCACATAATAAAGTGTGATCTAGAATGTCGAATGCTGTTGAATAGCACAAAAGCACTAATAGTGATGCAAAACCGCTATCAAGGGATTTTAAATTGTCATCGGTAATGTTTGCCAATACATTTACAGTACTATGACCCTTTCGAAATTCAGACAGTAGACGAGAAATTCTAGTATCACTTATGACATATTCATAAATTTAGGGCTGGATAATTTTTTTTTTTAATTTCTAAGTTGGTGACCAAACTTGAAACCGATTTGAGTTAATCGTGAAAAGTTATGGCCGATTTGAGAAGACCAAATGAAAAAAATGCTTCACGGTTTCGTTTTCGACCAATAGTAGTAAAAAAATTATCCTTTAAGATATAAGTCCTAGAAAAACAAAATTTCAATTCTTTAAACTGTTTCGGCCATTTCTTGCCAAAAACGAAAGATGTATTGATTTTAGGGTTTCCAAACCACAATCATAGTATTCAGTGACCAAAAATACATACGATTAGGCCTTTTACTAGAGACCTATAAACTTTAATATCTTTGGCTGAAATTGTTAGGATCTTCTGATTACCTCAAAGTAAAACTTTTTAGCAAAGTGCACCCAGGAAATTCGATACTTTTCTCCAGTTATGTGCAGTCTAATGTTATAAAGTTTTCTTCTCGGTTTTCTTAATATTTTTGCATGTACAATCAGCAGCATCTAAAGGAAAACGCAGGTATTTTAGGACATCCTTTATAATATTACTGGAAATATGGCTGCTTTTGTGTAATTGTATAATTATAACGAGCCTTGTAGTTTAATCAATTATTTACCAAAATGCATAAAATCAACTGACAACAATATCAACTGAAATTTGTTTTCAATATACACGCGATTTTAACTAAACTCCCCTCGAAACAGCTACTCAATAATATGCTTGGGGCTTCACTTCAAAATTTACAAAATAAATTATGACATTTAGCCCAATATCCTGATTTATTATTAATTGAATATTAATCAGATAAGGCACGCACAGATAACTTGGGAAGTAACTACTCCACCGAAAGTAACTCAAGCTAATTGGAAATTAGAAAATAAATCTATTCGATAGCACACGATGGCTTCCGCAATAATATTGAAATTTCGTTGCTTTCCTATCAAACGTTTAACTTAATGTATATTTTATAAATAGGTATCACGCGCACTACCTCATTACATTTTTTATGTATAGCTTTATCATATGCTACAAATAACCTAGATAAGCCGAACAAAATGAGGAAAATGCAAAACTCAAAGCAAATCAACCAGTGGCGTTTTAGTATTCTCGCCATGAATCGAAAAAAATGTACGTAGTTCTCGAATTGGATCATTTGTTTAGCAGTTAAATCGATTCAAAATTTAGTAGAATAAGTCATACACGATTCAGTTAGGAATGAACATTGAAAGTTTCTTTCATATTTGAAATAAAAGCCTAGATCCTCCAGGGACAACGATCTCGCCCCACCATCTAGTGGCTTGTATATTAGCGCATACATACAAGCTACGCAATTTTAGGCAAGGATTGCGTAGTGAATATTTCACCCTTCGGAGGGGATGTGAAGTGATCCCTCCATTGTCTACTAGATGTCAGGCAAACGAATCCTCCTTTTCTTACGAGAAGAGGTTCGGCAAAATTTCTAGGTGGAAGTAGGAGCTCGTTTTCCGACATCGATGAGACGGAAACAAGCTGATGTTAGATAAGTAAATAATTGAAAAAAGTATAATAAAGTAGCTCTTAAATAAATTTAAAAAAAAAAACAATATTTCTTTTATTTACAAGGCTAGCTCACAGGAAAATTGTCCTTCGTTGCTACTATCACAATTTAAATTTTTGTAAGGTTACTATCCTTGTGAAAGTGCGGATTCTAAATAATTCAAATGATTATCTATTTTATAGTTGTCTCCATAATGCACACAAAAACCAGCCAATGTTCAAATAATTAAAATTATTAAACAAATCTGAAATAAATATATAATACATACTCAACTAGCAATTTGATGTTTTGTAGAAGCTGAAATAATGTTTACAGAACATTTTTTATAAAACAAGATTGTTGATATAAACATTTTCAAAACGTTTATACAACGCTTATAGATGCAAAATGGGCACAGTTTATGAAACAAGGTAGTTCTTTAATTTATTTTATAATGGCTCTCACGGGTGTTATAAAATAATTGTATAAACGTTTACATAGGATTAAAAAAATTAGTAGACGATAATTATAAAATTATTCGAGATGCGAACATTTTTATAAGCATTGTGTTATTTTTAAATGTTTTTGCAGACAATTATAATTCTCAAAATAGTTTTAAAATATTACAGAGGTATATAGATTCTATGGGACATGGCGGCGTAACTAACAACATGTTTGGTGTAATATGAGATAAATGTTAACTGATTAGGACTTCGTTTCGCCTACAGCAAAGCGATTTTGGGCTGCAAACGAAATTTCTCCGTGAAATATGTGGTACATATACAATGAGATTTTTGAGCGCCCTAAAAATAACGAATATTTATCAAAATTAAAAATACAAAGTGAAAATAAAATTTTTATATTCGATATTTTTGTGGTATAGCAACAATTGTATTTCGCAGATAACCTATTTCAGAATAGTAGATCGTTGTTAAAAACTATTTTTATTTTAAAGTCCAAAATGGCCGTTATAAGAATAGTTCAAACATAAATAACATTATGGAGTCCATCTTATAAATCATATTTATTACTATGAATACACTTAGAACCATAGAACCAATATATTTTCAGAAGAATTATTCCGAATAATTTTGCCCTATATTGCCCTTTAATCGACCACGAGAAGTTCCCGTCAAAAAACAACGGTCAGTATGAAATAAATAAAATGCAAGTAGTAATTAGAAAATATATTCCTCTATACTTTCATATATGTTACTATTTTAAAAGCTTTTATTTAGCTTCACTAACAAATCTTGAAATTACGACTAGTTTTAATTGAGCTAGAACTTTGATATATTGCACACATGTAGAATGCGATAAACTATGTGACGCCATTCTAAATCCAACATGGCGGACGCCCCAAGATGGCGGATTACCTTTTTCTTGAGAACCCCCTAGATATGGCTATCAAATGAAAGGGTTTGACGATATGTGCAACACACATCTGCACAATCTGGTTGGTGCAAAATGTGCAAAGCTAAAAACTAAAATTAAATGATAAAATAAGCTTTTATTTACAAAAATTTACTAAAAAAAGGAAAATTGAAAACGTACTTAAAAGAAAATATATATTTTTTAATTCATACACCTGGAAACTCAAAGCTTTGGGGGCGGTCCTGTAAAAGACTACTGTAAATGAGAAAACAATATGGCGCATAAACACCTACACATGTTATATAAAATGGTATAGAACATATTATAGTCTTTAAAGACAATTTTTAGCTTCTTAATTATTTTATAAATGCTTTATGAGAGCAATGTGTGCTTCATTTATATAACAATTGTTTAGCAGCTATGGCCAAATATAATATGCTCCCAGCAATAATATTGTGTTAAGAAGAGGCATAATAAAATTGTCTTATTAATGCTTAGCTGAACTTTTAAAGAATAGTTTTATAGATGTTTGCAAATTGACCAAAAAGTGCTGGAGGTCATTACTATAAATCTGTTATAAATCAATTTTGCTTCGAGAGCTAAACCATCCTATAATTGCTGTATAAACGTTTACACAACAGCGAGAAACAAATTCTACTAAATGTTTTATAATTTAGCTGTAAAAACAATCTTAGCACTTATTTATATGACGATTTAGTTGTGAAGACTAAATAATCACTTCGGTAGATTTAATAAAACAAAATAATTTTTGCAGAGCAGTAATGCAACAGTAATAAAATAAAATTGTACTATCATCTTAAATTTATAGAGCAACTTTGTTAGTTGGGTTAGAACAACTAACGGTCTAGCTAAATAGTTTTCGAGAAAAACAAGTTAAAAAATAGTACTGGCGCATGTTTTGTCAATTATCTCAAGTACCAATGGAGGTCGGGGGCTGAAAGTTTGCAAATCTTGTTCTCATGACTTGCGAATATTATACCATAACTTATTTCAAAGATTGCTCTCTGGGGCCGTTTCGTCTAGCTTATCCTGCTAGACCCTTTTATTTCATAATTTTTAGTGACCACTTTGTAAATAGCGCAGCGGTTCAATTTAAAAAAAATGTTTTATTGTAATTTAAACACCAATTTGAATAATTATATTTTACTTCTGCCAAAGGCCTTATTATAATTTAATTTCTGTAAGCATCCACATACGTTTTGACATGCACCACAATTGAATATTTATTTGTACGCATGTTATTACTATTATTACCCGTAGCCAGTAAACATTTCGTTAAAATTTCAATTGAACTCATACGGCCTAGAAAATTGACAAGATAAATACCATGCCAATAAATATTTAATGTGTACATTCAATATCACGCGATAGTCTGCAGAATAAGACATTAATTTCCTGACCATTTCTAACATAAAAACAAATCGCTTCACATTTATCTACATCAGATTTAACAAGCTCATTTTTGGGCCAATCTTCTAAAGCAACGGTTTCCTTCAAGAAAATTCCTAATCATGATTATTTATTGTGAGAAATATTTTAAGATAACTATAGTGAGAAACTGGGGTTTAAAAAATATGTATTCTTACTATATTTAAAAAAAAAACTGAGTTTGGTGTTTAACATGCAAATTGTAATTATTTTTTGGAGACTCATCAAACTCGATTTTTAGTAAACAAGAATATATTGTTAAATATGGTAAGCACATGCAAGTTAAGTCATCCATACGCTTTATACGATTTTACTAAAACAATTATCTTAGGCTTCTATCGACGTCTCTTGGAAGTGGAAACAACCTACATCAATCACCCGTAAAGGAAACGAATTCAGAAAGGTCGTATCCATGGCGGACAACCGCGACAAGTAGCGTGATATTATTAGATATCCCTTGCAACAAAGGAAAACCAATTAGAATCAAGCATGACTAGCAAAATGTCTGCCAAGATGCTGTATAGTGGTCAAAACCAGATAAAGTTGGTAAAAAGTTAAAAATCAAAAATCGCGGCAAATGTTGTTGCTTTTGAAGATTATTATGGTTTAAAGCCCTATGCACTATATTCAGTTAAGAAAAAGAAGGGGGAGGAGGGGAGCGCGCCGCTCCTCACCACTTCGTTCGAAGCTTGTACGTCAAGTTATAATAATTTATACTCTGGTTCATTTGTGAAGTATTTTCATCATGGAAGCGCTACCTACAAGTTAGAACATTACTCTATCAACAGATTTATATTAACGGAAACTTCTAAAATCGAAACAAGTACACCAAGTGATAGAATTTTAATTATGGTTACAGACGACCTCGTTGCTAGCATTTCCCGGTCAATATTTTAACTTGTCGTGCTGGTAAAAGTGATAATTTTTAAGAATCTTTAGTCAAACTTTGCGCATTCTTGCGCCAATTTAAAACATATAGGTTAATATTTATCATGTGGGCAAGTTCGTTAATTTTGCCCTTCTAACTAATTTAATTTACTATCGATATAAAAAAGCCCTTTTATAGGTTAGATTTATATATAATATATTCATATTCCTTTCATTCAGATCTATAAATATCCACTTTTTCTTAGAAAACTTATATAATATTATTTAAAATAAGAATGCTCTTTTAATGATACAGTACGTCTCGTCATTCAACTTGGCGAAAAATGTTAAATTCTTCTACAACTTACAGAAGTTTCTTTCGGGGAATATTTTTCTGTGTTCAAAGTGTTTAAATAAAAAATCTTGTAACGATATATTTCAATGTTTTCACAAATTTGACAACTCGTGACGTTTCTAAAATGAACTGCTCCGCCAGAAGTCGATTTTGTGAATCGTTATCGCTCATAAAATGATAACGGGCTGAAACCATCAACCTTCTGTACTAATAGTAGCATCGTGCCACTAATGTAGTGTTTACTGCTGTCAAAATACGTACTGGTCAAGAAACATTGTATTATTACGGTGCGGCCGGGGAAAATGCATGTGTGGTTAATTTACTTTATCAAATGAACGAATTACTAACGTGTGTATTCCTAATGAACGACCTTTTGTTTCGGCTATACAACATTTAAGATACTGAATATTTTCAATCTAGCTTACTTTAACAAAATAAAATATTAACTTCATGTGTTTATTTTCAGAATTATTTGTAATTTTATTGTTTTGTGCAGACACTGTAATAAAATTCGATAACTTACTTTGTGGCTGTCAAGATTGAAGGAATGAAAGAGAGTCTATTTTTTTAACCTTTTAATTTAAACAGTGGCATGGATCTTTACATTAGACAAGGGCTTACAGATTAAATGGACTTATTTATTATTTACGTCCTGGCGGAGTTTGGTTACAACTATTCCTCCATTTAACCAGGACAAGTACACATAGGCATCAACACAACAATTATTTCCTATGATATTGCTATCTACCGCAGCTCAGGAGAGAAAACAGCGGCTAGACATGTGTCACTCGACAGGAGTCTAGCCCACAGCTACCGTCTCGATAACACATTAAAAACGCCACTTAACATCCATACCCTAGCTAGGACTCGAACCAGGGACTATGTGGTCGCAAGCGTAACAAGTAAGCGTTACACTGCTAAGCTGATTTTTATTTACTGAAACCGCCTTGTACATTTTTTATATAATAATAATAATAATAATAATAATAATAATCTTTATTAACCATTTGTTATGATACAAATTTTGTATATATGGCAAGTCAGAAATATAGATAAAATAACTAATACAACAGTAACAATGAAATAAATAAATAACAAATGAATGAAACCAACATATCATCAGAGAACACATTGACGATAATTTTACATACATCAGAAATATAATCAAACCTATATATACATATATATATATATATGAAGTGTTGGTGTTCTTCCGGGTGTTTTCCCGTGTACACGGGAAAACACCCGGAAGAACACCAACACTTCATTTAACACCCGTGAAAACCTAAGAAACAACATATATATATATATATATATATATATATATATATATATATATATATATATATATATATATATATATAACCAGAAAGGTAGTCTTGACTGACTAGTTAAGCAGGAAAAGTAAATTTTTCTTGAGGTTGCAGTCAGAAGTGTAAAGTTGTTATGGCCAAACACACAAAGAAAACTCTTCGTTACTTGTCAAGCTTTCGGAAATGTTTATTTCCTTTCTCAAGACATCTATAAAGTGTATTATTTTATAAATAAGTCATATATATAAAACAATTAATTACTTACTAACATGAGGATGTTTGTTGAGGTGAAACACAAAAATAGAAATAAAATCATCCTCGAGGAAAAACATAGAAGGTTAAAATATTCTTATAAACTATACCATATTAATAATTTAAAAGCATTTTAGTGTGAAAATCTTAAAACAATCACATTTTAAAATAGATATATATCAATACATTTTGTTAACATTAGACGTCTACTAGTGGAGGTAAGGAGAAACAATTCTACGAAAAAATATGAGAAAAAACTTTTAAAAGAACAAATTTGATTGGTGTTAAGTGTTTGGGGAATTTTCTAGGGTCCCTAGGCTACCAACTGACTGGTGACGATTTATTGCCAACTTGAAGGTTACAAATTTTGATTTGTCGTCCTAGTATTTAGATATTTGTCTCTAAATTCTAAAGTTAGAGAGAGACAAATATCTAAATACTAGGACGACAAATCAAAATTTGTAACCTTCAAGTTGGCAATAAATCGTCACCAGTCAGTTGGTAGCCTAGGGACCCTAGAAAATTCCCCAAACACTTAACACCAATCAAATTTGTTCTTTTAAAAGTTTTTTCTCATATTTTTTCGTAGAATTGTTTCTATTTACCTCCACTAGTAGACGTCTAATGTTAACAAAATGTATTGATATATATCTATTTTAAAATGTGATTGTTTTAAGATTTTCACACTAAAATGCTTTTAAATTATTAATATGGTATAGTTTATAAGAATATTTTAACCTTCTATGTTTTTCCTCGAGGATGATTTTATTTCTATTTTTGTGCTTCACCTCAACAAACATCCTCATGTTAGTAAGTAATTAATTGTTTTATATATATGACTTATTTATAAAATAATACACTTTATAGATGTCTTGAGAAAGGAAATAAACATTTCCGAAAGCTTGACAAGTAACGAAGAGTTTTCTTTGTGTGTTTGGCCATAACAACTTTACACTTCTGACTGCAACCTCAAGAAAAATTTACTTTTTCTATATATATATATATATATATATATATATATATATATATATATATATATATATATATACATACATATACCCACACAGACACATACATAAATACACATATAAGTACACAGCAGATAATCAACTCTCAAGAGATAGGTTATAACAAAACAATTAATCAGAAGAGAAATAGTACATACAATTGTGTAATATGTCTAACAAATAAATAAATACAATTATATAGTATTTTACGTAATGACGTCGCTTAGGAATTCATCTATTGTGTAGTATCCTTTTGTAATAAGGATTTTTTTAATGGTAATTTTGAATTTGCCTATGCTCATGTTTTGGATATTATTTGGCAATCTGTTATATAATACAATAGAGTTATATTGAGGTGACTCTTTGAAAGTCGATGTCCTATGTAAGGGAATTGTTAGAATATTATTATTTCGGGTATTATATAAATGATGCTCAGACAGAGTCACAAAAGCGTCAATATTATTTTTGACGTTTATTAGACATTTATAAATATAGATACATGGCATCGTCAGGATTTGTTTGTTTATAAATGTAGCTTTGCAGCTTTCTCTGTAGTTTAAGTTAAACAGGAATCTCAATATTCTCTTTTGTATAATAAAAACTCGCCTAGCGTGGGATGATCGACCCCATATACAAATATTTAGCGACATGTGTGAATATGCTAACGCATAGTAAACACTAGTGAGTCCCACTTCGTTTAGCATATCTTTAAGTTGCAATAATGCAAAGTAGGCTTTATTAAGCTTTTTACATACGTGATTAATATGCCGTTCCCAAGATAAGTTGCTATTTACCAAGGTGCCAAGAAATTTCGAGTAATCACTTAAAATTATGCCAGGTAAAGTAACCATACGCCGTAAGTTAAAATTCAGAAATATTGTTTTATTCTCGTTCAGCATTAGTCTGTTTCGATCACACCAGGTACTCATCTCACTCAATACAATATGAATTTTATTGGATAGTTCTTCCGGGTTTGTAGCAGTTACGGTTATGGTGGTGTCATCCGCATACATAATGGTGAAGCCATTTTTGATAAAATTTGGAAGATCATTTACATAAATCAAAAACAACAATGGGCCTAATATAGATCCCTGAGGAACTCCCAAGAGAATATAAAAAATGTTCGATTGCACTTCATTGCAGTTTACACGCAGAGTTCTGTTTTGCATGAATGAAATCAGGCACTCTTGTAACTTACCTCTAATACCAACACTCAGTAACTTATCAGCTAATATATCTTTATCAACAGAGTCGAAAGCTTTTGAGAGGTCAAATAGAATTGTCACAATATACTTGCCACTGTCCAATTCCTTATAAACAAAATCAAACAATTTAGATGACGCACTCTCAACTGATCTACTCTTTCTAAAACCATGTTGAGAATTTGATAATATATTATATTTTTCTAAAAATATTATTACCCTATTGCTGATGATGCGCTCGAAAATTTTTGATATTACACTTAGTAATGATATTTGACGGTAATTTTCCAGATCAAGCTCACAGCCTTTTTTTAGTATCGGAATAACGGACGAGATTTTTAGTGCATCAGGGAAGTGGCCATTTGAAATAGATTTATTAATTAGGTGTAACAACGGGTCAATTATGTTTGATGATATACTTTTAATTATTTGTACAGTTAAACCGTCTAAGCCTGATGACTTTTTGTTTTTTAGTTCATTAATGGCTTCAGTCAATTCAGATTTGGTAACATCATGAAAAAGCATAGAGTTTGCGGTATTTTCAGATACTGTAGGAGGTAATGATAAATTATAACCAAAATGTCGTTTTGCATTCATTGGGGCTATGGTTACAAAGTGTGATGCAAAACAGTTTGCAATTCTATTACTATCAGATACTATCTTGTTGTCTATATTTAATTCAATGAGTTTCCTTAAACCTTTCGTTTTGCCAAGTCTTTGATTCACAATATCCCAAGTTATTCTCGATCTATTTTCGGCATTATTTATTTTGTTATTATAATAAATTTGTTTAGCATTTCTAATGTTTATTTTATGCCGCCTTTTCCTATCATTATATATTACAAGGCTGTTGTGATTTTGGGTACCTTTAAGGTTATTGTATAGGTTTTTAAGTGCTAGCCCTTCGTGAATTATTTCATTACTTATCCAACCATTGTCATTTTTATTATTTCTTTTAGATTTTTTGTATTTGAGAGGGCATGATACATCGAAACACCATTGTATATCTCTTAAGAAAGTGTTAAAAGCTTCACTTGGCTCTAAAGTTGAGATATAATCCCAGTTTATGTTGGACAGCCTTACATTGAATTCATGAAGATTTTCTTCTGTAACAACTCTTATTAACTTAGATATCTTGCTATCATTATTGTTATTTGTTGCAGTTCTAATGCTAAAGGAGAATAAATGCGCAGAGTGATCTGCTAGTTGTGCGTTGTATACCTGTACCTTATAACTTGAGATCGGCATATTAGTCACTAAGTAATCTATGGCTGTGGAGCTCATGTGACCATTTACATTTTGAAATATGCGTGTTGGTTCCTTTGTGGTAATATCTAATTGAAATGATTCAAACATGTCACATAATAGTTTAGTTGATAGGCATTTGTCAAACAGGTTAATATTTAGATCACCACACAAAACAATGAAGTCATATTTCTTTTTCGTAACAAAATTTAAAGCTAATGTCAATTTATTAAAGAAAATATTGACATCTCCATTAGGAGGTCTGTACACACAGCATATTACAGCCTTAATATTTTGCTCCAAAATTACCACTATACCACACATTTCGATGTGACATTCTTCGGCTAGTTCCTTAAATATACAAATTTCATTGAACACTATGTTAGAGCTAGACCTAACGTATATTAGAGAGCCACCGTGAATATGATTACTACGTGAAAAATGTGAAGCAAGTTTAAAATTAGGTAATACAATATGGTCAATATTTGAGTTTGAAATCCAATGTTCAGATATACATAAAATGTCTAGATTCTTTTCAATAGTAAAGATCTCAATATTATTTATTTTATTAATTAAACTTTGCACATTCACATGCGCAATTTAAATTTCACTTATCATTGTACAAATGAGACTATCGCAGAGCAAACAGTAAATTTTTCTGCTACAACTTTCTGGAGAAAAACTCAAATTATATCTGGTACTTGAACACATCACATTGACTGACGATTTGGCAGTACCGGTATTAATGAAATAAAAACCGAGTGAATATTTTTTATTTTATTTCATTCTGAAAATTTTCATTTAGAGCTTGAAAACAAAACTTCCGATGCTATACGAACTAAGCTAGGATTTAACTACCCTCGTTAATATTAAGGCCATAATTTGCATCTGCCGCTTTATGTATTTCTGTACATATCAGGTCCTATGAATAATTCGCTTGTGCATAGTTATCGCGTACGTGAATTTATTATTTTGGGTTAAGTAGCGGTAAACTATGTGAATGTGTTTCTGTGTTCTGTTTAAGTTCGTTAATTACATGAGCAATAATTTAGACTTATGATCTCTCAACTTTATGGTAACATCAGTAACATGTCACAAACGAAACGTATTATTAAAAATTATCATTAAAAAGTATGATTCGTACCTCAAATATTTGTACGAGTCTTAATTTTTGATGGATTAAAGATTAGATAAAATAATTGTTATACATAGGCGGAACTGAAAAGATGCAACAGGTAAAAATAAACACGAGCATATCCTGCTTATTTTTAATACCTTTCTATTAATTTCACGGGGACATACAGTGTGAGTCAATTATGCGCGGACGATCAATATCTTCTGATATTAGAAAAAATATGTGAGATTAAAGATAAAAAGTGGCATATTTTAGAATCTCTAGGGTGCTTCACATAGTCGCAATTCTAGGATTTTTTTAAATTGAACACCCACACATTTTCTCATATATTTATATTTAATTCTTAATTCTCTATCTAAGGGCGTATTATTTTTGACATGCACTGCGACATTGCCAGGTTATTCCATTTTCTCCGAGAAAAATGCATTTACAACATTAAAGAGTAAAATTTGCTCAAACAGCATTTTCATACTGACCGGCGCGCCGCAGTGGAGTATTTGGCCAATCTAGCTGGCCAAAATTATTTGAGCTTTCAAATGAAGTCATATTGGGCAGACAATTTTATTAGTGGGTTACTATAGTCATTATGGGCTCAATGTGATAAAAATCCGCAACTTTTTCTGAAATACCTTATATAAATATATATCAATTTCCTTAGAAAATAATGACTTGATAATGATACATAATTATTAATATGAAGAAATGTCTTCATCTGAGGGGGTGTTTTTGTCCGGGACCATATCTACCTCGTCTGAACGTGCTTCTTCTACCTCGCCTGATCTTAAAAATGCACTTGAACTTGACGGTATGTCTAATCCAAGCAACATATCCAAAGTTTTCTTTTAAAAGGGATCCGATTCTTTGCCGGAGATTTCTCTCATTCCAGTGAGGAAAGATCCGAAGTGAGGTATAACCTATTAAGAACGTCTTGGTTGTAAGCAGTCCTCGAAAACTTTCTCGCAAAGTTTTGTCAATGAAGCAGAAAATGTGAGAATTTCCCATGATTACTTAAAGAAATAAATACCAAGTAGGGGTTTCGATAAGGCCCTTTATCAGCCCCCTGAATCATATTTTTTAAAGTATATTATCTAGATCATTCCTATTTTTTTTATAATGCGAAAGATGTAAAGTTTTCGAAAATATATATACTTCTTTTATTACTTGATAGGACCTTTATGGAGAGAAACGCTAAACTTGGCTTGTTTTGCAAAAATACGTAATTTTTGTGATCTTTATATAGTTATTTCGTACAGAACACAACCGAGTAACGATACAATTTTCACATATATGGTGCACAAATACATAAGCTACTATATACATAAAAATTGTCGTGTTACTACACACTGCGCTCATGGTAAAGAATAAATTAATTGAATTTTGGATAATATTGAATAATGTACTGATTGACTGATTTTGCTATATTTTCTTTCCAAAACTTCAACTTAGCTCTCGATCGTCTTTTATGTAGTTAGAGTAGCGGGACGTTGCGTCGCAGAATGGGGGAACCTTCCGAACTTTTGCAAAAAGAAAGCTATAGTAGTTCTGGATGGTACCTACATCTATATTGAGGAAAGGGCCAACTACAGATTTCAAAGAACATACTCAACACATAAAGGACGGCCACTTGTAAAACTAATGTTAATAGTCAGCACAACTGGATATATCTTGGATATTTTGGGACCATATTTTGCTGAAGATAGAAACAATGAGTCTTCGATTATAACAGGTCATATGCATTCACAAGCCGATGGATTAAGAAATTGGTTACATGAGAATAACGTCATCAGAATAGATAGAAGATTTCGAGATAGTGCTCATCTACTTGAAGAATTGAACTATAGTAAAACCGCCACATTTCTTGCACGGTCAAAGTCAACACACCCCAAATGAAGCAAATTAGTGTAGATTGGTATCCCATCAGTGAGATGGGTTGTAGAAGCTTCAAATGGGTTACTTAAAACGTTTAAAGCACTAGCTAATATTATGCCGAATTCTCAAGTTCTATATATAGGGGATTATGTAAGGATTGTATGTAGTATTTTAAATGCATTCCGGCCACCAAGAATAACAGATGATCAAATAATTGCAGAAAGAATGTTAACTTTATCTAAATACCTAAATGAATTACGGAATAGAATAATACAGGAAAAGTTGCCAAGAAAAAGGGTTGTTTGGCAAGAAGTAACACACCATGCCTTATCAGAATTTCAGCGCTTAACCATCGAAGAACTGAAACAGTTAACCTTGGGGGTTTATCAGTTGGAAGAAGCAGATTCTCATACTACTGAGCATGTTGGTGATCAAGGACTATATAAGTTATTTTTTCACAGAGAATATCCCGATATCATAAGAGTTCTAATCCAAAGTCGACACACCTCATCAAAAATATACAACCTACGGATACAATATTATCACACCGGAGTTGTCTTGATATTGCCAATTTCCGCGCTTAACCATCGAAGAACTGAAACAGTTAACCTTGAGGGTTTATCAGTTGGAAGAAGCAGATTCTCATACTACTGAGCATGTTGGTGATCAAGGACTATATAATTTATTTTTTCACAGAGAATATCCCGATATCATAAGAGTTCTGATCCAAAGTCGACACACCTCATCAAAAATATACAACCTACGGATACAATATTATCACACCGGAGTTGTCTTGATATTGCCAGTGCAAGGTTGGAGCACGTGTTGTTGGATGTTGTGCTCACATAGCTTCGGTATTGTGGTTCTTAGCTATTATAGGCATTCGGAGCATCAACGAGTAAAATACTCCTCACTTCGAAGATTGTACCGAAGATGCTACAGTTGGATGGTCAGATCAAGAAGACTCTACGTAATACATTAATGTTTTTTGCACCTTGTATAAGTTCACTTTGTCAAAATAAAACCGATAATTATAATATTTATTAGTATATTTTGTCACCTTATTCTCATCAAGTGTAAATCAAACATTTACCTTAAACTCATAAATAGAGCGAATATTGACTAATACTATATATATTTGTAAATTTTGAGTGTAGTTCAATAAACACTTACATACTCTAAATTTTAAAAGAAATCAGGGGGGCCGATGAAGGGTCCTATCGAAACCCTCCCCGTTAAATATGAACAAAAATAAATGAAACACTTGAAAGAAATTACAAGAAGCACAATAATTATAATACGAACAAAAAGATACACAATAGACATTTGATATGCCTTACATTCGCCCCAGAGAATTTATTGATTCTCTTTTAAAAACCTGAACTAAAGTTCCTAAGCACAGCAGGATCTCGTCTAGTAAACTATTTCTTTCCCATATCCCCATAAGAAAAAATCCGATGAAATTAGATCTGGATATCTAGATGGCCATGCGACTCATCTCCTATCAATTCATTTCAGGAAATCATGTACACGAACATGATCCTGTTGACACCACATTTTTTTTGTAATGATCAAAGGCAAGATGTCAGGAGTTGAAAATGACTGTGTACAATACGAGGCAAAAAATTTAAATATCTGTGCCCAATAAGTGAGCCTTCGAAAAAATGTGCAGCTATAATACAGCCTTCAATTAAGTATACTTTCTCGAAAATTTATTCCTATCTGTGTTGATGACAGTTATGGAACATGTAAATAATACGAAATAAGAAAAAAAATCAGGATCTCTCACTTTCCCCACAGCCCGGTTACAGAAAGTGTGTCTTTTATGAAAATCATTTTTATTTGATTCTTACTAAGGAAAGAGATACAATCCTCTTAACGTATTATTCTGAATACATATTATACAATAATTATCTACTTAAAGTTCTTTATTATAATTAAGTAATCATGAGTAATTCTACATTTTCTTAAAGACTTAAATACTCTAGAAACCGTAAAAAAGTAGTCACCACAAGGCATTAGCACGTAGGTGATTGATTGAATCGCCGTGGAGAACACCCTAGTTATATATCTAAGTATATTATAATCCTTTAATAAGTAAATGTAGAGTAAGCATATTGTATATTATAAATAGAAGCAAATTGTATATTACAGTCCTACTTGCCTTGATCTATCTTGTGTGAACGATAAAATTGGTTTTTAAAAAGCGACTCATTCATTTCAAAAACATCTCTCCCTGTATAATTGCATTGAGTAATGAGATTTGAATTTCTATTATTACGATTATATACTGAGTGAAGGTTCAATCTGTATCAATGCGAAAATGTTTCAAATAAATCTAATCCTAGATAAAATAACTTAAAACTGCACATCGCCCATGGAAAGTGGGACATATTCTGAGGATGTTTAATCTTATTATTCTTTAAAACTTCTTTGATGGATATACTTGTAAATTTTGGTTTGGAGTTGGAAGGATTGGAATTGGCGTTAATAAATGCAATTAGAACTTCGGTTCACTTGTGACTAACTTTATACAGGGTGAGTCACTAGTGCGTGGTGACCGTCCATATCTCGTCAACCGTTTGAAATTTGAAAACATGTCTCAGATAAAAATTCTGAAAGATCAAAAGTGGCGTATTATAAAATTATTTTTAAATCTGCAAGGCGTTTCACAGAGCGGTGGCAAGCTAATTCTGGACTATTTTAAACGGAACATCAAACATTTTCCGATATTTCTGGTATATATATTAGTGTTAAGAAAGGCGTTGTTAAGTGTTTGTAAGACAGAGCCAAAATTATTTCTTCAAATGATGTAATACTAAGAAATGAAAAGCAATTTATAAAAACTGTTTTATTAAATAATCAATTTCTTGAGAGTTTTGTTGATAGTTATTGAACATTGGTAGTAGAGAGAATATACTATCACAACCTGAGGTATTTAGGTCAATGGCAGTAACTCCATATATACATGGTTTATCGGATAAATTACGAAAAATTGGGAATTGGTTTTCCGTACGAACGGTTTTTCAAACGGGCTCCGCGCTAAGATCGGTTTCATCAAAAACCAAACCTCTAAATATTGTTCAAAATTCAAAAAATTGTATTTATAGTGTTCCGTGTGAGCGCGGAAAACATTACGTAGGTGAATCATCTAGACCTTTCAACGTAAGGCTTGGTGAATACAGAAATTACGCTAGAAGGGGAGAATTTGAACAATCCAAAATTTGTGAACACGCGGGATAATAATCACAGGATTAATGGGACTAGGCGAAGATTTTGGGAAAAGAAAGCAACGGAACTAAAAGAAAACTTAAAGAATCCGCGATTATTTTATTAAACGAGGATAGATGCGTTTCGAATTATTCAATAGATTTTTGTACTAGTTGGTTGCCCATCCTTAGAGACGAAGTAATAAAAAAAAGATAAATATAATTTAATGTCTCACGTGACCATGGAAACACATAAACAAAGAACTGTCATGGTTGACGGCCAAAAAGTTTTGAGAACGGAAGTAGATTCTCTTCCGAAACGTTAACTGCCTATAGCTTTCATTTTCATTTTTTAGTTTATAACATTGTTCTAGTTTATATATTTTTAAGTGTGAGACTTTTTGAAACAGTCAAGTATTCAAGAACCAACCTCTGTCTGATCCGTTTGACGCCGAGGTTTTTTCATTAAAATTTTTAAATATTTTTCAGTGGCAAAATATTTTCTGATAAAAAATGCATTTGCAGCGGTCAAGAGTAAAAAATGTGTTTCCTCAAATTCGACTTCACTTCCAATGTTATGTCAAGGCTATGTAGTAATTTCCAGGCCTCTCATAGTCGAACTTATTTCTACTGGGTGTTCTCCACGAAGATCCAAGTTTCTACATTTTTAAACTATCAACTCAAATGGAAGCCCATGTATGTTTACATAAAATGGTACAGCATTCAATTTTCTACAGCTTGATACCCTTTTTCGACGGTTTTTTTTAAAATTCGAGTTGAAAAAAAGTGGTCATTATGTATATCAGCGTATAGGTAATTTATTACCGAATCATTTTAAACAATATCATACAGGGTGTTCCATTTGAAAAAATGTACTTATATTTAAAAAAATCGGCAGCTACTGGAAGCGGTTGGAACCTCCCCACCCGGTGGGTGAGGAGGTTCCAGGTTGAAGCAGAAACGAGCACAAAATTGTGTGCCATAACGGCACTAAACGTAATCGGATCTCAACCATGGCCTTTTCAGATCTTATGGAGCAATAAAGAAACTCCCATGCAAACCTCCACACTTTTTTCTCACCACATAATATCAACATATTGAAATTTATTAATTGATGTTCTCTTATGTCTCGGGACATAGGATTGCACTGCACGTAAAATGATGCGAGTAGAATACTATACTTTGTTCACGATTATTAAATATTTAATATTTACTTAATTCATTTTCATTTCATTTCTCCAATTTAAGAAAGATTCATACGTCATCATATATAATTTTCTTGATTTATCGGGCAACAAGTTTAATGAGGCGATGTAAGAATGTGATTAACCGTCACAAGTAACTCATCCTGTATGTCACTCATCAGGACGTAACACTAATAAATGCATTAAAATCGTATGTAACTTCGGCTTTCCAGCTTTTCCAAACGTACTAAAGGGATATAACCTGATAAGAGTAACTGGGCCTCATTCCAACCTCAAGCTACCATTATGGCGAAGTTCGTCTTTATCATTTATGTACTTTGCAAACTTTTTGGTTAAAATAAAATATCACCATCTTGCGCGATGGAAGCTGGACTTAGTCGACATGGGGCGCATTTCCACAAAACTGCGGGTAAAAACTGCTGTTTGTAATTGTCAAAGCCGTCCCGACGAATTGGAAAATTTTTGTTACGAAAAATCGTATTTTAGTGTACTGAATCCTCATTCCATAGGGAGTCATGCAGATACTAGTTTAATCTGCTTAGCCGTAGGGGACTGTTGGATGCTAGTGTTGTAATGGGAATGTCAAATAACAATTTGGACAAATTTATTTTAGAATTTTGATTTGCTAGCATAACCAGAAGTCAGGTTATCGAAAGAATGCAAAGATTTCATTAATATTTTTGCATATAGTTTTTGCTGTTTGCAAAATCCTATAATCCTATCAAGAATATGCTTCATTACTATAAGCAAACAAATAATAAATAATTCACTTTTAAACATACTGAACATATTTCTGTATTTTGGATGGCAGATAGCAAGTGGCGAAGAGGACGCCTTTCAAAACTTTGGGTAGAAGTCGCCAAGTAACTGACGGGATGAAACCATTTGGTGAGGCCGTGTATCTAACAGGCGATCTATTAGATGACATAATACTGTCAGACGTGACATACATTAAAAAGACCAAATAGATAATAGAGTCACAACGCCTTTTCCGGCGTTGTGAATATAATCTGAAACATTGCTTTCATTCAATAAACGAATATATGTATAGGTACAACTTCTGTATATTATTACGAAATGTTCTTTATCTTTTATCTTTACCTATCTATCTAATATCTCACATAACGTGCGAATAATAATATTTTAAATATTTATAAACCTAAATATGTTTTTTCTGGCATACATTTCTGGACATGCGAATTATGTGACTGCAAGAATGAGTCACGGTGAACTTACAATGTTTGAAAATGAAATATTGTAAATGATGATTTTTTTTGTAAATGTAAATAGGTCCAGACAGCAATCGCAGTATGCGATTTGCATATTTATGTTCTTAAGCCGGCTGGTGTACAAAAACATATTTTAGTCCATAAAATACGTTCGGGGTTATTTTTGGTTAATCGATGCGACTATTTTGTGAGATTTCGTTCAAGACAAACTTATGAAAATGGAAACTTGTTACCAAAATAAACCTATTGATCTGATAAGCTTTTAATGAATAATGATTCGTCACGCACTTTATTCGACATGACTCTTTATGTACTTGAACCCCATATCGATATTACGTTAATTATTATGTTTCTTATCGTGTCGTGGTAAAATTGATTTCATAATGTTTAACGATAAACAGCTGTTTTATGTTATGGTTGCGCATTATTTACCAAACGACCTACACAATTCAATAATATCTCTATCGACATGCTGGGATGGTGTACGGGTAGGTAATTTGTTTAGTTATTTTTATTTACATTTATAGTCTAGGTAGAATAAGAGAGATAAAAATGTCCACTAAAAATTCTTGAAGTATTGCAATTTACGCAAAATGAAGGCGTGTATATGATATAATAAATGTACCATGATCTAACCCAAGCACTTTCCCCAATGTATTTGAATATATGAAAAATTTAGTTTTTCTTAAACAACTAACTAACTAACCTTGTCAAGAAAATGGAAAAGGCAATCAAATTTATTTTGTAAGAAACTTGTAACTGCCTTTTTGTATTCTCTTTTACAATGACTAATTGACGCATGAGTTCCTTTTATCGTTCCTTTTATCGTTTTCAAAAACGTTTTTCTTGGTTCGATTGTGTGTTTGTTCCAATGTTCTCGTGTCTGTATATAAATGTACGTCTTATGTGTTTCCCTCCGACCTAGAATACTGCTGAATATTAATACGGTTGTTAAATGCTGTGATTACCTGGGATGGCGTGGAGCGGTGAGGGTGCTAGTCTCGGGTTGGCTAAGGAGAAGTAGATTAAGGTAGAGGTAGAGCAATGGGAATATGACTCAAGTGACTCAATACTAAATACCGAAAAAATTTAATTAATTCAAAAACATAGGATAACCCATGAACATAAAGTTGGCACCGGGAGTTAGCACCCCAGATTCACACTAGGTCTAAAACGGCAAAGTAAAGGGCGGCCGCGCTGCCGCTGGCGGGGATTATCTTGTTTCGAGGAGTAGTAGAGGCCTGTCGGGGGCGGAAAGCGGCAGCTCGTAGCCGGACCGAATTTTCCGATGTAAAAAAAAATTCCGGCTCTGAAATGCACCTGCAAAGAGCTGCCGCGATTCAGGTTGTGGCAATCATCACGATTCAGTGTAAACTAACCGCCCTCCAATTTTCAGTGCGGCAGCTCCATGCCAAGTCGAGTTTTCCGGGGGAAAGAGCTGCCACGATTTTCTCTCTGTGGATGCTTCTCTATTACCGATAGGTACCTTATGACCTATTTTCAGCGCGGCAGCTCAATGCCAAGTCGTGTTTTCCGGAGGGAAAATGAGTTTTCCGACCGTGGAAGGGAAGGGCCACGAGCTGCCGCGATTTTCTCTCTGTGGATGCTTTTCTTTTAACAATAGGTACCTTTTGACGTATTTTCTGCGCGGCAGCTCAACGCCAAGTCCAGTTTTCCGCGGGAAAAGGAGTTTTCCGACCGTGGAAGGGAAGGGCCACGAGCTGCCGCGATTTTCTCTCTGTGCATGCTTTTCTTTTAACAATAGGTACCTTATGAGGTATTTTCAGCGCGGCAGCTGAACGCCAAGTCGAGTTTTCCGAGGAAAAAGAGTTTTCCGACGGTGGAATGGAAGGGCCACGAGCTGCCGCGATTTTCTTTCTGGGGATGCTTTTCTTTTAACAATAGGTACCTTCGACGTATTTTCAGCGCGGCACGCCAAGTCGACTTTTCCGGGGAAAAAGAGTTTTCCGACCGAGGAAGGGAAGGAATCTTTACGTTTTGAATGTCTTATTTTTGACATCAATTTGAATTAAATTAGCCATTCCGAAAATACAAAACCAATTTTAATGCAATTTCAACTAAATACCATTTTTGTCGGGTTTTTTGAGAGATTGACCAACTGTGCATTGGACGTAGCTTGAATGGACTTGGGTACATCTTCCGTTTTAATTTTTTCATCGGTTAAAAATACTCGAAGTGTTTGCAATTTCTTTCTGTATTCAAGACGGTAATGTTATAAATTTAAGTTGGAGCAGTGAAATTAGGACATCCTATATACTGCCGTTTATAACTACAAACGGATCTTATATACCATATTATATTAGTGTAGTTTGCCTGGGGAGATGATCGAAAAATAATTAATTAGTTGATTACACTTTGCTAGCGTATTAACCGCTACCTTAGGATTGTATCCCTAAATCTGCAACTGTTATAGCCGTTTCCCTTTGATAGCTAATTGCTTCATTAAGTTCGTAAGGCTCTTCGTTAGTAATATCGCTGTCAAATCCCCATCGTCTAGGGTGTACAACACTCGGTACAACACAGGCAGCGATTCAAAGGGTAAATAGGAACTTAAATAAAGGTTAGGTCTAGGCACTGAAGCACGTTTTCAGGAAGTAAGAGAACGCTATCGACCGTTCCTGGCCTTTTATGCTGTCGTACCTAACACAGGATACCTTTTATCATTCACAACCAGAATTTCGCCAACGGCACTTCAGATAATAATGTATACATATATAGTCAGAGTAATAGCGTTTTTCAAAGGAAATTCCTTTGAAAGTGTGGTTTTTGCGTTAATGGAATTGTTTCCATAGCATCAGATGAAAGTTTCACCACAAAGGAAGGGAAATTTAAAAGAAATTCTTTTGAGCCTGCTCTCAACATTATAAATTAATGAAACGTTTTGCCTATCTACGTTTTAGGCATATTTAATTTAAAATCAAAACCTCTTTGTTGTATAAATCATGTACAGACGTCTCTACAAAAAAGACACAGCTCGAGAAGAACAACAGAGCTTCAAGCCATAATATTAGGCTGATAGAAACAAATACCGTCAGCAAGCAGCTGATATTTTCCTGGAGAATTAGGATATCTTCACGAATTATTCAATGTTTATAACTTTGGTTTTTCATTATTTGACATTAAAAAAATACAAAGGGAGCAAGTTCTCAAGTCAACCCACATCTATGTTTTTCTTTATGCTTGTTCAATCATTTCTCTGGAATGGCTCAAGAGATCTCTATGGGAATCTTTTGCTCATTGTAGAGTATGAATCAGCGGTGGCCCTTATTAGCTTTCATTATAATAAATCTAGAAGGCGAGCAAAAATCGTAAAAAGGTATTTTCCATTCGAGAATATGCGAGGATATGGCGAAGGTGCCGTATTCGAGATGCTATAGTATACACTGAACTGAACCTGTGGTAGGTACCTTGTGAAACATGTTGAAAATAATTGTTAATAAATTAAACACTGCTTTTACATGAATCAATCAATATATTATAAATACTCTACATATGTTTCGGCTTATTAGGCCTTTATCAAGAGTATTACATAGTGAATACTAAAGTTTCCGACGTGCTTATTCAATTTATACCTAAAAGTATTTATGTCTTAATCTATTTATGACTTAAGCTATTTATGATTTAATTTAACATCTTTAATTATTTGAATGTTTGGAGTGGACCTAAGCTGATTATATAAATCAAAGGATATTTCTTAACAATTGGTTTATTATAGGGGTGTTTAGGAAATTTTGCTGACCAGCAAGGTAAAATAATCTAAACGCAGTACTAACAGTTACTTCCCGGTTTCACTATTGGCTACGATTTAGGCTACATCGGCACAGGTGTTGAGATTTCTTTACTTACACTTAGTAGGGGATCTACGGTCTCGAAATCGACAAGAAAGGGGGCCGACTAAAGGGTATACAAAAACGAAAACTAGATTCATATGTAAAATTTCCTGCCGGATTCGAATTTCGAGTTCGCTAATTAACTATAAAGAACATGAAAATATGTATTTTATTATTTCTCAATCAATATCAGGCTTGCTATTGGAGATATCGAACTTAAAATTGAACCAAATATTCCGTCAACCCTTGTCTTAGCTAAAAGTTCCTTTCCTGATACATTTTTCATAAAAAATATAAAACGTAATTTACTTTTTGTAAAAGGAGTTGGTACTTGTTAATAATTTTTTGTAATTTCTACCTGACCTCACTCCGTCCAGCTTTACAAGTACTATGGCATTTCTCGCTGTAGATGTTCGGCTGGCTCCGGACATTGGTGTTCGGGTGGGATAGATTGTTCTTAATTTTTAATAAATATGTTCTTGATTTGATTTGATTTGACCAAAAATTGTAAACTGCATCGTAAAATATAACATGCGACAAATTTCTATATTATTAAAGTTAGATGGGTGGCGAACCGAAGTATAGTAGGGTTTAAAGTTCAAAGAAAATTAAAAGGGATAAAAGACAAATAATTTACTATTAGATAAATTTCAACGACATGGAGATACCTGTATGGATATGATAGTTCATGAACTGAAATATAATAAATATTACATTATAAAATCAAGAGTTTCTGTGTGTACAACGAATTAAGAAAAACGTATGACGTTTAAATTTACGAAATTTAAATGCAATGGATTTTTCATCTAATAAATTGATTATAATTTCTTACGCACAGTACATCCAGTGCATTAATATTTTTATCTACATTATTCATACAAATAGTTAGTGCTCTTTATTGACAATGTTAAATTTTGCCTACAATTAGTTAAATTATTCCTTCCTCCAACAGAAAATGACTCCTCGACTTCCCATGATATTCATCAACATCTGCATAATATTTTTCATTTTGGTTAGTGCAAATTAGACAAAAGTATGTTTCCAATAATGATGACCAAATAATTAAAGCCTAAAAGTTTTACAATTTCCATTGATTTTGTAAATGTAAAACTTATAACTCCAACAGCCATTGTCGTTGCCGTGCAACAAAAAGAACGATGCGTAATCTCAGTTCCATGTGGCAAGGAAAATGTTCTGACACGTCAGTAGTTGCAACAACATCATAACATTTTAAAAGTTCATATAAGTGCCGAATCGAATATTTGTCTGTGATTTTTTTTTATCGACAATAGAAAAGCGTACATAGCCGCGAAGAAATATTTGCGTTAATTCTCCAATTAATATTATTTTTATAGGAGACATTAGGGTATTAGCAATAACAGTAAGTGGCTTAACACACAAAATAGGTAAATAAGGTGTTTCAATTTTTATTAAAAATGTTCAGTAAATAGGTACTTATAGGTATAGTGACAAATTTATGTCCACTTATGAATTTATGTCAAATGTTGTATAATCTTCCAGTTGATTTTTTAATAGATACTGTTATATTTTTGTTTTCACTTTTCTCTTAGCAATTAATTTGTTATATGTGTACTAGTTCATATTATCATTTCGTTACTTTAAAAAAATCGCCTATTCGTTCTTATAATTCTTTAATTCTTGTTTTTATGTATAAATATATCGAATCTAAATGAAATATTTGAATTTATTCTTTTTAATGTGTGTTTCATAATTAACAATTGAAATGAAACAAAAGAATGTATGCTCCTTTTCTATGAATTAATTCTTTGAGAAGCAACAGTCATTTCGTACCTAATGCAGTGTAATAATCTCTCTCGAGCAGGCAGGCATAGTTATAATAGTTAAATCACTAATATCAGAAGCGAAACTCCGTGTTGCGTGTGCACCGAATTTTAGCAATTCATTTGCGACTAAACTAAACACCAACAAAAAAAAATATACTTTCCAAAAACTTCATTGACCTTTAAACTTCACTTTTTGTCGTTATACTATGTTTCTATCTTTAATAATAGAAAAGTTTCTTGCTTACTATATTTTATAATGCATTTTCGTATTTTTGCATGTAATAGTTTATATATTTTTTATAAAAAAAATATCACGGTAACAAATTTTCTTCATACAACAATCAAGAACAATATCTAAGAACATGTTTATAAAATTTGAGATTATCTCTCTCAAGACTCGAGATACTGAGTGAGAAATAAGAAAATACACATTTTCATGCTTTTCCGAGTTTTGACAAAAATATGTTTTTTTCATCCAATTTCGCAATTCCGAATTAACTTGCGAACTCGAAATTCAAATCCAGCAGAAAATTTTACATAACGATCTGTTTTTCGTTTTGGTATACCCTTTAGGCGACCCCTCCTCCTTTAAAATGCATCGTAGCGGGCTCTAGATTCTCTACTATATCGTGAATTTTACTATAGGATATGAATAGATCTGTCTAAATTGAATTAAAACGTATTGGTCTAGGTGCCCGCCAGCATAAAGTGCAATTTATAGATATTCTCTCATAACTTCTTGTATGGCTTAATTGCGCCTAGTCTATCACTGTTTTCTATGAAAAATTTATAGATACTGTACTTTTACAAAATGTAGTCGCAAGGAAACTTGAATGAAACGCACGAGAAAAAAACTGTCCGTCAAAAATTTTGAAACGTTAAGGGTGTCTACCACCCTAACTAAACATGCCGAAATAACGACTTTAAAAAATTTATCGATAACCATCTGATTTTTTCAAGATTGCTTATATATAGAATTCAATTTTCGAATTGTCTGACAAAATATATTTTCCGACTGTCCAGTCCGACGCGTGGATATCGACGCGACGGTTTCATGACGACCAAAAATGTATGAATAACATTTTCTGTTTCTAATTTTCTGTTTTCGAGTGAAATATAGAACATAATAAATAAGTTGGCCGATAGTAAAATATTGCCTTTTAGATGAAAAATAAAAAAAAAATGTATTTTGTATTGAGTTGGATCTAGGAATGCTTGGAGTGTGTGCATCTGTAAATGTATGTACATTCCACTTTTAAATAACCAGTTGATTTTTTCAAGATTACTGAATAAAAATATGTAGAATCCAATTTTCGAATTGTCCGACAAAACATACCTATTTCCAATTTTCCAGTTCGACGCGCGACGCGTGAAAATCATCGGTTTCATGAAGACTCAATATTTGTTGATAAAGTACATTTCTTAACTGTTTGTTTTTAAAATGAGTATATAACACATGTAATGAATAAGTGGGTCAAAATTCTTAAAGGCTGGCCAAAATTGTAAATACCAACTTCTCAGAAGTTTAACCAACAAGTTTTACCACGAAAGAGAAACCTCCAGAGCACACAATACAAAGGGTTTTATGGTGGTAGGTGGGCAAATGCCCTGTACAGGAAGAGGAGTTCGCCAGTTCTTATCGTGCTATCGGTGTTCGCTACTTTAAGACAAGTTAACTTTCGCTGTGTCGTGAGTGAATTCGAAAGACGTTATCAAAGAATTTAAGATGGAATATAATCATTAATCATTTTAGAAATTAATTAATTGTTTTTTACAGAAATTAAATCCATCAGCACCAGAATGGAGCTATTCCAAATTTGGCATGAAAGAGCTGGAAGCGAAAACCAAATTCGCAACCAACACGTGCAAACAGTAGTTTTGAGTCGTTTTGAAGACAACGAGTGTACTGAAGCCGATGTCAAGTTAATTAAAAAAAATTTAAGCCGATTTTGCAGCAAACCTGGTAACGTTGGAACGAAGCTAAACGAAATAAAGAAGACTTTTTGAAAAAGAACAAGACGTGGTTAGACCAAACAATTTGAAAGTGTCTGGTCACGATTTTGCAGCAAACTTGGTAAACGTTGGAACGAAGCTAAACGAAATAAAGACTTTTTGAAAAAGAACAAGACGTGGTTAGACCAAACAATTAGTTTGAAAGTTGATTATGAAATTGATATTGAAAAACCCTCAACTTCAAGCGCTGGACGGCCGGCAAACACCACAGGAAAGTACCTCCGAGAACACAACTTCTGATGACGACCTCGATTTGGACAGTACTGATTAGGTAAACAAGTATGTATTTTTTATAGGTCTTACTTTATTTATTATTTCTGTACAAATATCTATAATAAATTTAACTTTTGAATGACTTTCATCTCTTTTTATTCTACAATGTTAACCATATACAATTTTTTTGAATCTATTTCTAAAAACACTGATTAAACAATTTTTTGAACTCTTACGGAATATTTATATTTTCAACCCTTATAACTCCATCCCCTTTTTTCCTTATTTTCCTCATCGAAATTTAGGTATCGAAAGTACGTAAACTGAGTTTAAAAAATATCGAAGGTTGTTTACATTTTCAACCCCTATATCTCACTTCCACAGGGTTTCAATTTTTTTTACTATTTTTCCTCATTTAAAAAAAAAGTTCTCCGTAGTTCATGCCATACCTATATGCATAAGGAATAAACGCAAATTAGATTTTTTATTTTAGATAATCTGGAGAGAAGGAATTCTGTCAGCCAGCAACCGAAAAATGTTGGGAGGCGTCTCACTTCGAAGGGCGCCAAAGCTACAATTTTTAATATAATCACATACAAATTTAAGCGTACTTGCTTTAATGTATAATAAATATATCTCCAAAGTTTGAAAATGATATGTCTAACAGTTTTCTCAATAAAAATTCCTAAAAAACGTGATTTATCAGCTCATTTAACGGGAATCCCCCTTAAGTAGTTTACGAGAAATAAATTCTTGAAAGTCTCCATTTTTAAAATTTCGTTGAAGGATATATAGAACAACTTAAAAATGGCCAATGAAACTTAGTTGTATCATTTACATAGTTAAAAAGATCAGGGGCATTATCCCAAAATTAAAATATCTAACCGACTTCTTAGATTTCTGTGACCTGAAAATCATATATTTCTCACTAATCCATAGCCACATAAACTATGCAATTTTAGCTTGGGGGGGAATTAATAACAACTACCTACATTCATTAAATACAATACAAAAATGGAGTTTAAAAATAATCACCAAAAGAAACTATACATATCCATCTGATTTATTGTACAAAGAAGCGAAGGTACTGGATGTACGTCAGTTATTTGGCCTAGCCATGTGTACGGAAGTATTTAAAAATAAAAAACTTCTTGAATTTACTGAGCATCATTACGTCACGAGAGCAAAAACTTCAGCCATCCCTAGAAATATAAAATGCACTAAAACAGTTGGTCAGAGATGTTACACCTACCTGTGCTCTAAAATGTACTCCATATTACCTCAAAATATTAGAAAATTAAATACAATTTACTCGGTAAAGAACCACATTAAAAAATGGATGTTCGATAACCCCAGAAATGTAATACATGCGATAATAGATAAAACATATTACTATAACTAAACTTAATTTACAGCTGTGACAGTTGTTGCAGTGACATATATTGAGAAAATCTGCCTTAATCTTGGCATCTTAATCACCTAGATACTACAAAATAAGTATTATTTACACAGTTAAGAAACTAAGTAGGTAATAAATTAAGCATAAATGTATAATGAGAACTATATTATTAGGAAAGTACACATTATAAATGTATTATCCAATGAATAACCATCTTGGCATACGAATTTTAACTCACAAACAAGCACTCACAGTCCTGGACGAGTGAGTACTTCGTGAGTTCTTGTACGTTTGTTTATTGTTTGTTTATTTTCATAAAAATGTAATTAATGTTACTTTATATTCTTTAGATGAATAAACGTTATTATTATTATTATTATTTACTCATAGCCTGACCCACAGGTTGATACAGTTATTTTTTTATTTATTTATACTGCATATAAACAGGGTATTCCCTAATTACATGCGTACAGTGAAAAAAGAAAAATGAGATACATGAAACATTAATGACAAACAGTAATAAAAATATTAATGTATAAGTATATAAATATAACAAAAAAAACTAAATATTTATGTATTTCCTATCACAAATAGTTTTGATTTTAATTTGATTCTATTAATATTGAACATATCTACATCATTGCTTATACTGTTAAGTGCTGAAGAACACATTTCAACAGATGAGTTTATATGTGAGGCGTTAAATATACAATTTCTCCGTCTTAGTCTGGAGTCTGGTACATAGAAATTTAAAGCACCTAAAATTTCAGGTACATGTATTTGATTGTGTAATATGTCAAATATAAACAATATTTGAATGTCTTTGCGGCGTTTACTGAGAGATGTTATATTAAATTCGGTTAGTTGACTTTGATAAGATATCAAAAAAGGCCATATTCTATGTTTCTTAAAATACATAGTTCTTAAGAACATTTTTTGAACTTTTTCCAGCATGTCAGAGTATAGGTATGCTCTTGGAGACCAGATGATGCAACAATATTCAAGTTTTGAGCGTACATATGAGTTAAATAGCAAAATACAGGTATTATGAGTAAAGTCTTTACATGACCTAAGAATGAATCCTAATTTCCTATAGCATTCAGAGGTAAGACCTATTATATGATAGTTAAATGAGAAATTATTAGTGAATAAAATGCCAAGGTCTTTAATTTCGTTCATCCTTTCAATTAGTATCTTGTTGATATTATATGCGACTATGACAGGGTCTTTTTTTTTCGTATAGGTTATAATCCTGCATTTTCATTCATTCAAGGCCAGGTCATTGTCCTTACAAAAAGTGGAGATGGCCTCAAGGTCACTTTGTAACCTATCAGTGTCTTTTATGGTGTTGATTTGAAGGAACAATTTTAGGTCATCTGCGTACATTAAAAAACTTGAAATGTTTAATATAATCAGAGATATCATTGACAAACATTACAAAAAACAGGGGCCCCAGTATCGAACCTTGTGGTACTCCAGATGTTGGTATGAATGTATGTGAATAACAGTCATTAAATTTAACATATTTTGGTCGATTAGTAAGATATGATAATAAATACTGGTGCAAGTCGTCCTCAATAGAGAAATGCTGTAGTTTCGTTATCAATACGTTATGATTAACTCTATCGAATGCTTTCGATAGGTCATTGTATACAGTGTCTACCTGGGATTTCTCTATTTTATGAGCGACATAATCTGAAAATACACATAAGTTGCTTACAGTAGATCCTTTACTAACAAAACCATGCTGTTGATCAATAAGAACTGAGGAGACATGAGAGTACATTCTATTATATATTACACGTTCGAGTATTTTTGACGGGGCAGGTAAGACTGTAATAGGTCGATAGTTTGTTATAACACTTGTATTTCCTGTTTTATGGATGGGAGTGACTCGACCAATTTTGAATTTCTCTGGGAATTTGCTTTCGTTCAAAGATACATTAAATATTATTTGTAGAGGGAGCACCAATAAATCCACATAAGCTTTATAAAAATATGTTGGTACTTTATCTGTACCTATTGCAGTCTTGGGTTTTAGTGATTCTATTGCTTTGCGAATTTCATCTGTCTTTATATTTTTAACAATTAACTTATCGAGGTCGTAGTTCTTGTAATTTGAATCAGATGCAGATGGTGCACTGGCACTGTAGACGGATTGGAAATATCCTGCAAAAGCGTTGGCAATATCTTCATCATTTTCAAAAATTTTATCATTCATGGAGAATCTGTATGCAATGTTTGAGTTAGTTCTTTTACTTTGGATATATTCCCAAAATTTCTTTAGGATTGTGATTGATATCAGTCTCAATGTTTTTGATATAATTAGCGTGACATATTTTAATTAGCTGCTTAATCTCTGCTCTTAATTCGCGAAATCTATGTTTGTACAAAGGGTCTTTTTTAGATTTTTTAAAGTATTGTTTTTTTCATTTTAAAGGTCTGTTGTATACCACTTAGGATACCTATTCCTTTTAAATATATTTTTCTGTGGGATACATTCATCTAGTATTTGATACAGTGCAGTGTAAAATTGGTCCGTGCACTCGTTAGGATCTCCAGAAGTAATAATGTTCTTCCAGTTACATTGACTAAGAAGATCATATAACTTAAGGTAAGCTCCTCTTTTAAAATTATAACACCTTTCATTTCTGTCAATATTCTGGTTGCGGTTATTATTAACGGTAACAAGGCCGAAGTTGATTTCCAGTGGAGGATGATAGTTATCTATTGGTACTAGAGGGGTTTCAGATAGAGACACCCTTGCTTCAGTCATGTCTGTCAATACTAAATCTAAAGTGTTGTTTACATGATTCTGAACGTCATTTATTAAATACAAATCATACCTACATGTTATATCATAAATTGTCCTGGCCTTAGCTGAACCACTTGCAAGATTATAAGTTCTATTTCTAATTTCAGGAATGTTAAAATCTCCAACAATAAATAGGTTATCAGAAATAAATTCGTCATAATTTTGTATGGAATTAAAAAAAATTTCGTACACTGCCAGATTGGACCCAGCCCTAATATATAGACACATATCCACTGAAAGTCAGCACTTTCCACTTTTGCCAACTAGAGATGGTTTGTATTTCTTTTTCACTAAACAAAGAACACCTCCACCTCTTTGGGTTCTTAATTCAGAGTAGTTTTTGTCATTTCGAAAAGCTGTATATTCTTCGTTACATAGTTCCATGTCATAGAATGAGTCATTTAGCCAAGTTTCAATAGCACATGTGATGTCGAAATTGTTCACTAATACGTTTTCATAAAAAAATTTGGTTTTCGACCTTAAGCCTCTCACATTCTGATAAACAATTGTAACATCTTTTATATCATTTATATTTTCTTTTATTCTTGTTTTAGTAGGTAGTTCATTTACATTTTGGTAATAGATACTTAATCCCTGTAGTTTATTGATGTGTGCCACGTCTACGTAGTTTTGTCTAAAAGAGGATAGGGCTTCCTAGCTGGGGCAGTTTGTCCATGCTCACCCGACTATATCATTTAATACTGTATAACGCATAACCTGTCATTTCCACTTTCCACATTTCAGAAGGAAAATAAAAACAACTGACGTGAAAATTTTAATTTCCAAATTTTAAGTGAAATTAATAATGATGAAGAGTTATCGTTTGAAGAGTCAGGTTCTATATAACGTTTAATTTGTCTTTGATAAATTCAGAGTAATTAATTTCTTCTTGTGGTTTTGGAAGTTCAAAGGATTTTTACATTATAGAAATTATACTTTTTAATTAATTTTAATTAAAAATTCACATTTCTGTTTATAAAAAGCATTTTTATTTTACATGTTTACAATGTAGCTCCCAGGTGAATTAGGGATTTTTGAACTGGAAACAAATTTGTAATATGTTTGTTAAAAGAAATTAACAGAATAATTTTACGGTACAGTTAATTATAAAAGAAAGCCTTTTATCTGTGCTTATGCCCATGTGTTGAAAAAATTAGAGATTTACGATTATTAATTTTTAGTTAATTTGATGCGTACTTTGAGATTTTTCAGTTATAGGCCGGTCGTTGTAACTTTTTTTGGTCAGAAATTTAAAAGACCAATTTTATGAATATTAGGGAATCTTGTAGAACATCATTTGTCCAAAATAAAATTTTAACCCTGGCTAGTTTGTACATTTTTGAAATATTAAAATTTGTAAAGAAAAATATAGATAAATTTAGTCAACAAAATATATTTCACAACTATTCGACACGTCATGGCTTAGATTTGCAATACGATATGCATAGATTAGAATTATACAAATCTAACCCTTACTATATGGGATCAGTAGTATATAATAAATTAAATGTAAATATAAAAAATATTGTAAATGTAAAAAAAAATTTGTCAACTTTAAAAACATTTCTTGTGGCTAATGCATTTTATTCGGTGGACGATTTTCTAAATCACGTCAATTAATGTATGGTTTGTGTGACATTTGTTAATGATAATTGTAATAATAACGAAATTATTGCTAATAAGTACTATTTTTTTTTTCGAGTGAATGTCAGATTATAATATATACTGTTCTTTAATGATTATTTACTAATATGTTTATTGACTTGTCCTATGTCATTTTATGATCACTTGGATTAATAAATGTATTCTATTCTATTCTATTTCTATAGAAAAAAATGCGCTGAAAATGATGGTGATATTATAAAAAATATATAAAACACAATGAATATAATATAAAAACAATGGATTTTAGCGAAAATTCCTATTTTTTGATGTTCTTTGACTTTTCAACGAAAACGGTGTGTCGGAAAAAAAGTTAAAATATAAAAAATGACGACTTTACCAATACGCGTCGTTTGAGACTTTTAGAGACGTTCTATCTTTGATCGTTCAATTGTTATGAACAAATTAAGGGTCCTAAATTAACAACTTCTTTCCTATTCAACGAAAGGTCATACGGATATATCATTGTGGTCAAAATGTTGCATTTTGTTCATAGAATTTACAGTTTTTTCTGTGCCGATATCTAGCATACTTTGCAATTGTTTAAACAAATAAACTAATTTGTTTATTAACGATTTGCGACTTACCAAGGCACTTTGTGCACTCTCCATCCCCGGAAATTGACAAATATTGATAAAAACTACAATTTACATGCGGTCCTGCCCCTTTTCTCTTTATATTACCCTTCAGCCCCCCCCCCGCCGCAAATGTTTTTAAAAAAAATTGCATAGTAATCAAATGAAATATCTTAGCTCGGGAATGTCGTATCGATATGAAATTATGGGCAAATGAAAGATAATTTAAAAAAAATCGGTAAAGTTATTTACACAGAACTTCCCTCGTTATTTGTGCATGGCGGTCACTCTAAAAAATTATTAATTACGAAATGACATTGAGAATACAGATCGGAATATAGTTATTGCTATTATTACAAAAAAACGTGATAACTTTTGGTTAAAAAAATATACAGAGTGCTCATCCAACAGCAAAAGTTCAATACTAAATAACAGGTGCCAAATATGGAAGGCTTGCGCAAATACCTTTACAAATGTCCACCATGACTGAATTATTGCCATCTGTCACATTTTCAATTCCACATTCACGTAATGGAGTGGAAGTATAGTTGTGGTTAAAAAATATAAAACATTTTCAAAACTTTTTTTTTTAATAGTTTTAGAATGTCACGAAACGCGAAAATTTTAAATTTGAGCAAAACAAAATTTTTCGCTCTATTCCAGTGTTAAATTTTTTTCCAAAATGGTGAAAGGATGTGGCAAAGTTTTTTTTTCCGAAATAGGTTTTAAATGTCATGAAACGTGGAAATTTTAAATTTGAAAAAAAACATATTTCGTCTATACTATAACAGTGATAAATAGATTACCTAAACATGTTTTCAAATTTTTTAAAAATTTTTCAAAAACATTTTTAAATTTGTTTGAATGATTCTAGAATGCCATGGAAACGTGGAAATTTTAAATCTGAACAAAGGAAAAAAAATTCCATCTATTTTAGTGGTAAAATTTTTTTCGAAATTTAAAAAAAAATTTCAATTTTTTTTTAAATAGATTTAGAGCGCTATGAAACGTGGAAATTTAAAATTTTAAGAAAAAAATTCCGTCTATTTTAGTGGTAATTTTTTTTTCAAAAATGTTGGTAAAAAATGTTCAACCATTTTTTTTTTTTCAGAAATAGGTTTAGCGTGTCATGAAACGTGGAAATTTTAAATTTGAGCAAAAAATTTTTTTTTCATCTTGGTAAAAAATTTTTCAAAAATGTTGGTGAAAAAAATTTTCAAAAATTTTTTTTCCCGAAATAGGATTAGCGCGTCATGAAACGTGGAAATTTTAAATTTGAGCGAAAAAAAATTTGTTTCACTATTTATTCCGTTTAGACGGACCACCCTGTATATTTTCCAGTGAAAATTCTACCATTTCTGCGCTGACAGTAGCATCAACTACCTACCAAATTTGACTGCTCTCCGTCAAGTAGTTTTTTAGTAAATGCACCAACAGACAGACAGACAGACAGACAGACAGACTGACGGAATTGAAAAACCTATATTTTCGTAATCTCCGTGATCTGAAACCTCAGAATCCGTAAAAATCTCGAAGGGTGATTTTTTCTCGAATACAATACTTCCCTTCGGTATGCGAGGGAAGTAAAAGGACAATTTTAAGCATTGAGGGGTTAAAGTTTTCAACTTTTTGAAATATTTGCGATTTTATTAGAAATTCATTAATTGTTGTAATCATTTCATCAAAATAGCCATGATTAGACACAATCAGTCATTATCTTATGTCAAAAAATGCCAGCACGTTGAAATTACACCCACGAAGACCTTTTAAATTTGTTTATTATTTATGGAGAATATGATAAGGTAATATCAAGAACTTGCAACACATTTACTACTCGATATCCACAAAAGCGGAAAATAACACTAACACTGTAACATGCGTATTAATCGAATTGAAGATGGCATGAACTAAAATAGCAGAGATAAGATCAGTTTAAAACATGATTCCATTTTAATTTAATAATTGCTCAAAATTCCGCCCTCGAACCTCGACACATTTTTCACACCTTCGGATTAGTTCCTCATGGGTAGCTCTTCTAATTGAATCCTGTGATATGTTTTGAAATTCATTTCTTACTCTCTGCATGCAATCTTCAATGGTTGTTAATGAGCTCTCATAAATTTTATTTTTAATAGTTCCCCAAATAAAATAATCCAGAGCTGATAAGTCGGGCGAGCGAGGAGGCCTATTATTAGCAATCCATTGATCATAAAAAGTTTCTCGTAAATAATTATTAATTAAATATTCGTTATGTGGGGGAGCACCGTCGTGCTGATAAAAAATGTTTCTATGTTCGACTAGAGGTAAATTTTCTAAATAGTTATTATTCAAATTTTGTAAGATATTCAGATATCTTTCACCTGAAAAAAAAAAAAACAAAAATTTACCTATACATATTAGCAGAAGAGAAAATTTAATTTACCGTTTAAATTTTCCTGATAAAATTGTAATGCCACCACTCTATCGTTTCTTATGGCACAGTAAACATTGAACTGCCAACTTTCCTGAAAGTTTTGCTCTCTTAACATATGAGGATTTGAGTCACTCCAATAATGCGAATTGTGTCTATTAAAAAGTCCATTTTTAGTAAATTTTGCTTCATCTGTCTATACAATATTTCCCATATAAGAATCGTCACCCTCAGACCTTATTAGAATAAATTCACAAAAATTCTGTCTTCTTAGGAAATCTGTTTCTTTTAATCCTTGAACCATATGGAATGAAACTTATGTTTTAATAAGATTCTGTGAATTGAATCCTTGCATAGTCCCGATTCCAGAGCAGCTTGTCTTAATGACATCCTTGGAAAGTCATGAAAATATCCCAGAATGACTATTTCAATGTTTTCTTCATCAACAATAGGCTTTCTTCTTTACATTTTTGCCTTGACAGCCATAATTTTTAAAATTTTCCAGTATGCGTTTTACAGTGTTTGGTGACGGTTTCCGTTTTTCTGGATATCGAGTAGCAAATGTGCTGCAAGTTCTTGATATTACCTTATCACATTCTCCATAAATAATAAACAAATTTAAAAAGTCTTTGTGGGTGTAATTTAAACGTGCTGGCATTTTTTGACATAAGATAATGACTGATTGTTTCTAATCATGGCTATTTTGATGAAATGATTACAACAATTCATGAATTTCTAATAAAATCGCATATTTCAAAAAGTTGAAAACTTTAACCTCTCAATGCTAATATCAGAAAAAAGGAAATTCAACTTTATACAACTTGACGTAAAAAAACACAGGGTGTTCCATTTGACCTAAACAAGTTTTCGCGGTTTGAAATTGACAAAATGTAACGCGAAAACGGAACACTTGGTATGGTATTATTGAATTTATTTCAGTTGTAGAACGTAGTTCTCCTTGTGTTCTTTCTCCGTGCCAAAGAGCAAATGAGGATGTCCTACACAGAAAAAGTTATAACGGTTCTTGCAAACGGTTGCACCTGTCAATTTTTTTATAAAATGTCAAATATCTTCGAAACTACTGGGTTTAGATATAGGGTGTGCTACATGCCTGAACTCAGAATTTTATTGTCATCTCGAAAAGTCGAAAATATATAGGGTGTTTCATTTAAAATAAGCAAGTTAGTATCGACCTCCGGTATAACCGGAAGTACCCCATGCTTCTAATTATTTTAGTTGGATTGGCTACACAGACATTAGTAACAATCTAAATTTTGAAAAATTTCTGATGCGTACTTTTCTCTATATCGATCGATTCAGTTCCCGGCTCGGTTCCCGGTGAGACACCCTGTATAGGTGAGCGGTATACTCTCAAAAAAAACGCTCGGAAAAGCAACTTAAGTGACCTCGAGTTTCGACAGATTGAAACCTTTTGGAATCGATTTATTATTTTATTGTCAACAAAGAACCCTAATAAACTTTCCGATTCCGATGTAAGGTAATTTGTTATTAACAAAAAAGTTGCAAAATAAAAAAAATCTTTCTTTAGGTTAATTTGGCCAAAATAAACACTTTTTCTCCTGATTTCCTTTTTTTCTTTCGGAAAAAGACCATTTTTAAACTACAGGCGATTGAAAGTCGAAAAATCGCCAATCATCTAAAAATGTATTTCTCAACTTCTACCAAAGCTATTTAAACGTTGTTTTTATGGAAAATGATCGTCAATACTTATGTTTTAAGACCCATATTTTTTTTATATGGTTCAACGTTTTTGGTACTCGTGGTATTTGAAACCAAAATGGTATGAAATATATAATTTTTCTTTAATTACTTGGATGCATTTTTCAACACTTTTTAACTCCCGTTTACTTTTTTGAAAACGCGCCTTTTTTAAACTACAGCAATTTCAAATTCAAAAAATGACAGATATTTTAGGAACAGATATAAATATTCCCTTATTTTGTATTAAGTAATTTAGCATTCATCTAAAGAAGCCGTTGTGTGGCGAATCATTGTTGTTTTAAATATGAATTAAAATTTGTGAAAATCAAACAATTAAATTGTATACGTTCGTTTGTAATATGGATTTTCATCAAGTAAAGGCCGATTCAACCACCTAGTCTATCATCATCATGAATCATTCGTCATTATTCATCTAAACGTAGTAGGGCGATAGGGTTATTCATCTAAACTAGGCTAAGTTTTGATGAATTACCCCTGTATAATGCTCGTTAGTAATTGTTGGCGGAACTTTTGTTTGTTTTTTTATTCATAACGAATCATAAATGTAATATCTCCTAATAAAAATTCAGACAAAACCTTGCACATGAATGCGTGGTTGTCGAAATGTAATAGAAAAATAAAAAAAATGTTTGTAAGATTTCGTATCTGGGAGCGTATCTTCCGTCAGGATCTCCTAATACATTTTTATGGAGGTAGAAAATAGAACGGCGATATAACGGGCCTATAAAATAATACTGTCTTCAAAAAAGTACATGTTTTCGCTGAACAGGCGTCGACGCCGAAACCCGGGATATTCTAAAATTTATTACTGCCTACCCAAGCTCTAAAGTTGTCTTGATTCTGAAGGGGAACGATAATGTTAAAAATACTCTTCTTCCCTTTGCTCTTTCAGATATATATTATATTCACGCAATTAGGTCAAATATGAGCTTGATAAGTTCCACAAAACATTATAATTAATCTCTGGAATTCTTCCCGTATTCAGATTAATTATCAACTCAGTAAATGAGAAATTAGTAGAGGAGCCAAACAAAGCCCAGAAAAGCTTTTAGAAAATTTTAAGCATTTATTACTGAAACTGAAATGTTTAATGAAATCAAAATCGGTATATTTGATTTATCTTAATGACGCTTAATGCATAATTACTCATTAGTTGCAGATTCAAATTAAATAAAAATTTAAATTAATAATAATGAATCTCTTTATTCACCTGCTAGTGAGTAAGACCATCACAGCAATTACAAAGAAATGGCTGAAAATCTCAGCATGGCATGGGTGGACTAAAAAAATGTGTTTAAAGGGCACCTTACACGTTCAGTAATAATGTCATTACCTGAAAATGACATTATTAACGAACGTGTAAAGTTTTAAAAGTGGAATTATAATTACCGAGGAAGAACAAGACATCGTTAAATTTTTAAGAAACATGGCACCACATCTGAATTCCTCTTGAATGAAAATAAACTTCAAGAAAAGTTTAATAATGGTCCGAGACCCATTGACAAAAACATGTCGAACAAGTGAGGAAGAATACAAAATAGGAGACTACACCCTGAGAACCACGAATAGAATGAAATATCTAGGAACATACCTAACCAATCAACTAAAAAGGAGGGAAACAGTAAGGGAAAGAATCAAAACAGTCTACAGCGTCACAAGAGCTCTATTATCTTCATTGAGGAAAATAAATCATCATGGAGCCTAACCAAAAAGATATACACGTCCATCATAATGCCTACGATGACATATGGAGTCAAAAACGTAGCAACGACAAAGGACAACAGAAGAAGCCTGAGAAGAGCTGAAAGGGACATTATCCAACTGCCAGCAAAAACAGGAAAACCACAAAAACGACAAAAAACGCCAACATTACTAGAGGGAAGAACAATAACCAAAAGAATAGAATCATACGCAATGAAATACTAGGGACACGTCCAAAGACGAGACACGACACACCTACTAAAGAAAGCGCTAAGACTGAAGAGCAACAAACTGAAAATAGGGAGGCCATGCTACACATGGACAACAACAATCCAGAGGATTATGAATAAGCTAGGAAGGGATTAATTATACACACTGGGAAAGAATGGCACAACAAAAGGCGGAATACAATAAAGAAATATCAAGGATATACACACTGCCAGACTCAGAATCAGAAGAAACAGAAAACTCAGAAGAAGAATGCGAGAGAAGACGATCACAGACAGAAACTAAAAAGAAGCTTCTCTCAAAAACCTGAAAGTTAATAGAAGCACGAAAACCTAAAAGAAGCATCTCACAAACGCCTACACTTCCCATCCGATGAAGACAGATGGAAAACAAGAAGAAACATCCCACAAACACCTACACGATCCATCCTATATTCCTGCGCCTCTTGCTGCTGACAACAAGCATATCCAATGTCCAATCCAGCGTATGCAGCCGGTCCGGCGGCATATAAAAGCATCGGGGGTTTGTTCCGGCACACGGTGGGATCGTCCGTTGGTCGGTCGGGTGGAGCCGCCCAGTCATCGCATGAATATGTAATAGACGGCTGGGAGACTGCAGTTGGCAGTTCGGCGGGCGATCGGGCTGCATGGTGGAACAAATCTCCATGCCCGGAATCGGCAGCAATGCCCACCTTACACTGGCAAATCAATCAGTCAAGTAACGAAACTTAAATGAAGCGTTTATCCAGATATTTTAATATTCGAGCATCATTATTAGCAGGTAGAGGGGATATTGTCAGTAATAATGATCGTGTAAAGTGAGAGCATCATTATTTCGTCATTACTCAGTTCAGTTTGCTAGATATAAGCAAATTTCAAAAACAGCTGTACTTATTGAAGCCGATGACATTGCAACTGAAAATTTAAAAACTTCAAAGCTTCTTCCAGTGGCTTGGTATCTCGGAGTAAAAGCCAGTCTTTCATTTCTGCCTCCGCACAACTGTAATTTTCAGTATTAAAATTGGTTCGACCATTCGCAATAATTCATTAAAAGTCTCTTCGTCCATACGAAAATAATTTGTATAATCACTCATTTCCATGGTATCACTTATTTCCTTGAATAACATTACATGTGAATTATTCTCGCGTTTTTTCTCTGATAAAACAAAATCGGTGTGGTTTCTATCGTGAGTGATTATGAACATGTAAGGTAGGAAAAATAATGACGGAATGACGGGGAATCTTTTAGTAATGATGTTTGTGTAATGATCTGGAATGACATTATTACTGAACGTGTGAGGTGCTGTTAACGGCGTTCCAAGTGTGGGACTTGGATTGCTAAATTCCTCAAACCTTATCGTGTATGCCCAATAACAAATTTCGTCAAAAAAATGAAGGGGTGGAAAACATAGATATGACCTTATCACTCGAAAGATCACACAAGAACAGGGAGCATGTAAATTACAGGAATTTTCCAGAGAGATCTCTCGCCTTTACTGTTTTGCTTAGCGCTCATCCCACTGTCAAATCAACTGAATAAACAGAGTTGGCTTTGAAATCAATGGCAAAAATAAAGTAAACCACCTCTTTTATATGGACGATCCAAAGTTATTTGCTAAGAATGAAGCTCAACTAAAGCAAGATATTGTCAAACAGTTAAAGAGCAAAATCAGGCGAAAGGGTTGTAATCCCTCCAGAAAGAAGCACGTAAAATTCGTGAAGAAACCACTCACGAAAACGCCAAGAAGAAACTTAAATCCATCATCAAAAAGATGAGAATAAAAGTACTCTGCGCAAAGGAGATGGATGGACAATTTCTCCAGGACCTCGATCGATCCACAGTGGACATGGTGACGTCTATAAAGCAGTTGAATGATTCAAGTTTCAAGGGGGAAACGGAGAGAATAGCTCTAAATACTAGATACCATCAGAGGATGATCTTGACTATTCCTTTTGAGATCTGGGGGCTCTCAAATTTGAGCTGTCAGAGGGGACATAACGAACATCGTCCAGAATCTCAAATAAGGTGCATTTCGTGGTGTAATATCGCCAAGGCATCAGTAAAAATTATTATTCTTTAAAAGAAATGTGCCATAATATTAATAATATAGTTGGGTCAATGGATCTTGGCGAGCACGTTAACATAAGAATTGTATGTCCAGTGGGTGAAGTTTGTTTTCGATACTTGCGACAACTGTTCACTGTTTCTAAATTAAATATATAACAGTATACAAACTTTTCAAATATCCTTAATACTAAACACACCAACCAACATATTACATGCTAAATTAAAAGGCGCAAGATTCTAAAACGATAAGAATGTCTGCTATTCTTCATGCCTAGGGTTAGGAAATTAAGGTAGGATTTTTGCATTACTGTGCTTACTTGTAAATTGAACTTTACTGAGTTATCAAACATTACAGCCAAGCTATTTGTTGAATTAACTATCAAGATAATTTACCAATTTATTTTTACATGCATTTGACTTATCACAATATTACCTACATCATTTCTAACACCGAGCGTTAAAACCACACATTTATTAGATTTGAAAGACAGATTATGTTGGAGACGTTGAATTTTGTTTCTGAATTTTTATTTATCGTATTATGTGCAAGAAAAACGTCTCTTAAAAAACTGTGAAACTATTAAGTACCAACTACGTATGCAAAATATGACAGCTCAATTCTATTAAGAATATCGGATGCACACAACACAAAAAAAACAAGCTAACCATTATACTCTTCGCCGATTTACTGCTCTTTTTATATAATTGTTGCACATTCTATAGGATACTCTTCACAGTTTTTTTCGTAAATAATATATTAGTTTTAGCCATTTTTAGTCTAAATACAAAACATTTAATTATTTTTTTTTCATTTCAAAATGAATAACTTTTTTATTTATCCATCAATTTTTTTCAAAAACAATAGGGTTCTTCCTCTAACTAACACTAACTTACCCTCCAAATTTAAATACATTCGGACCTTTCGTTCTTAAGTTATCGTGGTTACGAGAAACGTGACGGACTGACAGACAGACAGACGGACATTTTGAAAGTTGTTCAGAATTCCATCACCAACACAGTGATATGGAATTCTTTTCTCTACGAGCAATATTACCGGTTTTAGAAATGAGCCGACCCAATGCAATACACTCTTCGTTTTGTATTTGCGAAGAGTGTAGTAACGGCCCTAAGATTGAACCCTGTGTGCCTCCAATTAACAGAGAAAGACGTTGAATATGAACCGCCTACTCGGACTACCTGCAACCTCTTGTATAAATAAAATTTCACAATGTTAACTATAATTTGATCAAAACCAAAAATGTTTGAGTTAGAGTTGTGTTAATAAACGTGTCCGGGATGAATGGTGGAATGATTACCTATGGATAACCTCCATCAGGACGTTAATGTAAAGAATGTATAAAAAGAACAATTCCCGCTTTAGTATAAAAATTGCATATTTATAACTTCCGCGCACACCACCAACAGAATAGATTTTTTACAAAGTGATACGTTTCCCAACTGAAACGCATTACGTTCTATTTAAACCCTTCTTAGGGAGAATTACGTGAATACCTTCCCTTTAATTAAAAATGGAATACAAGTACACGGTGAAATTAATTTATTTTAGAGGTAAACCGGGTAAACCGGAGTCTCATCTCTACCACCATATGGCAAATAATTACTTTTCAAGAATTTAAACCCTCAGAACGGTATAAAAAGAGAGTGAGTTGAATAGACCTTGTACAAGAGGATTGAATCCAGGCTTTTAATTAATTTTGTGGCAGTGAGTTTCAATTAAGGTAAACTTGGATACGAAACAACTTATTAAGTAAAACAGGAAGTAAAAACATGAATTTAAAGGAGATTTACCTAAAATATGACTCGAGCAATTATTAACTACATTAATCAAATATCAAAATGTTTTTTTTATCAAAGAAGGTTCCTGTTATGGCAAAGATAAAGTCACCTGCAAAATATATGGAGCATTTGCTGCTTCCTTTACTATTGTTTACGGGTTACTATTTCATGGACTCTTCACCCTGGCACTCTTTATTATAGACCTACGGCCAAGGGGCAAATAAGTTACTTCATCGGGTACAAAAGGTTTGAGTTTATGTAGTAAAAGTACCATATATAAGGTGCAAAAAACCGACCGTCTGCCGTTTCTCAATGGTCAACTTCTCATTATGACAGCTTGTCAAAAAGGCGAAAAAAATCGCTAAAGTTACCTCATTGGGTACATGCTTAAAAACGTGACAATTAACTGGGAAAACCATTACCATTGTTATTTTGTGTGGCAGACGTCAGTATTTGAACGCATACGTAGAGCAGACGCCCGTCGCGACGCCCAGAATTCCGACGTTTCTTACCTCATGGGGTACATGTACAAACTTGGATTCAAATCAAAGGTCTTTTTATGTAGATCATAGATATTTTTGAAAAAGATCGGCAGACGGTGAACCATAAAGAGCAGACGCTCTAGAAAATGTAACCTTAAAGAATAATGTCAAATTCGATACAGAGTTTTATTGAGTACATATTCGGAAATTTGAAAATACACTAGGAAAACTATTACACCTATTAGCTTGTTTGTCAGACTTCCGTAATTATGTAAGCAAAACAACTTAGTATACAAGAATCAACAACAATAAATAAAAATAGCAATAGCAAAATAGTTTTATGAAGTACATGTTCGGAAATTTGACAATGCACTAGGAAAACTATTACAATTATTATTTTGACTTCCGTGAATATGTAGGCGAAACAACTTCGTAAACAAGAAACAACAGCAATACAAAACAATAGTAGTAAATAAAAATAGTAAGGTTTTGTTTCATAATACATCTAAAGAATAATAACTATTCGTCATCATCGTCATCAGATAAATTATGAAAACCCTCTTCATTTTCATCATCAATATCCCTCTGCTCCATGCCAGTTTCGCGTACAACTATTTCGTCTAGGGCACTAGGTAATTGAGGTCCATCAAACCAATTCGGCGAAAACTTACTATCATTTAAATTCCAACCATTTTCTGAGGGATTATTTTGGTTGTTTTTCAGTGTCACTATTCCATATGGAACATATTTGGTTCGTTATTTGTACTTTTAAAAGCAATACGTTCTTGCATGAAGATAACATACTACTATCAAACTTCTTCAGGTTACCGATTAGTCTGATATGGTTTTGGTTTACAATCAGAGTAGAAAATATCGAATCGAGCTTAGCATAGCACAAATTAATTTTTCTACATAGGTAATCTGCTCTTTGGAAATGCTTTCATTGATGCCAAATGTACCAAAGACGTCCTGCATTTTTTTGTCTTTTTCGAGGAGTTCAAAGGGTTTTAGTTTCCCTTTTCTGGAGAAAGCTGCCGTGTAGTCACACCCTGTTAAAGAATGGAATGGTGGTAGAGATTTACAAACAATAAATCCTAATGCACTGAAAATTGCATTAAAATCAACGAATCGACAAGTATTTTTGGATACAATTCCAACTTCCATCCATACAGTTATAGACTGATAAATGTGATGCATATGTCCTAATAGAATTATTGGGATGTCTGTGACAGAGGCTCTAATTACAACATTACTGCTTTTAAAAAAAATTTGGATAAATAGTAAATAATGCGGCTAACAGCCTCCTCGAGGTAGCAAGTTAGTATGTCAGTGGTTTTTCTTTCGATATGCCCATTTACTACTGCAAATTTGTAATACTCATTGTTACAATTTGCGTATAAAGTTTTATTATGAAGTATTTCCACAAACATATCATTTTGCCAAAAGTTACAAAAAGACTTGACCAAAGCTTGTTTAAAATTGTCGTCACGAAGTGCTTTCATGAAGTCTGATGACCTTGAATTAAAAATTCGGCACTTCTTTCATATAAATTAGCCCTTTTATCGCACTCAATATCTTTTACAGATGGGCTAACGAACTTATCGAAAAATGTGTGAACTTCATTGCCTTTATGTTGACAAATTTTCTTTAACACATATCTAGTTAATTTTCCAAACGTTTGTGGCGTTTCCCCTAATAAATGTAGTAAAAAGAAACCGTCAATAATTTTACAATCGACGTGGTTGGGTGGAATAGAATTAACTTATTTTTCAAGAGCCTTAAAAAGGCTAGATTTGTGTGTCCTATTCATGGTACCATCCATATGGCACAATGAACGTAGGAATGGAGTTAATGGAAAGGACAATATAGTTACAAGGTCAATTTTATTCTCTAACGATAAGGCTAAGATTCTACTCATTAAGTCACGTTCAAATATAACTTCTACTACTTTTCCATCGCCTTTCTTCAATTTGGCTTTATTGTCGGAGGCAAATGCTGATATAGGCTGTTTTCTAATGGTATCTTCAAATCTCTTTGAATCTACGGAACACTCTTTAATGAAAGTATTTCTCCTTGTTTCACCGATAGATGTTATATCTAGTAAAAACTTTCTGGTTGTCTCAGTTGCTGATTTTCCAGTGGACACATTAAAGAGATTGCTTTTAAGGATTTCGGAATTAAACGGATTTATATTATTTTCAATTTCGTTAATTGTAGCTTTTAATGCTAGAGCGGAAAAAACTATCTAAAAGAAAAACTATATTTAGAAATATAAATGAAATCTTTGCATTCTTTCGATAACCTAAACTCTGGTTATGCTAGGAAATTAAAATCCTAAAATTTCTCATTTGACATTCCCATTATAACACTAGCATCCAACATAGTCCCCTAGTGTTATAATGAGAATATCAAATAAGAAATATTAGGATTTTAATTTGCTAGCATAACCAGAGTTCAGGTTATCGAAAGAATGCAAAGATTTCATTAATATTTCTACATATAGTTTTTCTTTTAGTTCTCATTGATAGCTTTTTCCGCTGTTTGCAAAATCCTATAAAGAATATGTTTCATTACTATAAGCAAAGAAATAGTAAATAATTCACTTTTAAAGAGAAAGGAAGTCGTTTTACCAGAAAAATTGATTTGCAGCTAAGGTGTGTGCCGTATTTTAGTAAATACTTACCTACGGATTGTTAAAACTTTAGCACTTTTCTCGACTGGAGCTAATCAAGTATCGACCAATCCAACCACACAACTTTTATTCAGAATTATTATTATCGTATTGTTATTTGTTTGTTATGGTTATTGTATATCACTGCACTCTCTACGCAAGTACCGTGCCTGGTCATCTACGGGACTACACGTGACTGAATTGCCTTTTTCGCTACTGCGGAACGATAGCAGCGCCCTCGGTCATAGGTGTAAAAAAAAAATATTTTTTTTACGTTTCGTTTCCTATGCCTAAAGAATAAAAGCTCGAATTTAATGTATTTTAGTGTTTGAGATTAATGAAATTTAATTTTTACTCCTACATAATTTCCACAGCGTCTGCTCTTTATGGTTGACCGTCTGTCGATCTTTTTCAAAAATATTTATAATCTACATAAAAAGACCTTTGATTTGAACCCAGGTTTGTACATGTACCTCATGAGGTAAGAAACATTGGAATTTTGGGCGTCGCGACGGGCGTCTGCTCTACGTATGCGTTCAAATACTGACGTCTGCCAAACAAAATAAGAATTGTAATGGTTTTCCCAGTTAATTGTCACGTTTTTAAGCATGTACCCAATGAGGTAACTCTAGCGACTTTTTTCGCCTTTTTGACAAGCTTTCATAATGAGAAGTTGACCACTGAGCCCCGGCAGACGGCCGGTTTTTTGCACCTTATATGTGGTACTTTTACTACAAAAACTCAAACCTTTTGTACCCGATGAGGTAACTTATTTGCCCCTTGGCCGTAGGTCTATTAGTTATTGCCAGGTACACATAGAGTTCTATGTACTAGTACTGTGTACATTGTACTTTCCAACATTTAATAGTTTGTTCCTGATTATAAAAACATTCTCTAAGCAACTTGTAATTCTTTACATATATGCGTCCTTCTAAGTGAAAGAGAATTTCGATTTATTTTAATTTTCGTACACAGCAAAGGGAAGTAGCACTATTTTATTATATTATTATTGTATTAGAAGGTAAAATTTACAACATATCGGAAAACTAAGTCAATCAAAGCTTTAGCTCATATAATTGGGCCGTTTTTCTATAAACAGTGTACCCCCTTTGTGGATAATTTTAGATACATTTTGCCTCTTACTAAATTGGTAAACCAAATATTCTGCTCTATTAGAAGATCAAAAGTAATTCTAACTATAAATGTTATTAGAAATCCACTATACAACAAACTACAATATCCTCCAAAAAATCGTAGGTAAAACTAGACGCGCATGCTCTGTAAGTTATTTCATCCAATAATTTTACAGGGAAAGTAACTTTCAATTACATAAAAATACATGGCTGACTAAAACTTTGCGGCCTTATAATAGAATACGTTATGAAATGAATCACCTATCTGCTGGACGTAGGGGGTAGAAGAAGTGGGGGGTCATACTGTGCTCTCGCATGCATTTAGTAAATATTCTGTTAAATGACAATTTCGGAAAAATAAAATTGTCGTTTTCTGTAATAAAATTGTCAATAACTTTCTGTTTGTCTCTATACGATAAATATAGAGCGATATACCATTACTTGAATAGACACATGATGCCTTTAACTTCATATTATAGAAAAATCTAGTTACTTGAAAATAACTCTCTCTTTATAAAAAAATATTACTCCTCTTGTAGGTTATCAAAATATATTTAATATGATTTTTAGTTTAATTTTCTCTTAAATAAACGTTGTACTAACTGACACATAACATAACCACACTTAGTAGACAACCCCCAAATCCAAAGTCTCTCATAGGATATCCGGAAGGGGGTTACACATTTGAAAAAAATGCAAACAACATCCATTACCTACCAACATTGCCAGTGTCGGAGTTGGGGATCGAACCCAGTACACGTTAGGCAGTCTGACCAAGCGCGCTCGCCACTAAGACGCTTAGCCCACTGAGCCATCGTGCCGGTGTAGTAAATGAAATGAAATAGTAAAAAAGAGAAATATTTTATAGATTGTGAAATTTATAAATCTTTGACTGGTTATTTAAAGAACGGGTTTAATAATATATGTAATAATCTTCATTAGTGAATTAATTGCAATTAAAAAATTGTTCGTCACTTTTTCTATGAAAAATCACCAATTTTGCAACAATTTGTTTAAAAATGATAATTTACCTTGAATTATAGGTAAGTACTATAATAATAATTGAGAGATCATTGAATAGCGTGTATACTGAACTGATTTTCTCATTTAATATCTATTTATTTAAGCTATTTATTTGTATATTCCACGACATTTACTAGCAATAATATGCCTGTTACGAAAGAAATATTATTTTCTGAAATTATCAATACTTTCGGAGATATTTAAATACAAGTACGATATTTCTTCTCCGATCAAAACTGCGAATTTACAAAAAAAAAAAATGAAAATTAGTCAACTTTATTATAAAGAAACAAACTAAAAACAAATTAAAGACAATTTTACTATTTACATAAATGCATTAATTACATTTTTTGCAAAAACTAATATATAATAAACATATTAATTTTTTTGGTAAATATATTATAATAAAACAGTAAAAATGGGAAACCAATTGATTGCTTCGATTTTTATTTATGGAAACCTGTGTTCAACTACCTCTTCAAGATGGCGCTAGTAGTACGACTTTTCTAGAAAATGCCGGATCTGGATTTCTACTAGATTATTCAAGGTTCCTATACTAGAAAATTTAAGATTCCTTCCAGAAATGCCCAGAACACTGCAGAATGCAGACCCTATTTTGTAGGGTATATAAGACGACCGATTCGCAGCAGGAAGGCAGTCTTTAAATTTTATTTAAATGAGTTTGAATTCAGAGAAGTTCAGATAAATCTCAAGTGATCTTAGGTGAAAAGTAAATAGTACTGGCAAATTAGCCATTTAGGGTAACAAAAATTAATAAACGGATCACCTCTGGAATTAAGTAGGTAATAACCTGGAGAATGAGATAATGCATTCTTTGCACATCCAAGTTTCGGGAAAATTCAAAAAAATTTGGAAAAACTTAATCGGTTTTTTTTTGCTCTAGTGACCAAAATAATGAAAATAGAGAAAAAAGTTCCCAGCAAAAGTTGCAGCTCGTCTCTTTCTCTACAAAAAAGTCTTTACAGATTTTTGTGTTACTTAAGCCCTTTAGAAGATAAACCGAGTTTTCCACTTATAGTTTTAAGCCGCTTCGAAATGCGCGAAAAATGATAATTCTCCAGGAGTTTCGTACGGCCGGGCTCATGGATCGATAATTCTTACTATTCAGAGCCCCTAAAAAAACGAAAATAACATAAAATGTACAGAAAAGTCTTAGCTTTAATGTGGAATTAATCACAAAATCCATAACCATCACAGAGAAAAGGTGTCAGAAGTTGGCTTAGTAAACTTTGTACAGTTGATCCACAGATTTATTCATATCTTTGCCGGGAGTCGTTAGAACGATAATTCACTTATATATGTTCGTACATAATGATATATTAATCCATTTAACATTTTATTGCAATTACTTTTGTTGCAAAAATATGCCTTGCGATCAAAGTAGAGGGTATATTTCTCATCGATCAATCACCTCCAAATTTTGGAGTTCAATTCGCAATATATTAATTAATAATAATAGCAGTCTTAATTTTTGGATTATAAGTACAATAAAACATATTCTTTCGAACAACTTTAGTGTTTTCTAAATGCGTGCAGTGCTTTTTGAATTTGTCTACATTATTCATACACGTTTAGAAAATGCACAATTATACAGTAAAACCTATACAACTTATTTGTTTCTTAACATTCGTCAATGGAATTTTCTTGAAATATAGATTAAAGTGCGTGGAATCGAATCCATGCAGTGAAAAAGCACCTATTGTTACGGGAGAAATAGGCAGGATGCATAAAACTCAAATACATGAACAAATCAACTGTATAAAGTTTACTAAGCCATCTTCTAACACTCTTTCTCTATGATAAAAATTTGTACGAATTTTGTGATTAGTCCCACATTAAATCTAAGACTTTTCTCTGCATTTTATGTTTTCATTTTTTTAGCGGCTTCAGAATAGTAAGAATTATCGATCGGTGTGTCCGGTCGTACGACACTCCCAGAGAATTCTCATTTTCCGCGCATTTCGGAGCGGCTCAAAACTATAAGTGGAAAACTGGATTTATCTCCTAAACGGCTTAAGTAATACAAAAATTTGTAAAGACCTGTTTTGTACAGAAAAAGACGACCTACAAATTTTGTTGAAAACTTTCTTCTGTATTTTCATTATTTTAGCCGCCAGAACAAAAAAACTGAAAATCAAAAAGTTTTTCAAAATGTTTTTGACTTTTCCCGGAACTTGGAGGTGCAAAGAATGCATCATTCCATTCTACAGGTTATTACCTACTTAAATCCCGGATATGATCCTTTTATTAATTTCTGCGAGGTTTTACAAAATTGTGTCTTCATTGCCTGTACTAAAAGTGAAATATCAAATAATAAACTTTGTTAACGATTACATTAGTTTAGTAAACGTTTTGCGAGTTATTATTTATATTAATTTTGAATTATTGAATAGAATATGTTTACATTTGACAATATATCAAAATCAAATTGGAAAATGAAAAATGACTAATTAATAAATGTGTTATAACTGATTAAATGGTTCATTAATTTCTTAATCTTATGAGAATGAAGTTCCATTCACCGAACCGAATCGGACGCCCGCGAGGGATCGGTAAAAGTTTTCCAACTTCGGTTGTGAAAATGCACGCTTAACTCGATCATTATATCCGATAACCTTGAACTGTAAAAAAGGAAAGTCAAGGTTAATCAATGACCTTAAAGTCTCAAAAAAATTTCGTCTGTGGCGCTCTCCAACCGCCCCGTGTGCACATTATGCCTGCCACTAGTGCCCACCCACAGCTAAAATCCACAGGCCGCCACTGTTGATTTGATTTATTGATTGATCTGCCAGTGTAAGGTGGGCATTGGCGTCGATTCCGGGCATTCATGGAGGTTCGTTCCAACTCGTAGCTTGGAGTCCGTCGAACACGCCCAACGGACGGCCAAACCGCGTGCCGCAACCAAATCTCGGATGTTTTATATACCGCCGGACAGGCTGCATAAGACGAGTTGGACATTGGACATGCTTGTTGTCAGCAGCGAGATCCGCATGTGGTGGGAATATAGGATGGGATGTGTAGGTGTTTGTGAGATGGTTCTTTTAAGTTTCCATGCTTCTATTAAGTTTCCATCTGCCATCATCGGTTGGGGTGTGCAGGTGTTTGCGAGATGCTTCTTTTCAGTTTCCACGCTTCTTTTAAGTTTCCATCTCTCGTCATCTCCTTATTCTTCTTTTTTTTAAGTTTTCTGTTTCTGAATCCGGGAGCTTTCATTTTTTTATTTATTTTATTACTTTTTTCTTTTCTTTTTATTTATTAACATTAACCGTTCTACAGGTAAATATCCATTTAGAGTAGAGTTGCTGGGAAGGGCCCTATCTCTCGGTAACAATATACAGGGTGTTGCATCATGAGAGGGACATAGCTTAATAGGAGGTAGGGAACATCAGTGGTAACCGGAACCTCCCATAGAAATGTCTCATTGGGCCTTCACTACGAAATTACGGGGTGTTAAATAATTTTTGGCCAAACCTGTTTTTTGTCATAACTTTGACAGGAAATGAAATAACGGATTCATATTTGGTACGGCTAATGTACAAACGAGCCCCAAGAGGTACATGTATAAAAAAAAATATATCCAGGTCCGGACTCACTATAATGTATGTTTCTTCTTTGCATCAATAAAACATCACCCTGTATATATTTTTTTGAAATTTCGATACGATATTCGAAAAGAGCAAGAAAAAACAAACAAAATGGCCTATTTCATTTTTTTGTTACACCTTCCTGGTTATTTAAATACGTTGTTAAATGTGCAAGAAAATGGATTACAGAACCCTATTAAATGAGAGGCACGTGAAATAAATAGTTTTATAACTAAAATTTGCAAAAATTCTATTGAGCCTAGGTGGTCTGGGTGCATCCTAATTCCGGCACGTTTTAAAGGTCCATTTTGGTAAAAAACTGTGGTCCTAATAAGTAATCGGGTATGAAATAACAAAATTTTTAATCAATCACAGTAGGCTTGTTCAAAGAATAAAAGTGACAGATAATTTAAACCATTTAGGCCTAAGCGACCAGTTACTTTGATCAAGAAAATCATCAACATTTTATACTTAATAAAAATTGGAAGAGAACAAACTAAAATCTAAATAAATAAAATATTTTCCATTCAATTAACAATAAATAACAAAACAATAACTAAATGTGTTTAAAAATAAAACGTAATTGACACTAAAGTAAATTTTCAAAATGTCCTCCCCCAAATTCTGTGCATTTTTTTGCGCGTTTAGAAAGGTCACCAATTGCTCGACGTATCATTTCTGGATTATTCCGTATTTCGTCGCAGGTTGTAACGATGCGCTGGATTAAATGTTGTCTACTTTCAATTTCAATGCTGTAAACCTCGTTTTTTAAGTGGCCCCATAAAAAGTAATCACAAGGGTTACAATCAGGAGATCTTGGTGGCCATTCATGTGGACCCCCGCGTCCAATCCATCTATTAGGATACACATTGTTTAAGTGTTCTCTTACTTGAAGGTTAAAATGTGGTGGGGCCCCATCATGCTGAAACAACATGCCTCTTATACCGATATTTTCTAACATATTCGGTAAAATGTTTTGAAGAAAATCAAAGTAAATTTCACCATTCAATCTTTCTTCAAAAAAATGTGGCCCTATCAAATGTCTATTCACAAGTCCGACCCAAACATTTACAGAAAACCTGTGTTGCGAACGGCGTTGGCGTACCGCATGTGGGTTTTCCTGTGCCCATTTATGATTATTTCGTGAATTGTTTACTCCATCCCTTGTAAATTGTGCCTCATCCGTAAATAAGGTTCTGTAAATGACTAGGCGATGATTAGACAACCAACGACAAAATGCCAGGCGGGGGATATCGTCGCCTTGTTGAAGACGCTGTACCTGCTGGATATGATATGGATGGTAACGTTCTCTTTTTAGGGTTCTCCATACTCGCCAATGAGGAATACCAGTTGCCAAACTGATTCGTCTAGTGCTCATATTTGGGTTTTCTTGAACTACGTTTATAATATTGTTTTGTTCCTGCACACCTTGTTGTAAAACACGCTCCACAACTGCAGAAGTAGGAAACTTTCCGTGTTGTCTTGCATACTGGAACACCGTACTAAAGGTTTTATGATTAGGGCATCGACGACCAGGAAAACGCAGCCGATATTCTCTTTCCGCCGACCTACCATTTCCATTACAGAAACCATAGATGAATATTATGTCAGCATATTCCCCGTTTGTAAATTTTACTGGCATAGTTAAAATATTTTCACAAGTTTTCACTAACTAAATGCGGATTATTGACACATTAAATTACTAACAAACAATTATTCAACTGTTTAGGAGATTTCCTTTTATTATCTGTCACTTTGAACAAGCCTACTGTGATTGATTAAAAATATTGTTATTTCATACCCGATTACTTATTAGGACCACAGTTTTTTACCAAAATGGACCTTTAAAACGTGCCGGAATTAGGATTCACCCAGACCATCTAGGCTCAATAGAATTTTTGCAAATTTTAGTTATAAAACTATTTATTTCCCGTGCCTCTCATTTAATAGGGTTCTGTAATCCATTTTCTTGCACATTTAACAACGTATTTAAATAACCACGAAGGTGTAACAAAAAAATGAAATAGGCCATTTTGTTTGTTTTTTCTTGCTCTTTTCGAATATCGTATCGAAATTTCAAAAAAATATATACAGGGTGATGTTTTATTGATGCAAAGAAGAAACATAAATTATAGTGAGTCCGGACCTGGATATATTTTTTTTTATACATGTACCTCTTTGGGCTCGTTTGTACATTAGCCGTACCAAATATGAATCCGTTATTTCATTTCCTGTCAAAGTTATGACAAAAAACAGGTTTGGCCAAAAATTATTTAACACCCTGTAATTTCGTAGTGAAGGCCCAATGAGACATTTCTATGGGAGGTTCCGGTTACCACTGATGTTCTCTACCTCCTATTAAGCTATGTCCCTCTCATGATGCAACACCCTGTATTTTTGCGCGTTATGAGAAAAAAGAGGTCCGAAGGGATAATTTGCTCACCCTGTATGTCGTTTCTTTGAGACAATCTGTTTCAATTTCGGCCATCCAAATAAATAATAAATAAATAAAAAATAATAAAATATTATGTTTTGAATCAATAAATCGAGCTGATAAAAATTTAAGATGGTAAAGATCAGATAGAAAGTTAGAATAGAATAATATCAATTAAAGCAGATAAAATAAAATAAGTTTATTTATAGCTTATCTGTCTTCTGCAGCGTCTTGTGATTGCTGTTTTATTTTATTTCCTTTTATTTCCTTTTCTTTTTAGTTCAATGGGGTTCTATTCTGATAGTAGACGAAGGACGAAGCGATCAAAACAAAATGCAAATGTGCCCGTTAACAACTTGAATAGCGTCCCCAACCTCAAAATGGCGGCGCTGGAGCCCTTTTTCAATTTTCAGTAGCAATTTTAGAACATAATAAAAGCTCAAATGGTACCATTTTTTAGAGTAGGATCTTATCTTTTCAAAAAGCTACGTAGTCCAGTCAACATCTAATTTGAGTGCTAATGAATGAATTTAGATGAAACCTTGTGCAATGTGTTTGTAATGACGTTAATAAAAAAGTTGAAAAAAAAATAGAGTAGGAAATGAGTACGGTAGAAAACACCCCTTTTATCACGAGTCTCGTAACTTGTAGAATTATGTCAAAAATGAACAAAGGAACCAAACAATATATTTATCTTTTTTGGTCCAAAATAAGATGTTTTTACTCTTACGATTTTTTTCGAAAAATGGCCACTCGAAAATACCTAAAGAATATGCCTGAATATTTTGGAATCTTTCTGAAGTAGAAAAAAAATCTAGGGAAATTCTTCGTCGAAATTATTTTTGTCTAAGAAATTTAAGAAATTCTGAAAACGGCGGGCGTGTTCTTTGAACAAAAATAAGCAACCCCCCTAACTTGTTCTTCAAAATGCTTTCTTTTCCCGTAAAAAAAAATACAAAAAAAATTGTGTATTTCTTCCGGGAGAAGGAAGCACTTTGAAAAAACCACCAAGAGACAAAAGATGCTTATTTTCTCCAAAAAATGAGCTTCAATATTTTCAGAATTTTAATGGAACATTTAAGCAGACTTTCGCAGATGTTCAGTTTCAATCGCCTCTAGGTCAAAAAATCGAATTCAGTCGGACTGGTGGCCAAAGAGAATTTTAATCAGGGGGCCCAGGAGAACATTTTTCCCAAGTTTCAGAACAATCGACTGAAACCCATTTTACTATAAAAAAAAATACATTGGGTTGATTCTACGGTTGGTTCCTTGTGAAACATTCTTCAATAATTTAATTATACAGGAAATTATGCTTTTTAATGTTTCAAAAAGTTTTATCAAAACTCCACACGTGTTTCGGCTTATTAGGCCTTTATCAAGAGTAGTATCTTGTACTCTTGATAAAGGCCTAATAAGCCGAAATACGTGTAGACTTTTAATAAAACATTTTGAAACATTAAAAAGCATAATTTCCTGTATATTTAAATTATAAAAAAAACTGCGGGGTCCTTAGTTTTTTTTTCATATTTTACCTAATTCTACAAGTTACGTGGACTCGTGATAAAAGGTGTGTTTTCTACCCCTTCCGATCATTTCCTACTCTAATATTTTTTTCAACTTTTTTATTAACGGTGTTACAAACACATTGCACAAGGTGTCATCAAAATCATTAGCACTCAAATTAGAGATTTTGGTCATCTTACCGCTCCATTGACTGGACTAATGATTGTAATCGATTTCTTCTAGAATTAAGCAATTAAAAATGACTTTTATCAGCAAAACTAGATCCTGGGAAAATCGACAGGTAATAGAACACAACCCCAGCGGGTTGTGCAATACACTTGAATGCCTTACGTGGTTGGTTAATACCAAATATGCACACCAAAATTAGTCTCCAAAGCCTAAATAAAAGCAATTTATTTGGGCGTCAAATACAATAATCGCGAAGATAAATAGTATTATATAAATTAGTTCGAAAACGCCAATGAGTCACCGTATGAATTTCCTTAAAGCGGGGGCGTATCGTGTCGATTATATTGCCGGTGAAGTCTAGCTAGCTAAAAACGAGTTTACGGGTCAAGGAAACGTTCAATGTTTTTATATGCAAAAGCAACTATAATAATACGTTTTTATAATGGTGAGAATTTATGTATAGAATAACTGTTTTAATTATAAAATGAATTATTAGTATCGTCGTTATATTTTAATTGTAGGGACTAATAATATAGATATAAAATACTATTATGAAATCAAATATATACTATTTTAACGTAAATTTCCATTTTCATCTATTGCAATTTTATTTACTAAGTCTAACGAGAGAAACTAGAGCAGTAAAGTCGTAAAGTTTTTCCATTATAAAGTGGAACACTCCAGAGTGTACCGTTTCTATTAGAGAAGCTCATTTCCAAGCGTCTCGGTAATGGAAAAATACGCAAATCCTTGTTTTATATTGTTGATCGGCACCCCTATATGACAGAATGGGGATTCCAGTCGTCTTAAGCTCTGGCGGCATGGTCAGTCTGTCCATAATAATGACCTACTAACTTTGAGGGAAATAATAGTAGAAGCTTTGAAACTTGGCAAAAGATGTTCATTATGGTATACTTACTATTAAACATACCAAAAGTCCCCGTCTCTACCAGTTATTTATAATATATCGCTAACCATCAGCGATATCGAAATAAAATTCTGTACAAAAATATTATAAGCATTTTTTCCGTATGTATTGTCATATTCTTTGAAAATACAAAAACAACAATTTGATCATTACATTTCTAAAATTTTGAATATCGCTTACAGAGAAAACTTTTCATATCATTGTATCAGTCATGCAATCCTGAACAACTTTCAAAATGTCCATCATCTGTCAGTTCGTCCATCGATATTTCTGTAATCGTTGCTTAATATTTTAGGTTATTGCTTGTGACTTTATTCATATTCCGATGATACCATTTTGATTGGTGAAACATTCACTAGTATAATATGTCGTATTTTTGCGTTTAGAGAATCAACGATTACAATACTCTTCATTAGTATTTTCTTCTATCAAAATGGTTCATAACTTTAACATTTATCGATGGACATTTTCAAAAATGAAAGAGTTCTACCATTAACAATGATATACCGTTCAATTAAAAATTAAATAAATTTTGCATTGAACTCACAGGCGCATTCGCCATATTTGCGAACATCCCGGGAATATAAAAAACTTCAATTTTAGCGCACATTACCCCACCGCATCATACCCTGCCGTTTGAAACATACATATAGGTCGAATTGAGATCCTCCTTCTTTTCTAATAGTCGCGTCATTTTAGCATGAAAAATCTGAAAACCTGTAAAAAAAAGATACAGGGTCAATCTACTTCATTTTTGTTGCAAAGACTTCAGAAAAAACAGCACCTTTTATTTTTTGGCGGAAATGTTTGGTTTCATTTTTTTTTCATCGATAATTGGCATTAATGGTCAATATAATTAAATTAATTGAAAAATTTGTTATCATACACAATATGCCATACAATTAGACGAAAATGGTTACTTGGAGGTTTTTGGAGTCGCTGATTACGAACCTGAAGTCCAATTTGGAAAATTCAAAATGGCGGACCGGAAGTCGTGTCATTTTCCAGAAGCAGTGAGAATGGATATCTTGACCTTGAAAATCTGTACTCGGGGGTTTTCGAGGTCGCTGATTACGAATCCGATAATTTGGTAAATTTAAAAAGGCGAACCGGAAATAGAGTCGATCAGGCAAAACTCGTATTTTTTTCGTTTTTGGGCTGAAAATGAGTACTCGTGAGTTTTCAGAGGTCCAATTTACGAAATTCAAAATATCGGACCGGAAGAACCGTCAATTTCTCCGGAAAACCTCGTATATTTTACATTTTTGGGCAGAAAGTATGAAAAATACAAGCATTTCTTGAAAAATATACTACTTCCGGTACGTCATTTTGTATTCTCCCTAATTAGACATCAGAATCGTTATCAGCGATAACGAAAACCCCCGAGTTCACACTGAACTCTTTGCAACAAAAATGAAGTCAATTGACCATGTACCTTTTTTCTTAGAAATAAAATGCCAAAATGACGCGACTACAAATGTTTTTTATGTAAGCCCTAAATTAGTTCACGCTCATGGAAGTGGGTAAATTCATGTAGTAGGCGCGTTTATTATTCCAAGTGAGCTTGGAAAAACTGCACATACCATTACCTTATATTTATTATGCATCTAGAATACCGTTGTATATCATTCGGGAAATTTTGAGGACTTTTAATGAAATAAGTGTAATGTGGCATAACTGCATAGGGCATATAATGAAAGACGAACAGAAAATGTGGGTGCTTGACAATGTCGTGAATCAAACAGCAGATATTTCATTATGATTTGCATTATTAATGAATATCCGTTACTCTTTCTCGATAACAAACAGATTGTGTAACATGTTATTTTAATAAAAATTATTTAACCACTTAGTATGAAAACATCATGCATGTGCGGAGGTTCAGTCTTCGCACATCCCAATTCGTTTTCAAAAGATCACAATGCAATACGACGGTGACATGTGAAAAGAAATTAGTTTTATTCGTTTGCAGTTTGTTATAAAGAAGAATTTTCAGGATTTTGCATTGTTTAGCTCGACAAACTTGAATCCGATCCTCGCTTGCAAGATGACGCTCATTTCTCTGAGGACAAAGAGCTATCATCTGTCTCAGCCTCTGACAACCCCGACATAAATAACTACTGTAGCCCACTCGTATGGCCAATAAAGTGATTCAAAATTATTCAGTTTTTTAATAGAAAAATTTCTAATTTTTAAATTAGACACACATGTTCTTGTTACTTACAGAAATGCATATTTCAAAAATTATTACCAAAACTGAAATAAACAATCGTTATCCAGTTTCATCATTATTATTATACTCTTCACAAACACAAAACGAAATTGCATTCCATCGGCACATTTCTAAAACCGGTAATACTGCTCGTAGAAAAAAATTTCGATCGAATTCTGAACAACTTTCAAAAAATCCGTCCTTCTGTCCGTCCGTCCGTGAGGTTCTTGTAAGCACGATAACTTAAGATCAAATAGTCCGATTGAATTGAAATTCGGACATTAAGTTAGTGTTAGCTAGAGAGAACCCTATTGAAGGAAAACCCTTTCTGAACAAAATCGATCAATAAATAAAAACGTTTTTTTTTAGATTAAGATTAAAGATTAATTTTTTACTAATTTTTTTTTATGTTTTGTAATTAAACAAAAAATGTCTTAAACCAATATTTACGAAAACACCGCGAAGAGTATCCCACAGAATGTGCAACAATTATATAACTAGTTTATTTATTTATTCACAGGATACGTAGCGTCCCTACTCATTTTTTATACCGGGTGTAACAGGATCATGGTATACCCTCCTTTTATCCTTTAGTTTTGAAGATAATTGATTGAAATTTAAGATATACTAGGTACATACATAATAAGCGGCACTTTTTGACATACAATTGATTTCTTTTCACTTCCGGTTTCGCCAGAAGTGACACTAACTTTCGATTTTTAAACGGAACACCCTATATATTATTGCATTTTTGAATTCTGCATGATTTTCTGAATCCAACGATGCCAAATAAGTGACATTTCAAACATCAATTTTTTTTATAATATAATTTTTAGTTTAGTTTTCCTTTTAATTTATTCTAAATGCCCCGTGTAAATACTACAAAAATCGAAATCCCGTTAAAATCACTAAATTACTTGATTTACGAGCAAATAAAATTCACCAAAATTGTTTTTCAGGCAAAACTCATTTTTTTCAAATGGAACCATATCGTACCGTGGTACCATTATTTATTATTAGTACTATTAATAAGGAATTTATTCATATGTCGTATTAAAATGTGCGATAAATACAAACAAAATTACAGCTAAAAGAAAATAAGAAAATACAATTTTATTCTAATTACCTTGTCACAGATAAGGTGGTTTTGGAATACAAAAAATTAACACAAAACATTACAACAGTTGTTCAAAATGCTGTCCATTAACGTCAATGCACTTCTGAACTCGCATAGCTGTTTCTCGAAGAACGTTCGCCAATTGCTGGGCCGTTATGCTATTAATTGCTCGTCTTACTCGTAGCTCCAGGTCTTCACGGGTTGTAACGGCGGTTGCATCGACAACATTTTTTAAATGACCCCAAACAAATAAATCAAGGGGCGTTAAATCAGGTGACCTTGGAGGCCACCTCACAGGACCATTCGTCTAAATTACGTTTTCTCCGAATCTTCGTTGAAGGTAATCAATTACTATCCTTGAATTATGGAGAGGAGCGCCATTTTGTTGGAAATACATTCCCTGTCCTAAATCTAAAGGTTACTCATCTAAAATGTCCTCAATCTCATTTTCCAGGAATCTCAAGTATCTGGCACCAGTTAGAGGTCTTTCAAATATTATTGGACCAATGATTCTACTACCGATTATTCCAAGCCAACCATTGAAACCCTCGTTGAAACCGAACCGCACTTAAAAGTTACCCTCCCGTAATAAATTTTTATTTTCTTGTGACCAATATTTTGTATTTTGTCGGTTAAATAATCCCAAATTTGTAAACCTTGACCCGTCCGAAAATAAAATCAGTCCCAAAAAATCATTGTGTGGCTGCACGTTATTATACAAAATCCAATTGCAATATTCCATCCTACGTTCGTAATCACTTTCGTACAAATGCTGGTGCAATTGGTATTTAAAAGATTTATAGTGGTATTTGTGCAAAAAGATTAAGAGTTGTAACTCTTGTGGTGTAGTTACGCAAATTACCCCTAACTAAAACGTCATACCCTGGCAGTAGATAAGCAGAGCCGTACTTTGAATTTATCTGTCATTGTCACAAAGGACGGGAAATGCGTCTATCAATGTATAAGATATTCCTATCTTGACGCAAAACAGAGATTTTTTAATTTACCAGAAACTTCATTAAGTTTCTAGCGAAGACGCGATTTTTAAATCTCTGGTATTATTTTGTTTATTATAATACGCAAAAATTTTAGGTACGGCTCTGCAGTACTCTTGTCCAGCAGTAACTGCGCCGACTTTGATATTTTGATGGCTGGTTTTTATCGCCCTTTTTCTGTGCACTAAACAAATGGAGACAAGTGTACCTAACATTGATATTGAGGTTGGTCAAAAATACATTCAATTTTGTCATTTCTTCAATGAATAAAAGTTATTAATTTTTTAAATTTGAAAAAAACATTTTTTTAATGTTTTGTAATTAAACAAAAAATGTATAAAACTAATATTATTAAAAAAACTGCGAAGAGTATCTTACAGAATGTGCAACAATTATATAAAAAGTTCAGTGAGTTGGCGAAGAGTATGTTTACTCTAGTTTCATAATAATGTTGAATGAAACGAACGATAGTGAAATTTTATTTAATAATTTTTGGTGGCCGTTTGTTAAAACGAGTTTTAATATTTTTGGGAAAAATGTCACCCTTTTTAGTGCCCCCTTTTGTGGCTTCTACAAAGTAAGAGAAATGTAGCAGATTTCTTGTAATATGAAAATATTGGGCAATTGTGGCAGTCCCATTGGATGTACCATTTTGAAGGTGTAACTTTTGACATCCAAATCAGTATCGCTTATTCAGAAAAGAACTACATCAATTTCATCCGGCACCTTTGCCAAAATTTGTCAAAATTCTTGAACAGAAAAAACTTGTTTTTGAAGTTTACTAGACAAAGCTTGATGAAATTAAGAGGACCACCGCTGGGCCATACTCTATAGTTTGCAAACTACTTCCATGGAAATCGCTTAAACCATTACAGAAATGATGACCAGACATAAAAAAATACATACATATGGATCGAATTGAGAATCTCATTTTTAAACATTTTTAAAGTCGGTTAAAAAAACAGAAAATAGATACATGGAGTGCTTAAAAAACTAGTGGGATCAAAGAATTTAAAGTTTTTGCTGCATAGTGATGGTAAATACAATAGTTCTAATATACCAAACACACCTAAAACCTTAACATTTTCTGAAAGTAAAAAATCTGTTCGGCATATAAGTATTACATTTTTGTACAATATTGTAGATTTTAGCACATTTAATTATCAGTAGAAGGAGTACTTTATTGGGAGTGACTTTTAAGACTTAAGATTTACAAAAAAAAGTAGGAACAATTCATAAGTGAACTACGAATACAAGCACATAAGCCAAATTATTTAGGAACAGTAAACTTACAATTCAAACTAGTTTGAGTTTCTGCTCGTTATTTTCCTCATGAAAACAACTGCCATAAAATTTGTGCATTTCATTTCCTTCTACGTGTCCTGAGAGGTAATTACCGTTAAGCACACGGTAAAACTTTTCAAATTAGTTTTTGCTTTGGAAAAACTAGTTACAGCATTTAATTATACTGTGTATAAAGTTTAAAATTTAGTTTTCAGTTACAGAATACATACTAATTAAAGTATCAACAGTTGGATAGCAGAATTAGATATCTTTTCATTATACGTGTTTGATATGACCAAAAATATATAGTATATTTTTCGTATATATGCGTATATAAATAATACCGTATGTTATGTGTAACATTCATAATCGAAAATAAATTGCACAGAAATTCGTTCAACTATGCTTTTCTTATTAGTTGGAGTTTGGAGTTTGTGGGAGGGCAGTCACATTTAGGTGACCGCAGCACCTAGGCCCCATTGGGCCCCTTGTACATCCTCCCGAGGGATACAAGATTCCACCTAGGCCTCCAACCATCCTAATCTTGTGAAGAAGGTGGTGATGCTGCCTAGGGGAATATCCCTCAAGTCGGCCAAAGTAGGCCAACGTTCTCCCAAAATGGATTCTCTGCTAGAGGAGACTGCCGGGCACTCACAGAGTACGTGTTGGACAGTCTCGTCTTCTTGTTCACAACCTCTGCATAGGGGTGTGTCATTTAACTTCATGTTATAAAGGTGCTTCCTCAGCTGGCAATGACCAGTAAGAATTCCTGTCGCGAAGCGCAGGTTCTTCCTGGACATTCCCAGGTAGATCATCGTTGTATCCTTGTCAGGGTATCTATGCAGATCCCTGGCCAACTGACAACTATGAGTTTCATCCCACAGTTTTTTAAATTTTCTGTGGGTGTTTTTCTTATTATTGCGTGTAAACTCGTGGTGTTTTTCGTTTTGACTTTTTTTCTGGTGTTGGTGCGTGACACCGTAATTCTTAATCCTATTTTATACGAAAACGGTTGCATGTATACAATTTCTTGTAAGAGCATATTTATGTAGAATTTTGTGCTCTACATTCACACCACTGCGTTATTTTGTACGTTTGGTGTTTTTGTGTTTTTGGTGCTTTAAAAGTTATTTAAAAAAAAAACTTTGGGGAGTTTGCGGCCATATTACTGTATGTTTTGCAATAACGGTAGGTAGCCTTGAGAGCTTTTTAATATACGTTTTCCCACTAAAAACCTACATACTTCTACGCAAAAAATCATATCAGAATTTGTTTATCCCAATTCTTGACACCAATTTTTCTTTAGGGACTGGGTGCTACCTCAGATCCGTAGTATAAAGAGACTAATATGGAACAAATTTTCTTCCGCAATAAATTCAACTCGTTAACTTATTCGATTGTATTGTTTAGATAATTGAAGGAGATTAAATTGAAGTGCGTAACAAATCGGTGTAATCCGCGTTCTTATTCATCCCGGATTGGACCATTAACATTTAGGGATTTTAGAGAAAATTAATTTCTGTAACTACAGATGTGATAGCGGCGATTAGGTTTTATGGCAAAAACAACATAAAATACCCTATTATAACGGAAAAGAAAAGCTTGAAAGATGGCCCTCAATTACCGTCGCTGTTAACACCCAGGAACAAAAAAGGCGGTCAATTTGTTGAGCGGATGAACATCATTCTCTGCTGCAAAAACGTATTATATTATTCGTATTGAGGCCGCCAGTTTGCCATTCGCTTGAAAAAGTAAATAGAAAGGAAAATTAGGACAGCAACGTATCAAAAAGATAATAATTTTCGTTAATAATGGTAGATTCAAAAAACATGTTATTAGTAAGGATTTAGAAGAAAATATATTATGAACGCAATTTTCTTTTATCTCCCAACTGCTTCGACGTAAGGAGAAAATTTCAAGAACTCAGATTTCTTGTGCTAAGTAAGCCTCTACGTGGTCATTAGGAATTAACAAATCAGTTCAGAGGGCCCTCACAAACGAATTCAGCTGATTGGATTGCTTAGTAATGAGAGTAGAAAATGATGGTATATCAAATTCGGTTGCCGATTGTACATCGCGATGTAATAGAATATACGTTTGTGAAATTGGTATTGATCTATATATATGGTTTTACATAAGTAATGGTACACAGAGCAACATCGGACTACGTAAGGTAAAAATAATGCGATTCAGCCAAACTTACTTTAATTCAAAAGTTAATTGTAATCGAAATACAACGTATCACAGCGAGTTTTTCTTTTATTAAATAACTTATAAAAGAATTTAAATATTTTAACAAAATTTGGTGATCAGGGGCAAGTTCGATTTCGCAAGCCGTCGAAGGCAGAAATTCTTTTGTAGCTCCTACGAAATTTCTAATAAACTCCGTTAAAATCATACGAAATTTTGTTGAATGAAAGCATGGACAATTCTACATTCATTTATATGAATTAGCATGAGTCCTGGCTATTTCATAAATATAGCATCAACTAAAAGCGTATATAAACAACTTGAAAAGGGACACAAACGTCTGGCAATATAATATAAACTGTGCACCATAAATTTATCTTCAGTGAATAACAATACGGTGGTTTTTAAGAAGGGCGAAACAACGAGTGCAAGTAGTGTGGGAATCCTACAGAACAGAGAGGGAAGCTGCCAACATATACACACGGACGAAAAGGATAAGTTCTATTAGTAGTATTAGTTTATTAATCCTTGTTAATTAATGTGGGCAGGTCCCACAACAGGAAGGTTTCAACTGGCAACTGTCACGTGGTCCATATATTAAACTAATAGTAAACTGTAAATAGCTTTTTACCTGTGGAACGGTAAATAAACAAAAGCTTCTTACAGCAAACTAATGTAGGTTTTGGCAAACAAATGGGATGGATACACTAATGCAGGCGTTGAACTGAAAACACAGATTTCTAGGTAACATAAAACTAAGAGGATGTGCACACTGCTAGAATCAGAAACAGAAGACACAGAAGAAGAATAAATAAAGAAGATGATGATGGAAACTTAAAAGAAGCATTTCACAAACACCTACACTTCCTATCCTATATTCCTACACCATACGTCGTGTGGCTCTCGTTGCTGGCAACAAGCATGTCCTATATCAATTCCGGCGCATGTAGTCTTCTTCTTCTTCTTTTAGCGGGGCGCCTGGAGGTCGCCGCACTCAGGCCTTGTGGCCCATTGTGCTACCGCTAACAAATTAAGGAGCTCCCCGTACAGACCGGATTCCAGCCCAGCGTATGTAGTCGATCCGGCGGTATATAAAAACACCCAGTTTGAATATCATGAAGTGGCAGTAATGCCTACCATACGCTGGCTAATCAGTCAATTAAAATTTGGAGATCAGGGGCTCTTGAGGCGAGGAATTCAAATTTATTGATAATTTTGCCGTTATTTATAGAGGGCGCCAACTATAGCATTTTACGTATCTGTAAAACGTCAAACTTTCTATGTCTAGTGTTTCTCTCTTTTTAATAAAAATACCTCTGTTTCTATTTGCTTTAAGTAAAAAAGGTATGTATTCCCTGGAAATGTCACTACGAGTAGACGTTTTCGAGATATTTACTTTTAAAATATTCAATGTAGCTAGTTTACGTCATGATGTAGGTACGCACAATTTTTTAAAGTAGGCTTTGATAAAAACAAAAATAAAGGACGCTTTGAAATTTAATTTCTGTCAAACTTACTTGTTGCCTGTCGGGCATTTTGTGTTTTTATAAAACATCTAACAAATTTAAGCTTTAAATACTAAGGCACATTTTTTTTCTAAACGTAGCGATGCGAGATATGGTCAGCGTACATACAGAGCGCTACAACAAAATTGTTATGACAAGAAAAAGTACGCAAAAATCGGGTTGCAGGGACTAATTCCTTGGGAACTGACGATAAGATTCCCATTTTGCAGCAAATCCTTCCTAGCTAATCAGATGTTCAAAATATTTTGATAATGACAAGTGTTTTCATCATTTTGAGATTTTGCCATCGTGAACGCATGGACTGATCAAAAAAATATAAGAAACAAGTATTTACAGTCAATTCTTTGTAACAGTTCTCTATTAACTTTATAATAAATTGTCATTTTTTGTGAAGGAATAGATATATTATCATGTATAGCTAATATTTGATGACCGAAGAAATAATTTTGTGGAAAAATGATGAAAACAAACACTTTCTTGTGAAGATAGTGTACGTAATCAACTGAATATTTATATATACTATTAATCTAATAGTTACTATAATCACTATTTGTATATTGAACAAAAATTTATAGAAAAATGATTAAAGTGTTTTGAACATTTTCTATAAATCGATTCTCCTGCCTGTTCAGGCCATAACCGTAAGCAATTTCCGGATAAAAATTCAACGCTTTTTTCAATGTGCTTGAGAATCACATGAATCTTTAAGCTTGTCATCATCTCTGTACCTTCTTCAATGCATTTTTATTCTCTTGTAATAATTTCTATAAATCACAATTCACTTTTTTGTATCAAAGCAACTGTCTTCAATTTTATTCATTGATTTGAACACGAAAATAAGAGGAACGACATCTATACGACCCACCTCCTTATATATCTCTGCATCGTCCATAGTACAGGCAAATTAGCTATTTAGGGTAACTAAAATTAATAAAAGGATCATCTCTGAGATTTAAGTAGGTAATTACCTGGAGAATGAGATGATGCATTCTTTGCATTTCCAAGTTCCGGGAAAATTCAAAAAAATTTGGAAACACTTTTTGATTTTCGGTTTTTTTGCTCTAGCGGCCAAAATAATGAAGAAAGAGAAAGAAGTTCTCAACTGATTTTTGTTTTACTTAAGTCGTTTAGAAGATAAATCGAGTTTTCCACTTATAGTTTTAAGCCGCTTCGAAATGTGCGAAAAATTTGAATTCTCCGGGATTTTCGTACGACTTGGCTCATCGATCGATAATTCTTACTATTCAGAGCCCCTAAAAAAATGAAAATAACACAAAATGTAGAGAAAAGTCTCAGCTTTAATGTGGAACTAATCACAAAGTTCATAAAAAATGTTATCATGGAGAAAAAGCGTCAGAAGATGGCTCAGTAAACTTTGTACAGTTGATCCACAGATTTATTCATATCTTTGCCGGAAGTCGTTAAAATGATAATTCATTTTGCTTATATATTCTTATATAATGATATATTAATCCAATTAACATTTTATTGCAGTTACTTTTGTTGGAACAATATGCCTTGCGATCAAAGTAGAGGATATATTTCTCATCGATCAATCACCTCCATTTTGGAGTTGAATTCGCTATATCTGAATTAAAATAATAGCAGAGTCTTAATTTTTGGATTATAGGTACAATAAAACATATTCTTTCGAATGACTTAAGAATACTTTTTGAATTTGTCTCCATTATTCATACACGTTCAGAAAATGCACAATCATACAGTAAAACATACAACTTATTTGTTTCTTAACATTCTTCAATGAAATTTTTACAAAATATAGGCTAAAGCGCGTGGAATCGAATCCATGCAGTGAAAAAGCACCCATTGTTACGGGAGAAATAGACAGGATGCATAAAACTCAAAGATATGAATAAATCAACTGTATAAAGTTTACTAAGCCATTTTCTAACACTTTTTTCCCTATGATATAACATTTTATGAATTTTGTGATTAGTTCCACATTAAAGCTGAGACTTATCGATCGATGTGTCCGGTCGTACGAAACGCCCAGAGAATTCTCATTGTCCGCGCATTTCTGAGCGGCTCAAAACTATAAGTGGAAAACTGGATTTAGCTCCTAAACGGCTTAAGACAAAAATTTGTAAAGACCTTTTTTGTAGAGAAAGAGACGAGCTACAAATTTTGTTGAAAACTTTTTTCTGTACTTTCACTATTTTAGAACTAGAGCAAAAAAACCGGAAATCATAAAGTTTTTCAAAATTTTTTTGAATTTTCCCGGAACTTGGAAGTGCAAAGAATGCATAATTCATTCTACAGGTTGTTACCTACTTAAATCCCGGAGATGATCCTTTTATTAATTTTTGTGAGGTTTTTACACAATGTTGCCTTCATTCCCTGTACTACCAAGTCAGCTCGTCAGCTTCTTCTAATATTAAAAGAAGCTGACAAACTGGACGATATATAAATTTATAAGGAGGTGGCTCGTATACCTCTCGTTTCTTTTACTTCTGCGTTTAAGTCAATGCATAAAGTTGTAGAGATTTGCTTTTGTATAAACAAAGTGAATTGTTATTTACAGAAATTATTAAGACTATTAAAAGACTATTAAAAGAAAAATGCTTTGAAGGTAAGAGATGGCGACGGGCTTAAAGATTCATGTAAATCTCAAGCACATTGAAAAAAGCGCTGAATTATTATCCGGTAATGGCCTAGGATTATGGTCTGAACAGGTCGGAGCATCGATTCATAGAGAATTTTTAAAACACTGGAATCGTTACAAAATCAATTCAATATATGACACCATTTACCCGAAAAGGTTTTAAAAACTATAGTCCCGTTTTTCTTGTCAGCACATTTAAATATTAATTCGATTTCGTGCGCTCTTTATAAAATTAAGATCTTTTCTTTCCTTCAATTTTGTGTAATCTTTTTTCAGTATACATATAATGATCATAACAACCATTAGATTAATAATACACAAGTTCAGTTGATTACGTGTAAAATTATTTCTTTGGTGATCATACAATAAAAATAATAACTATACGTGGGTAATAAGGTATCTGTATTCCTCCACAAAAAATGAGAATTTATTATAAAAGAAATAGAGAACTGTTAGTAAAAATTGGAAATCTGTCCAAACACGAGGCAGCCATATTTTAAGATATTTCAGAGTCTTTATGACGGAGACGGATATGGGAAAACTGATTCCTTTCGCTTCAAAAGAGATACCGTGGGACGCTCCATAACTATAGTAACAGTTCTACGGAACAGGAAGAGGAAATATTGGTCCGTGTTGGATAAAACCCGGAAATAACTACGAGACGTATGGATGCGGCTACTGGAGTAAGTCGCCAATTTTAAGGATCTTTTATAAAAAAAAATGCCATTTTACGCCTGCTCAAAATTTGCCGAAAGCAGATCTTCTAGCCAGGTTACAGTTTGACCAATTTTTCTTGCCCAGCAAAACAGTGATCTAATGTTCTTAAATAAAGTGTTGTTTACGGGCGAAACCACGTTCACGGAACGACACTTTCACTATGAATTTAAAATTAACATTTGGTTGGAGTTATTGATAACTGTTTTGAGACCGCATGAGTTACCACTCATTTCAAACGGTGAATTATACTTCAATTTTCTCCAAATTCGCCTAGTCAATTTTCTGGATGAGTTACCACTGAATTTAAGACAATGTATTTTCCATGCAAGATGGCGCTCCAGTGCATTTTGCCACACCTGTCAGAAACTGCTTAAGTACCCAATATCCTCGTCGTTGGATAGATCGTGGAAGCCAGATGCCTTGGCCTGCGTGGAGCCCAGATTTAAATCCTTTGAATTTTTGCGCATGGGGGTAAATTAAATCTCTTGTGTATTCTGTACAATGTAACTAACGCAATTGTAAAATTAATTTGAAACTAATTATTGCAGAAAATTTAGAGCCTTTAAAGTGAAAAAATTAAATTTTCGAAACGTCGACATTTCATTAAAAAAAGATTGTTTGATTTCACTGGACCTATGCACCCGCTATAAAAAAGAAATTCCCATCAAAATGAAAAAGAAGATCGCAAAATTTCCGTATTAATAAATTACAAAAATGAAGAAAAAATGATTTTCATTTTACACTATCTGCTTCACTATCAATTTGTCTGTAAATTAAACAATAATACGACATATTTTTTTAAATGGTGCCTCAAATACTTTAAAGGAAATATCTCGGAAACGGTTAACCGTAGCGATATTTACAAGGTATACTTTTTTACCTAAAAGATATATAAAAATAGGCAGTTTTATTAAAAGAAACACTAAGGCGCAAAAAAGTTAAAGCATTAATGTGGTAGGTGGTGACCTCTATAAATAACAGTAAAACTAAGAATATATTTGATCTCCTCGCATCATGAAACCCCCCATTCACCAAATTTTCTTAAAATATTAAAAAAAAAAATTTTTTGAAGTCATTTAAAAAAATCATAAAAAAGATTCATTTTGTTAATTTAAATCTGGAAAATGAATACTCATATTTGGTCCAATCTTGTGAGCTAAAATCATAATTATATTTAAATTTAAGTTAACTGCGCTGACGATATTTGCTAATCTGCACACTGTATTCTATCATATCAATTTAGATATTTTTGGACCGCTATTGAGCAGAAAGAAAGCAATGCGGTAGTAACGCAATACGTCATAGATTTACTGAATCTTAAGCGATTATGAAGAATATATTTGTCAATATGATGTTTCAATATGATCTAATTAAAAACAAAATATTCGCCGAAAATCAGCATTTGTACTTGTTGAACATTCAGACGAGGTGGAAATTGGGCCTTGGAGCTACATTGACGTCATCTAGGGTTCATGCGTTACCCTCTACACCGTTTGGGGAAGCGTCAACAGGCAGGAAGTTATATATTAAGGGCTAGATATGCTACTTACAGAGGTCGATTGCTTTAATTGTGAAAGGCCCACGACATTACTTACAGGAACCGTACAATATAATATCATGTTATCATCGTAATCTATTTAACTAACCTTCCTCCTACTAATCTTTCAGTTCTGTTGTCTGCATATTGTGATATTAATCTGAAAAATTGCTGGTCAATTGAAACGAATTAAGCGTATTTTTAAGTAGAACTTGAACTACATTATTTGTAAAAACGTAAGTTTGGTCTGATTTTTTAGTTTAAATTACGTTACTTTCTACGAGGTGTAAAAGGAAAAAAGCATGTTCTTTTACCAAACTGTACAACTAGGTACCGTGATTCCATAGAACACTGTTTTTTATGTGAAGTTTTTTAGTTGCTGGTTTATGGGCAAAAAACAAATTTCTCAAATTTGAAAAGTTTCTATGACAACAGTGAAATATTGCTTAAATGGTCAAGAAAGAAAGACAGGTGAACGGACGGACAGACGTACAACGAAACCTCATCGTAAAGGTTATAGTACAAGAGTTAGGTACCTTTTTCGGCACGTCACACAGTTATTCAAAAATGAATTTTTGTGACAAAATTCGATCTACCTGAGTTTTGCTTAAAATGACATTTTTTTTTAAGTATTCTCAAAACAATACTGACTAAAAACTTTCATTTTTTTGTTGTTTTGACTCATTTTTTGAGAAATAGAATATTTACAGAGAAATGGCGAGGATGGACCTTCCTACATTTAAGATATCTGTTTTTTTAATGGTTGTACATTATGTTTTTGGGTCGTCGATTACGAATATGATATTCGTTTTACCTTTGATTTTATACTATTAAAATCAAAGGTTTTACCAAAAAGTGGTCCAATTTTGAGAAATTGGCCATTTTTTGGGGGTTTGTGAAAATTACTCGAGGTTTTTATTACAGTTTATTAAACTATAATATGATCATGATATTCTAAGCTTTCTGGATTGGTAAATAAAGAATTATTGATTTTTTGAATATCAATTAAAAAAACCCATTACCTTACTAATACAGAGAATTCAATACATGTTTGTTTGTTTGTTTGATTGATTGTAACTCAAAAATTGCTTGACAGATTCAGTTCAAATTTTCAGAGAATATTGCGACAAAAATCTGGAAGGTTATAGACTTTTTGTGTCGAAGCTTAGACGTACGGGTAAATGAACACTAAAAGTCTATTTTCGAGAATAAAACTCAACTGGTTTCGCAGAACATTGGACAGATAGAAACCATTTTTTCAACGGTAGTAGTATTAAACTTTTACACAATGTCAATAAGGGAAATAAGTCAGACATGCTTGAAATTTTGGAAAACAAGAAGGCTTGCATAAATAAGCAGAAAAATGTTACTAATACACAAACTAAATTTTATAATATCCCCATAATAGGCACCATACTAAAATTAAACATACCCAGAAATAGCAATTAAAAATTTAAATTAAATCCTAGTAGTAGCTATATTAGAAATAAGTAATAACATGTTAATTAGGTTACCTACAGTGTGAAACTAAAGAAACGCACAAAATTCATATCTTTGGTATGTGTCATTTGTCGAAAATTCCTCGAATAGGTCGATTTTAGTTTTGTAAATGCTACATTTTGTCACTATACCAAAATTTATGACGTCATTGGTTTTTGAGTTATGAAGCCATCATAATTTTTTTTAAATGGAAACAGACATTCTTGTTTACTGTTTTTGGTGGTATATTCCTTTAGCTTTCTGATGATATGAAAAAAATTGATATTACCTAAGCCATTCTTTGGGAAAAAAATATTTTTATTGATTGATACCTTACATAAGTAATTGTGAGAAAAAAATCATCTCCATTCCTCAAATTGCGATCCTCCAACCATTTGGCATTGACCAAGATGGCTGTAGACACTTTGCTCGCTGTTCTGAATCATCTCATGGGCAATTCGTCTCATCTCTAAGCTAATTCTGTCTTTCAATTCTTCTATGGTATCCGGTCTGTTAAAATACATCCTTGACTTTAAGTAACCCCAAAGAAAAACGTCTAAGAGGATTAAATCCGGTGAACACGGGCGCCACTCAATCGGACCTCGACGACCTATCCACCTTCCAGTAAAAGTGTCTTCTAAAAAGTGACGCACTGCTATCGCAAAATGAGGTGGGGCCCCGTCTTGCTGAAACCAGACGTTTTCAGCCGGATCATCTTCATCTTCATGGTTCGGAAATATAACTGCTAAGGCTGGCACTAACTCAACTCGCAAAAACTGTAAATATCTTGCGGCCGTAAGATTTTCTTCAAAATAAAAAAGATCCCGATGAACGATCACCAATCATACCTGCCCACACGTTTACTTTGCCTCGTCGCTGTGTATGGGCTTCTCGAGTCCAATGAAGATTTTCGCGTGACCAATACCTACAGTTACGCCGATGTACAGTTCCCTTCAAAGAAAATGTAGCTTCATCATAAAAAACAATGTTCTTTAAAAAATTTGGGTTTTCATCGCACAAGGTCATCAACTGTTCACAAAACTGTAAGCGCCGATTTGGATCGTCCTCATTTAATTCGTGGATTAATTGCACTTTGTATGGATAGTATTTTTCTTTTTTCGATAGACGTACAACAGAAGTTTAACTCAAGTTATGATTCAAAGCCAGCTGCCTTGTCGAAAGATGGAGGTTTTCCGCACTTTCTAGAAAAATACTTAATTTGGTTTCGTTGCTTGTGCTAGGGTGACCAGATCGAGAGAGGTCAGCTACACTGCCAGATTCATCATATCTAGTCACCAATCTACTTACAGTGGATCTAGTAATTTGTTTTTCGGGATACTTGGCATTGAAAACATCACATGCTTCCTGATGAGTTCTCATCCTATCACCATATCCAAAAATCGTCAAAAGTTCTACGCGTTCTCTTTCACTTAAACGTGGCATTGCGCATTCACTAGTTTTACACTGTCTCAGAAGTGTCACAAAACTGAGGCTCCACACGTGCCAGGAATCAAAAAGTTATCGATACTTTACACAAAAAGGCCTGCATCTCTCTGTTGTTAAGGTGATTGTTTTTTTATTATTTCCTTTATTTTGTTTTTATGTCAAATGTTTTCATGCTAGTTAAACCAAAAATGTAGGTAACAAGATTTATCAGTCCATGAGAAACATACGCCATTGGAATCCTCTATCGTCCACCAAATTATAATCTTTTGGATTGTATAGAACATTTAGATCAAGCATTATCGTTGATTATTCCTACCGTCGATGAAGTGATCTGTATTGGAGATATTAATGTCAATCTGTTTAACTTAGATAAAGCCCTATCACGCTGCTTTGATTCCTATGGTTTTACACAATCTTTAAATGAACCAACAAGAGTTACTAACACAAGCAGTACACTATTGGATCCTATTTTTGTCAGTAACAGAGACATTGTCATCTCTTGTGGTACACAAAATGTTGATCAAATATCAGATCATAAAATGGTTTTTTGTGAACTAAAGGTTAATGCACCAAAATTTAAACAGAAGTTTGTGCAATTCAGAGACTTCAAAAATTTCGATTATAATTTATTCTTAAACGATTTAGACAATGTCCCTTTTGATCAAATTCTACGGTGTCATAATATCGATTCCAAAGTTGATATGCTCACTTTCCTTATGACAAAATTATTTGAGATACATGCCCCAATGAAAAAAGTTAGAGTTAGCAAGCCAAAGGCTCCTTGGCTTACTGAGAATCTAAAAAGACTAATGAAAATTCGAGACCAGGCTTTAGCAAAATATAATAGTACAAAAAATCCTAACGACCATATTTTCTATAAAGAATTAAGAAACATTACTTTGAGTACATTAAGATCAGAAAAAAAAGCATTTATATCTAGAACCTCTAATCAAGGTAATATAAGCAATACATGGAAAACTCTACAAACGTTAAATGTCAAAAAGACAAATAACATAGATATACCTCTTACTGTAGGCAATTGTATTGAAATTAATAATCATTTCGTGTCCTCATTTACTAATACTGTTAACAATAATAGTGTACTAACCAATTATTATAAAAACAACAAATTTAGCAATAAGTCGTTTAATTTTAAGCTTGCAACAATAGATGAGGTAAAAGATATTATTGATGGTATAAAAACAAATGCCAGTGGTCATGATGGTATCTCATTAACTATGGTAAAGTACTGTTGTCCTAAGATTATTCCATTCATTACACATATAATTAATTGCTGCTTAGAAATTGGTGTTTTTCCTAGTAATTGGAAAAATGCACTGATAATACCTCTTCCAAAAGGCGCGGATGTATCTTCTGTAAAAGACCTAAGACCTATTAGTATCTTGTCTACATTATCGAAGATATTTGAGAAGGTTATGTGTAAACAATTATTCGACTATGCCAATAATAATTATATAATTGACCAGTATCAATCAGGTTTTAGAAAGGGACATAGTACCGCCACAGCTCTAACTAGAATTACTGATGATATACTTAGGGGAATCGATAACAAAGAAATGACAGCTGTGGCGTTGCTTGACTTTTCTAAGGCATTCGATACTATTAACCATGACCTCATTTGTCTTAAATTAAAATATTATGGTCTTTCCGATAATGCAGTGTCTTTAATTACATCATATTTAACTAATAGGCAGCAAATGGTTTTATTTAATAATGAATGCTCTAATTTACTTCCGGTATTGTCAGGTGTACCACAAGGATCGGTAATTGGGCCTCTACTATTTTCTATATATACAACAGATATACTAAAATCAACTAAATATTGTAAGGTACAAGCCTACGCAGATGATACCCAAATATATATCAGTTTTCCTCCCTGTCAAGTGCAACGAGTACAAAATTGTATAAACTCAGACTTAGAAATTGTTAGGAAATTGTCCCTTGACCATAATTTACATCTTAATCCATCAAAGTGTAAACTAATAATTTTCGGGTCTAGAAAGCAACTACAGAACATGCCAGCCGATCTTAATGTTTCCATTAATAATGCACCTCTATCAGTCGTAAATAGTACAAAAAACCTTGGAATTATATTTGATAATCGCCTTAAGTATACAGAGCATGTAAACTCTTTATTGAGTAAGGCCTATTGTGCTCTAAAACTTCTATATGCCAGTAGACATATTTTGGAACCTAAACTAAAGAAGATATTATGTGAAACATTAGTCTTATCACATTTTAATTACTGTGATGTTGTTTATGGGTTTTGCCTAGACTCTACTGACAAAAATAGAATCCAAAAAGTTCAAAACACTTGCATTAGATTTATTTTTAACCTAAGAAAATATGACCATATCTCACATACTTACGGAGATTTACACTGGTTAAACATGAAAAATCGTAGGAAATTACATTTTTTAGTTTTCGTCAAAAGAATAATTAGTTCAACAGTTCCAAGTTATCTTTTTAATAGACTAGTTCAACGATCCTTTGTTCATTCTAGAAATACCAGAACATCTCATATGTATAATATACCATCTCACACCACAGAAATGTATAAAAATAGTTTTACCTACTGTTCCGCGTATTACTATAATAAATTACCAACCGATTTAAAATTGCGGTCTGAATCAACCTTTAAAAAACAGTTAAGAACTTTACTTTTAAATGAGCAATGTAATATGTAATGTTTTTATCTTAATATAGAATTTTTTGTATGTGTGGGTGTGGGTATGTGCACGTGTAATGTATGTGCAATGTAAAAGTAATGTTTTTCATATAGCATTTCTTGTATGTATGGGTTGTGTATGTTTTATGACTGCTTATTTATGTCCATAAATATATATGTATATATAAAATGTAGGTGTGTTAATAGCTTAGTGAATGATAATTAGGGGTTTTGTTAGTATTTAATTTTAGTTAGTAAGTACCAATGTTGTCAGATTATTATCAATTATTATACTGAGAAAAGAAAATTATTCTTTTCGCTCTTGGGGTTAAGTGTAAGAATAGCCTAGGCTAAACTTCGCCCTGAACTTTGTATAATTTATTATACATTGATCAATAAAGACGTTTATTATTATTATTATTATTATTATTAAAATGGAGCATTACTCGTGAATTTGCAAAAGGTAAGCTATTTTTACATAAAATGTCATTTTTCCAAAAGAATGGCTCAGGTAATATAATTTTTTTTTATATCACCAGAAAGCTAAAGGAATATACCACCAAAAACAATAAACAAAAATGTTTCCATTAAAAAAAAAATATGATGGCGTCATAACTCAAAAACCAATGACGTCATCAATTTTGGTATAGTGACAAAATGTAGCATTTACAAAACTAAAATCGACGCGTTCGAGGATTTTTTTGAAAAATGACACATACCAAAGACATGAATTTTGTGCGTTTCTTTAGGTTCACAGTGTATACCTCTCAAATCCTATAAATATCTTGTAATGGTCCCTTCTAGGTTAGTTGTTATAACCCTTTGATAATGGTCGAAAGGCCGAAACACATGTCAGAGAAATCTGAATAAAAATTGTGGAACAGTAATACCAAGTGTTTTTAATATTTATTCTATTAAATTGAAAGGTCAAAATATAACTCGAATTAAATTTTAAGCAATTATGGCTTCAGTTTGGTCTATAATAAATACATGACATTAGCGAGTAATAGAAACTCTTAATCTCTTAATATACCTAAAAATTAATATTGAGAATGCCTGGCGTGATACGAAATTTCCGAGTATCGCAATGGCATGGGTTTAGGCACCCGCAGAACGGAGCCCTGCATGGAATATCACAGCAGTAACAAGCCCGGTTATTAACCAAATCCAAGGAATGTTCGCAAACATTTGGTGGAGAGCTATCACCCGCTTCCAGCAGCTGCCCATTTTCTTTTATAGAATGTCAGTAGTTAACCAGAAGTTTAGTATGATACATTTATTGTCAACTTTCAACGCGTGCAATAAAGACAAAATCTCTTTAATTGACTAAAGTCGTCCCGAACACTTTATATCAAATTTGTTTACGTAATTTTATTAGTTCATTTATCAGCACCATTTCCTTCCTCAATCCATAGGGGGATAAGCAAGAAGCCACAGCGAACGGCATTAATTATTTCCTAACACTGCGAATGTACCTGTGATTTACAATATCACGAATTAATGAGGGCACGCAATAGGGGTGTATAATGCTCTATTTGCACACATACACACCCATTTAGAGACATTAAACCCCATATTAACCTCGTAGCTGGTACAAAATTTCACTACTTTATCAGACTTTGTGAGCTGCAAATTAGAGTCCTACTTCAGAGTCTAATTAATACTTTAATTCAACTGAAGTATCCACATTAAAATGAAAATTCTGTTTAACAGAATTAATTTTCGTTATGCATAAACCACATAGAAATGAAAATATTAAACACAAGCCAAAGGAAGTCATAATTTCGTCGAAATTAAGACCTACTTCGGTCAATATCTGGAAATCCTGCCGATAAAATTTTCTGTAATCATGGATTCTTTTAATCGGCATGTCTACTACCTGAACTACCTTTTGCAAAATTTCAGCTACCGTAACAAAACCCAAATTGCATTTAAAAAGTGTGGAGCTCCCGCACTTTTTAAATGCAAATTTGTTTTCATTCCCGGGAACTCAAACTTTGCATACAGAGGTAATTTATGACGTGGTGATCAAAAATCTCCAGTCACAAAAAATTTTACTGCGACAATATTTCGAGACATTGGCCGAAGAAGGTCTTAATATCGACAAAATTACGATATTCTTTGACTAACATCTCGAAATCCTATCATTAGAACTTTTTGTCACCATGGAGACCTTTGACCAGCATGCCACGTACTTACTACCTCTGTGAAAAATTTCAGCTCTTTGGAGTGAAACCTAAATTGCATTTAAAAACTGCGGGGTCCTATGCTAATTTGCTGAAAATATTGAAACTTGTTTTCAATTTTGCTCACCACCTTATATACAAATTGTCATAAATCAACCCGCAGGGTGGAGATATCAATGCCGGCTATAAAATGTCAAAAAATTATGAAAATGAAATTTTTCATTTTTCATTTTTGAGCATTTTATAGCCGCCATTGATTCGGCCATCTGGAATGATGATAAATGAAATATTGCGTTTTTCATTTTTTTAGCATTTATAGCCGTCATTGATTCTGCCATCTTACAGGTTGGTTTGACAATTTGGATATCAGATTCGTAATCAGCGACCTCAAAAACCCCCGGATAACAAGATTTATGTAAATTGAATAAGAAAAAAGTTTTACTAAGATTTAAATAAAACATGGCCATTTCGGCTAAGCCCAATAATTTTCGTTAGCATAATTCAAAAGTCGGCTATCTTACGTTTTTTGGAAATTAATTAAGTATTTAAAAAAACTTATCCCAATCGGTTGCGAATCAAGTGCTCTAGATAATATTGAACGAAAAACTTGCGATTCGTGCTACTGGGCGCCGTGCCAAACCTGTCAGTTTGCCATAAATTTGATAAAAATCTCTTAAGCATATACAGGATGGACCATTAATAATAAGCCATAATGCAGGTGTAGATTCTTTGAGCCAAAATATGAGAATATAATCAAATATGCTTTAGTAAAATGTTGCTGTGGAAAAAGATACAGGATGTCAAAGTTAAAATTATTTTTTCGTTTTTTTTGCAATAACTCAACAGCCTCTTGACTGATCTTCGCCAAATTTACTATACGAACTTTTTTTATTCTAAGAAACAATAATTTATGTATTACATGACATTAGATCATAGAGGGCGCCGCAGGACCTGTATCTGATGACGCACTTTTTTTCATATTTGTTTTGGACGAAATGTTGTGGTACTTCTGACCAGAAAATCTGATTAGGGCTTCATTTCCACGTATAAAAGGTACACTTGGTAGAACTTCATAACTCCCACCGATTTCGAGGAAATTACCGTTAAACACTTGAATAATTTTTTGAGAGACAAATTCAAATTTAATGAAAAATGTACAGAAAAGTACAAAACGTAAGGGAAAACAAAATCGGAACAATAGCGTAAACTCTTTTTCACTTTCTTACGAACTAAGGTAAAGGCACCAAAAGTGGACATGTTAAGGATACATTTTATTGTGGCAGTTTAGTAAACGCTACTAAAAATATTTTGAGCATGGTAGTGGATAATCTCAAGGTCTATTTTTAGGTAAAAATGTTCAGTTTTGAATACTATTAATTATTTATAAAAAAAACTTTAAAATGCCGAACCTGTGCGGATCACCCAATAGTGAACATAGCATTTATATGTTGGTGCAATAGTGGACCCACGAATAGCGAACACAATTAATACCAGCATAAAACAAGGTGAAGGTTGAAGAGATAAAAAGAAAATTGATGCAAACAACAATCAATAAAAAGTGTATTTAAAGAACATTAGAATAGGTCAAAAAACATATTCTCTCCTTAACATTTAACGAACGAACCCATAGTGGACATGGTATGTCCACCATAGGTTCCTACTTTTGTATACTAATGAAACTTATAGCCGCACTTAAATAGCATTAAAATAACATTGTAACACTGACAAAATAAGTTAAAAGTCAGTTATCCCTAAAGTGAACATGCCATGTCCATAATAGGTACATTAATCGTTTATTGTTCCTAAAGATGACATCCCTTTATCTAACTTTAAAATCATCAACAAGAATTCTACTGAAAACTAAGTAAAATGAACTAAACTTTGTGAGAGTAATATAGCATATTTTGATTCACTGAACTGAACTTGTGGTAGGTACCTTGTGAAACATCTTGAAAATAATTGTTAATTATAAATTAAACACTGCTTTTAGATGAATCAATCAATATATTATAAATACTCTACATATGTTTCAGCTTTTTAGGCCTTTATCAAGAGTATTACATAGTGAATACTAAAGTTTCCGATGTGCTTATTCTAATTTATACCTAAAATAGATTAAGACATAAATACTTCTAGGTATAAATTAGAATAAGCACGTCGGAAACTTTAGTATTCACTATGTAATACTCTTGATAAAGGCCTAATAAGCCGAAACATATGTAGAGTATTTATAATATATTGATTGATTCATCTAAAAGCAGTGTTTAATTTATGATTAACAATCATATTTTGATTATTATTAAAACTAAAACATCAAAAAGGAAAAAAGTCAATACTTACTTGTTAATTTCTTTGTAACAACCACTTGTAAAAACAATCAAAATAGTGCAACATCAACTTAAATTATCACTGTTCAAAAGAGGTGATGTCTAAAGGCGCAGTAGATGTACCGTGTTAACAACGAAGTTATACAGTGGTGCCAAACTATTTCATTTGCCACAGAAAGCTGTAATTAACTAGTTTCAAGAAATTTAAAAATGAGTGTCCACTATAGGAGCTATGTTTATTACTATAGTGACTTTACCTTAATGCAGTATTTTCATGGTATTGAGATAAATACATAAATCAGAAGATTGTGTAAAATAAGGATCTAATCTTATTAGAAGACCGAAAAATAACGTAACAGTTGACTTAATGGCATTAGCATTTATTGTATAAACCTTCCCCATGTGCAAAAACCCCATTGCTGCAACTTAGAGTGAATTTTCGATATGGTCTCCACCTACTTCTATGCCTTTTCTAATTCTTTTCATTAAAGATTTTCTTACATTGAAAAATACATTTTCCTGTTCTCTAATAAAGTTGGCTGCATTTTGTATTTTGTCCCGCAGTTCTTCTCTTGAATTGATAGTACTTGCATAGACTAAGGACGTCATACGTCCCCACACAAAATAATCCAAAGAATTATAATCAGGACTCCTTGATGGCCAAGCAAACTAACTTCCTCGACCGATCCATCTGCGTGGGAAAGTCTCATCAAGATAATTCCTGACTTCGACGGATATATGAAGGGGAGCTCCATCTTGCATAAACTACATTATGTTTCGTATATCTAGCATGAAAGCATATAATATATCAGCAAGAGTATTTTGAAGAAAGAACAGATAAGACTGTCCATTTAAATTTGGAGGAAGGACAAATGGTTCCTATAACTGATCGCCGATAATACAACACCAAACGTTAATATTAAATTCGTGCTGAAAATGCCTTTCTTTAACGGCATGAGGATGTTCTACTTCCCAGTAATGGGTATTTCTCCAGTTAAAAACGCCTCGGCGAGTAAAAGTTGCTTCGTAGGTAAATAAAATGTTCTTAACAAAATTTCGATCAATGTTGTGTTTATTTAGAACAAATTGACAATATTGTAGCCTTTGTGGAAGATCCCTTCGAAGTAAGTTTTGTACAGGAATGAAGTAATATGGGTAGAAGTGAAGACTCTTAGAACAGATTGTTTACTCACTTCTCCTGTCGCCACTGATAAACGACTTGAGCTGGCTTGGGGGTCCTCATCCACACGAACTAAAATTTCTAATTCTTGATCTGGAGCAATTCGTTTTGGTCTTCCTACACATGGCCTGGCTGTATTCTCTTTGGATATTGAAATAAATTTCAAAAAATACACTTTGTTTCATTAAATTTGAATTTGTCTTTCAAAAAATTATTCAAATGTTTAACGGCAATTTCGTCGAAAACGGTTGGAGTTATCAAGTTCTACCAAGTGTACCTTTTATACGTGGAAATGACGTCCTCATCAGATTTTCTAGTTAGAAGTACCACGACGTTTCGTCCAAAAAAAAAAAGAAAAAATGCATCATCAGATACCTACCTACAGGTCCTGCGGCGCCTTCTATGATCTAACGTGATGCAATACATAAATTATTGTCTCTTAGAACAAAAAAAGTTCCTCTAGCAAATTTGACGAAGATCAGCCAAGAGGCTGTTGACTTATTGCAAAAAAAAACGAAAAAATAATTTGAATTTTGACACCCTGTATCTTTTTCCACAGCAACAATTTACAGAGCATATTTGGTTATATCCTCATATTTTGACTCAAAGAATCTACACCTGCACTATGCACCTATTAGTAATGGTCCACCCTGTATAATCAAAAATACAATACCTACTCACGAAATTTTACTTGCATCCTATGCTAACGTTGACTGTACATCACAAATATTTTACGAACAAAAATTTCAAATGCAGTTCTCTTCTGCGAACAATACAGTTGAAACCTGTCATTTCAAACTAAATTAATTCTAGCTCGTGAGGAAACTGCATCACGTAATTAATTTTGTTAAGCCAATTTACTGGTTCTAATCAAATTAACTGAGATTTTTAACAATGACAGATTGCCGCTCTGCCATCCGCTCACGATAATACCACAATCAGGAGAAAGAGGGAGATTTGGTAGGAAAATATTTATCATTTTGTCGTAACTTTTTCTAAACGCATATTATATTATACGTATATTGTGAAATTACTATAGAACTACCTAATGAACTATATCAAAACTAGAATTACAGATTATTATTCAGTTTTATATGTTCACAAAATAACTATACCGAGGACAGTAACAGATGTACGTACAACGAATCCTATTGGAGGGGATGTAGCTCAAATTAAGTTTTTTAAAGGCTTATCATTATGAAATCAAGGTTGCTCTGTTATAATTCAGTCAGTAGGGATTCTTGAACCACAAGAGGTAGGGTAGAAACCATTTTGATAAATGTTGTCTAGGTCGGGACCTTGATGAAAAATTCAAGTTTTCGACCTGCGGGAGGGGAGGCGCGAGCCGTCATTCTGGATTTAAAAATTGTTTTTTTTTTTTTTGAAAATGGGTAATTCCTCAATTCCTCGATTCTACAACAAAAATGTCTGTGCTAAACTTGAAGAGGACAAAATTCCTTACACTTGTACAAACATTTCTTTGTAACTGATATCAGGCGGGGGTTAAAGATCAAAATGTTTCCTCTTGATTTTCTGTGGGCTTGATTTTAAAAGTTAATTTGGACTTTTCGAAACCATTAAGCTAATCAAAATTATAGGTTACGCAGATGAAAAACACTTGCACAACGGCTCCTTTTCTGATAAACATTTCTAATAAAAAGCACCTTAACAACTAATTGACAGCACGTTAATATTACATTAATTCGCTGTCAGTTATACAGGTCAACAAAATTAAAGTTCCGTTCCAAAGACTAAACCTATCATGCCTCAAATACTTTGGGTTTAAAATTGAATTATTATTTGTTTGTTTTTAATTGTATTGAAACATATTCTTTATAGGATTTTGCAACAGCAGAAAAAATAATTATCTATGAGAACTAGAAAAATTATGTGTAAAAATATTAATGAAATCTTTGCATTCTTTCAATAACCTGAATTCTGGTTATGCTAGCAAATTAAAATGTTAAAATGTATTTGTATAATTTCTTATTTGAAAATTCTCATTCAATAATTAGCATCCACACAGTCCCCTACGGTTCTGCTGATCAATCTAGTTATCTACATAACCTCCTACGGCCATGAAAATTCAGTTTAGAATGAGAACAAAGGCCTAAAACGAGTTTATTTACCTACCTTGTCTTAAAAAAAATTCATTGTAATGGATTACATTTTCATGAAATCTATCATTCTGTTTTGGAAATGCTTAGCCTTTGAAACGTTTTTCGCCCTTATTCTGGAGCTCATCAGAAAGGCACAAAGCCACTCATAAAGATGTTTCATGCAAAACCAAGACAATTTCTATGAATAAGTATGAAATAAATATATTTTACATTGACTGATAAAAACAACAGATTTTCACCTATCTATTAGCTAACTAGTATTGGAGCATATACCGGGTGAGTCACGAATTGCGCTTGCCCCGATATTTTCTAAAATATTTGGAATAGAAAATTGAAATTTGGAGGCCTTATTACACGACTAAAAATATTTTCAATAAAAAATCAAGTTTGGTGCACATCCGGTTTGACCGGAAATGCCCACAACTTTCGATTTTTAAATGGAACACCCTATATATTTTTACATTTTTGGAATCTAGAGAAAATTTTGAATACAATACATCCATTTTGGTCACTTTTTGATAAACATTAAAAATTTTATTAAAAAATCTATTTCTGAATCCAGAGTGCTGTGGTGCCCAAAATATATTTTTGTTTGTGTGCTACGTTACTATAAAAATAAAAAGAGCAATATGATTGCATTACTTAATTCTCTAGAGGCGTTTAAAATTTTTAAATGTGATTTTTACCCACTAACTCGGTTTTTTTAAATGGGAATTTAATCGTTCACCAACATTTTCAAATACCCCATTTTCATACGAATCTAATGATACCAAAATTTTGAAAATCCGCTCAGAAATATTTGAGATTTCAGCCAAAATACAATGCAACCAAGCTTTTAGAAACATGCGGCTAATAGATAATAGATTAGTGGGCTTTGGAAACTAAAATGGCACATTTCTGTGTAAATCTGGTAACCTAATAACATTGGAAAAATCATGGTAGCCATTGAATGTAATAAAACAATATCAGCTGTCAGACAGACTCCTGTAGTTATAGGCAATCTTGAGCTATCAAACATTTAATAATTGTCAGCGCAAAGAACGTTACAATTAAGTTTAGCATAGGTATGTGGAGGTAAACACAATTACATCCACAAGGACATTTGCAATAGAATGCGACATCAGTTCGGTTTTCAGAGTTTTATTTAAATGAACATAAATATCGGGCCTATAAATAAATAAAAATCAATTCCGTTTGAACAATTAAACTTAAACTAGGTAACAGTAGGTATCTTTAAAATAATTAATATAATTAAACCATAAATTGACATTTATAGATATTGTTCAAAATGTCCACCATTTTTTTCTATACACAATTCGGCTCTGCGTACAGTTGCTTGAATGGCTCTACGCAATTCAGCCGGCGTTATTTCATTAAGAGCCCGTACAACTTTATTTTGCAGCTCTTCACGGGTATTTGAAGAAGTTTTATAAACTTTATTTTTGAGAGTGCCCCATACATAATAGTCGAGGGGTGTTAAGTCAGGTGACCTAGGAGGCCACCTGATATGACCTTGATTTGCGATAAGGCGTTCACCATGCAAGTTATTTAAATATTCCATCACTCTTCTGGAATTATGTGGGGGAGCACCATCTTGTTGGAAAAACAGATTTTGTAAATAGGCAAGAGGAAGTAAGTCAAGAAATTCTGCTGTCTGGTTTTGTAAAAAGAATAAATATCGTTCGCCAGTAAGTGTTCCATCAAAAAATATGGGTCCAATTATTCGATCTCCAAGTACTCCAAGCCAACAGTTAAACCCAAATCTTTCCTGAATATCCCCCCGCCCTACCAACATCGGATTTTCTTGAGCCCAGTACCTAGTATTATTTCTGTTAAACATACCTTGGTTCGTAAATCTACTTTCATCTGAATATAAAATATGAAAAGGAAAACATGGGTTTTGTTGTACTGCATTTAAGAACCAGTTGCAATATACTAGCCTCCTCTCCTTATCATCTCCATAAAGATGTTGGTGTATTTGGTATTTATAAGACCTAAACTTATGTTTCTTAGAATTCTGCAAACCGAAGACTGACTAATGTCGCATTCCATTGACAATTTCTTTGTTGATGTTGTTGGGTGTACCATCACAAATCCTAATACATCAATTTCTTTGTCCTCACTTACAATAAATGTTTGATGGTCATCTTGTTGATTGGGTTCGTTTCTTAATTCTTGTTCCACTCTGGCAAACAAGTGTCTGCTTGGATGACGTCTGCTGGGATATCGTTGCTGATACAGTTCTGCAGCTGCAGTTGAATTTTTGAGACGCTCTCCATATATCAGTAACATATCGACCTTTTCATTTCTACTAAAATTATTCATTTTCTTTAATTTTTACTCAAAGAGATTTCCGCAACGCTTTATTTTGTATCTGTCTGACAGCTGATATTGTTTTATTACATTCAATGGCTACTATGACTTTTCCAATGTTATTAGGTTACCAGATTTACACAGAAATGTGCCATTTTAGTTTCCAAAGCCCACTAATCTATTATCTATTAGTCGCATGTTTCTAAGAGCTTAGTTGCATTGTATTTTGGCTGAAATCTCAAATATTTCTGAGCGGATTTTCAAAATTTTGGTATCATTAGATTCGTATGAAAATGAGGTATTTAAAAATGTTGGTGAACGATTAAATTCCCATTTAAAAAAAACTGAGTTAGTGGGTAAAAATAACATTTAAAAATTTTAAACGCCTCTAGAGAATTAAGTAATGCAATCATATTGCTCTTTTTATTTTTATAGTAACGTAGCACACAAACTAAAATATATTTTGGGCACAACAGCACTCTGGATTCAGAAATAGATTTTTTAATAAAATTTTTAATGTTTATCAAAAAGTGACCAAAATGGATGGATTGTATTCAAAATTTCCTCTAGATTCCAAAAATGTAAAAATATATAGGGTGTTCCATTTAAAAATCGAAAGTTGTGGGCATTTCCGGTCAAACCGGATGTGCACCAAACTTGATTTTTTATTGAAAAGCTGGCATTTTAGTCGTGTAACAAGGCCTCCAAATTTCAATTTTCTATTCCAAATATTTTAGGAAATATCGTGGCGAGCGCAATTCGTGACTGACCCGGTATACTATATGCACCTTTAAAAGTGAATTATTATTTGTTTGCTTATAATTGTATTGAAATACATTCTTTACAGCATTTTTCAAACAGCAGAAAAAATGACTATGAGAACTAAAAGAAAAACTATGTGTATTTTGGAAATAAAAATCGGGATTTGCTCGATATCTACGCAGCAGAAAATTTTTTAAATTTAAAATTCTGTTTCAGCACCCAAAAATACTTGAGATGTGATAGGTTTAATCTTTGGAACGGAACATTGTTTTTGTTGACCTGTGTTATTTGTATGGGTAAACTCCCCTGCGTTACGTTTGTTTGTCGCAGTACATAGATGGAACCTCTTTTATCACCTTTGTTGAGGCAAGAGTTGATGTGACGCGTTAAAGACTCCAAAACTGGAATTGTAATCTAATAGTTTAGATAGAGAAAACTGACATTGCCATGAATGCGAATTGACCGGAAATACTATCAACTTTGAGAAACCACCCTGGACAGAATATAACATGTATTATGCATACTAGATAAAAATTATTGATTATAAAAAATAATATTGAAATTTCCTCGAAACATACATATATTAGCGAATTGCACCATACAGTTGCGCGAGTTTTAGCCGGCGTGTGTGACGGGATGTCATAGTGTTTTAGTTACTGATATTTTTTTTAATCACTAATCAATATGGCATAATTTGTGGTTTTCGCACGCAATGTCTAGACAGTCAGCCGTTATATCCGTATTCAGGTAGATCCACTCAGTGACACCGAAAAACAATTTCACCAGAATTGCAATAAAATTGGTAGTTAGAGTAGCTGGTACTTAATCTGACGCCAAAAGTTAAAAATTCAAAATGATGATTTCAAGAGGACCTCACCAACATGTGCAACTCTACATGAAAATTGGTAGTTGGGAATATGACTTTAAAACTTAAAAACTCAAAATGGCGGATATTTTAATTAATAATAATAATAATAATAAACGGCTTTATTCAAAGAGTGTAGATGTACATTACAAATAGCAATTTACAAGGCGAAGTTTAGCCATGTGGCTATTCTTACACTTAACCTTATAAATCACTTACCTAACTAATGGGCCTTTTCAGCATATTTTTTTTATTGCGGAATCATAAATTTTATGAAAAATTAAAATACCCGTATTTTTTCAATTTCTATTTTGATGCAGATTAGAGCCAGAAAAAAATAATTAAAATCACCTATTTACAAGTCCAATTTAAACGATTATCCGTAACGCGCCATTAATACGTCAGCAATCCCAAGCCAATAGTGTAAAAGGCGACTCGGCAATGTTGTACAAAATCAGCATTCAATTGACGTTTGTAGTGATGGGCGATATCGCGATTTTCCAATCACTCCTTAACGGCGACTTATATTTTTCACTTCCGGTGGTTTTAAACTAACGCCATCACAATCTGCAAGCTGATATGTTTACCGTTCGCCGTAATTTGTTTGTGTGAATGTATGGCTGCATTAAGCAGCACTGGACAAGTATGAACTGAAAGTAAAACGATGTAAATTACACTTTATATTAATATTTTATATAATCACGGTGATTTAGTCACGGTGATTTAATCACCGGCAGTGACATATCGCTCATGACTAGACGTTTGACAGCTTGTTGATGTTAACATTTTGGTTTTGAGGTTAGCATAAATTGAAAGCTTCCGATTTCGATTAAAATGTCTAGCAAGCAGTGTTTTGTTCCATTCTGTGAAAATACGACCGAAAATGCCCCAGAAAAGACGACAGCTCAAATGAAAGTTTAAGGTTATCCGCTATCCACACGCTCGGTGATCGCAGTGTTGCCGGTTTGCAAGTTCTTCTGTTGTGTCCTCGATGATAATTGGTGGGATTACGTGTGCAACCAAGGCGCGTGAAACTCGAGCGTTTGAAATACCCCGTGAAAGTTGTTGTATTTCGCTAATTTATTTCTCAGAGATTGCTGTTCTAAGACGCCTCATTTTTAGATACAAAATTATTTTATTTTCTCCAAATGACACCCACCATATTTAAATGTGAAAATTCGAATGTACTGTAAAGGCCCATTAAGTTCAAAATAAAACATTAAAATACAAAAATAAAATACAATATTACAATAGTCCAATGTAATAGGCGGACGGCATACACTTTATAAAATATATTTATAGAAATACTAAAAATTAATTACTCAAAATTACTAAATAAAAAATCGATCATAAACACAGTGCAAAATGATGCCCAAGAATATATTCTAGTTTTTGTTGGAATTAATGAACCAGGCTTTGATTTTTTTACGGAAGATATTAACTGTCGATAGATTTTTGTATGTGGGATCAATAGAGTTATATAAGGCTGCGGATGTGTAAGAAAAGCTACGTTGGAAGAGGGCTGTACGATGTTGTGGCACAGTTAGCACGTACCGATGTCTGATGTTTACAGTATGTACTGACGATCTGAAAATTAACTTGTCTCTTAAGTAACTTGGAATAGAATATTTTATTAAAGAAAATAAGAAAACTTCATAGTGGAATTTAACGAGTTGTTCCATTTTTAACCAACGCAACTCAACATATTTGCTTGAAACATGATCAAATTTTCTCAAGTTGTAAATAAAACCACAACAACAGTTTTGCAAAACTTGTAGTCGATTTTTTGTAGCTTGATCCAGGCAGTAAAAATACATAAAATTGCAATAATTGAATACAGGCATGACTAAAGTTTCACAAAGTTTTTTACGTTGTTTAAAGTTCAAGATATGCCTGTTTGCATACAGTACTTTTAGCCGGGAGTAAAATTTTTGTAAAAGAATTTTTATGTGCTGCATAAAACGTAATTTTTCGTCTATTATTATCCCAAGATTTTTGGCATGGGTAGAAAATGACAAATTTTCTTGATTAATATTTAGTTGAATAGAAGCCTTTAAGTGATCTCGAGTATGTTCTGAGCAGAATAGAATAACAACTGATTTGGTAGGGTTAATTTTAAGGTTATGTTGATGCGAATATTGATAGATGTTGTCTAAATCTTGGTTGATCAAGATAGTGGCAATAGCTGCATTAGATGGCTCAAAACAGTGAAGAAGTTGGGTATCATCAGCATATGCTTGCACATGCGAACTAGTTACTACATTAAATATATCTGCTGTATATACAAGAAACAAAAGAGGACCAAGAATGGACCCTTGAGGAACACCTGACGAGATAATTTTAAAATCAGATATATTTCCTGCGACTGATACGCATTGGCGACGTTCGCTCAAATAAGAATTGAAAAACCGCGTCGAAACCATAGTAATTTAGTTTTGCACAAAGAAGCGTGTGATCAATGGTGTCAAATGCCTTAGAGTAGTCTAGGGATACAAGAATAGCTGCCATACGTTTGTCTAGTGCGCTGATGATATTATCACTAAGGTTCAACAAAGCAGTAGTGGTGCTATGTGCTTTACGAAATCCCGATTGATGTAATGGGTATAAGTTATGCAGTAAAAGATATTCAGTAATCTGGTCGTGAACTATTCTTTCTAGTATTTTGGAAAGAATTGGCAACAAGCTGATAGGCCTCAGATCCTCCACAGTTGTAGGATTTGCTGTTTTTGGTATTGGACAGATAATTGCATCTTTCCATTCTGTAGGAAAGTAACCCTGTTCAAGACAGCAGTTAATAATATGAGTGATATGCTTTATGATTATTGGGATGCATAATTTTAACATGTTATTTTATCTTTTCCGGCAGTGTTCGACTTTATACTCTTGATAGCATTATAAACGGTATCGGTAGTAACAAGTGTGAAGGTGAACAGTAAATTATCTTTAAATTTGGTGTTAGCATAGAAGTTTATCGTCCTATTGCAGTTATCGTTCTTACAGAATGCACTAAGAAAGAAGTCGTTAATATCTGCAGCATTCTGTAAATTAGGAGGTATGATGTTATCACGTTTAAATCGAATATTTAGTTGTTGTAGCCGTTTCCAAAACTGGCGATTAGAAGTTTGATTTTGTAACGAACTTAAATACGCGGCTTTTTCTCTCCGCACCGATGCTAAGGCGAAATTACGAATATTTTTATAAGCTTCCCAGTTTTCTTGCGTCTTATTTTTGTTGTAAGCAGATAGTGCTCTGCCCTTTTCTTTTAAGATTAGCTTTAAGGGGTAGGTTAGCCAAGGCGCCGGGGGTTTGTTTACTCTCACTGTTTTTATCGGTGCATGAATATTAAATATTTCTGTGATATAGTTTGTTAACAGAGATACTTTGTACTCAATATTATTGACATAGAATAAGTTATCCCAGGGCACTTGGTTTAGATCATAATAAAAGAGCTCTTGGTCAAATTGCTTGAAATTTCTATAAGTAATAAATTTCTGAGTATTTTTAAAATGAGGAATAGTTATAAAACAGTAAGATAGTCTGTGATCGCTGAGAAAGTCAGCATTTAAAGTTCCACATTTGTTCACTATATCAGGACAGCTTATAAAAATAGGATCTAATAGAGTGGAACTTATAAGAACTTATAACTTTATAGAAACTACCTAAGACGCCTCTAGAAAAATTTCACCGTCGCCCAGTTACTTGAACCTTCTTATCTAATACTGATAACGAAGGTGTAAAAATGAACAAATAAAATCGAATGTATTTTTAGCGACTTCAATATTGATAGTAGATACATTTATTTCACAATTCTTGGTAACCGTTTCTCTCAGGTAATTTAACTTTTTCCCTTTTTTTCCACCTTATTTCATTAATAAACGTACAAAAATGAATTCCAACAAAAATAAAAGTCAAATAATTGCTTACCAATTACAATGTGTTGAGAGTTGGTGAACTACTTACCTAGAAAAGAAAAAATACATTAAAACACATTAATTCGAGATTTAATTACGAACATATAATTGAGAGTTATCAGTACTCAAAAAGTAATGTTTTGTATAAAAAAGAATAGGATACATTTTTGGGGTGAATACATATGAATTCAACACCGAAACGTAGTAAGAATAGCTTAAGTCATTCCAGAGTAATGATTGGACAAACATTAAAAAACATGCATACAGGTAGAATTGAGATCGTCTTTTGTTTTGACATTTTTAAAGTTGTTGAAAAATTATAACTAATACATACAAATGTTAGGCATAGTAGCTAAATTTTTGATAATTAGAGAATATTAATTAAAATATAATGCGTAATATTCATTACAAATGGACTTCTGAAAATACACACTGGCATAGACCAACCGGATTTCAAAATCCTTTTTCAATAAATGTGTGGTTAGGTATTTTACGCACCAATTTAATAGGTCCTTATGTTTATAATGGCCTCAGTGGCCAAAGGTACCTAAACTTTTTGAGGAACGAATTGAATTCTTAGGTGACGTGCCTTTAAAGAATCGACATAACTTTGAATATTTTCAACAAGATGGAGCTCCTCCCCACAATCCCCGTATTTGCTTAGATAACACAGGTTTACAAAAAGAAAAAGTTTTCTGGACCTGGGGTCAGACCATACGTTTCTTATGTATTTTTCGACGCTGAATTCGAATGTGTTTTTAGTTTTGCTCTATCACGTCAGAATTTTGAGATATTCTAACCTAAAAGTTGGACATGGTTATGTAGCTTTGAGAATTTTTTTCCCAAGAAACCATGTGTGGGATCTTAAAGTACAAGTCTTCACCTTTAAAATACCGTTGAGTTTGCTCTAATATCTTTTTTTTTTTTCGCCGAGATATTGCAATTTAAATAATCACCATAAGGTTTCCGTAGTAATTAAATGGTATTGGGAAAGATATGATATGAAACATATTCTTTATAGGATTTTGCAAACAGTGGAAAGAAAAGCTATCTATGAGAACTAAAGGAAAAACTATATGTAAAAATATTAATGAAATCTTTGCATTCTTTCGATAACCTGACTTCTGGTTAAGCTAACAAGTAAAAATTCTTATCTGCCATTCTCATTTTAACACTAGCATCCAACCTAGTCCCCTACGGCTAAGCAGGCTAAACCAGTATCTACATGATCCCCTACGATATGTAAATTCAGTTAAAAATGAGAACAAAGGCCTGAAATTAATTTATTTACGTACCTTGTCTTTAAAAAATTATTTTCATTCTAATGAATTACATTTTCATAAAATCTCATTCAGTTTCTTGGAAATGCTTAGCCTTTGAAACGTTTTTCGTCCTTATTGTGGACTCATCAGAAAAGCCTAAAGCCACTCATAACGATGTTCCATGCAAAACTAAGACAATATCCATGAATATGTATAAAATAATTATAATTGACATTGACTGATAAAAAACAACAGATCTTCACCTATCTATTAGCTAACTAGTATTGGAGCCTATATACTCTATAAATGGCAGATAAGAATTTTTACTTGTTAGCATAACCAGAAGTCAGGTTATCGAAAGAATGCAAAGATTTCATTAATATTTTTATATATAGTTTTTCCTTTAGTTCTCATAGATAGCTTTTCTTTCCACTGTTTGCAAAATCCTATAAAGAATATGTTTCATTACTATAAGCAAACAAATAATAAATACACTTTTAAACATGCATAGAGTATATAGGCTCCTATACTAGTTAGCTAATAGATAGGTGAAGATCTGTTGTTTTTTATCAGTCAATGTCAATTATAATTATTTTATACATATTCATGGATATTGTCTTAGTTTTGCATGGAACATCGTTATGAGTGGCTTTAGGCTTTTCTGATGAGTCCGCAATAAGGACGAAAAACGTTTCAAAGGCTAAGCATTTCCAAGAAACTGAATGAGATTTTATGAAAATGTAATTCATTAGAATGAAAAAAATGTTTTAAAGACAAGGTACGTAAATAAATTAATTTCAGGCCTTTGTTCTCATTTTTAACTGAATTTACATATTGTAGGGGATCATGTAGATACTGGTTTAGCCTGCTTAGCCGTAGGGGACTAGGTTGGATGCTAGTGTTAAAATGAGAATGGCAATTCAGAATTTTTACTTGTTAGCATAACCAGAAGTCAGGATATCGAAAGAATGCAAAGATTTCATTAATATTTTTATATATAGTTTTTCCTTTAGTTCTCATAGATAGCTTTTCTTTCCACTGTTTGCAAAATCCTATAAAGAATATGTTTCATTACTATAAGCAAACAAATAATAAATAATTCACTTTTAGATATGATATGAACAGACAATTTTAAAAATTGGACATCTCAGCGAAAAAAAAATATTTGAGCAAACTCTACAGCATTTTAAAGAGGAAGATTTGTACTTTAAGATCCCATACATGGTTTCTTGAGAAAAAAAATCTCAAAGCTACATAACCTCGAATATGTCAAACTTTTAGGTTAGAATATCTCAAAATCCTGACGTGATAGAGCAAAACTAAAAACAGATTCGAATTCAGTGTCGAAAAATACATAAGAAACGTATGGTCTGACCCCAGATTAAGATAAAAAAATTTTTGTGTAATAAGACGAAATTTTGCTTCAACATAGGATAAGTACCAATGAACTTGTTCGATGGCATCCTCATTCTCCAGATATAACCCCAATGGATTTCTTTCTATGAGGGTATATTATTAAGGATAAGGTGTTTTCGACGCCATCGCCACCGCAAAATTAGAGGACTTAAAAGCTAGAATTCAACAGGCATGTAATTTGTTTATTCTAGAAATGATAAGTAATGTTTGAATACAGTGCCTCGCCGCGCTCGATTGTGCATAAGAAATCGCGGTGGACATTTTGAACATTTGATATGATATAACATTTTAAAAATTATTTTAAGGATTAGATAAATATTAGTAGTTTGTGTGCTATATTCATTTTTATTATTAATTTTTTTTGTTAGCTGAATTTACTTTATATTTTTTAATTGTGTTAATGTTTGATTATAGTACAGATATGAAGAACTTACTGAATTTTTCAATCGTTTTATTTAATCATATTCCACGGTAAGTATGATGCTAGTTAAAAAAATATATTGGTTTAAAAAAATATTTTTATAATTACTTGCTTAGTTCCAATGAATAATTATGACGTGTGATATACGTTGAAAAGGGAGAGAAATATTCTATTTAATGCCGCTATTTCTCGCCCGTTTAAAAAAAAAATATTAACACCCTGAACAGTAAATTTCAAAATACAGCGGTTTTGAAAAAAAATAGTTGAAATACTCTGTTTTGTAAAAAAATTTCGCCAAAGAATTTTCGTTATATCTATTCAAGTAACGGAGATATCTTACTTAGACATATTTCGCATTTTCGATATTTTCCATCATAACTCTTAAAGTAGGCCATAGATTTCAAATATCTTTAAACCATTTTGTAGCTTATAAAAATCTGCACAATTTTCGTAGGAACAATTTTTTTGCACGGCCGCTATTAAGTGAGATATTCTTGATGGCCCTGATAAAATGGACAGCCTGTATATTAACCCACGCGCATGAATTTTGGTTTTTGGCATGTTAGCTATCGAGATATAGGCTATCGAGACTATCAGTCTTTGTATTTTTGTAAAGTCGCTTAATAAAACATGTTTTTTTTTGTCTTATTAAGAGTGGGTATGCCATCTAAAAATCAGAAATAAATTAGTCTAAAACGCCGCACCGTCCGCGACAAATTATAATTAGACCATTGCAATTACGAAATTTGTACAAGCGAAAAATAGAAGAAAACATATCAATCTAGGTTTGTATCGTTTTAATATTTTGAAAAAAAATGGTATTAATTAATAAGATTTGTTTTAATTGGCAGTAAATTGCGAGATTTGATGATTTTTTTTTTAATATTTAGAATCAAAATATGAGAAAAAGGACTCGATACAAACCTTCATTTATGTTTTCTGTGTATCGCACTATTTTTATTTTTCCAAAAAACATAATACTTTTTGCAAAAACATGTATAGCACGGAACCGTGCAAAGGCACATTTTGCAACAAATGTTACACTGATACGAGCTCCCTCTGGATTTATTATAGTTTAAGCTCCGCCCTTCACCCAGAATTATTTTATGAACGAGAAAATATAACGAGGGAACGAAATAAGAAATTAAACCAAACCATTTCTAATAACACGGGACGCCCAATAAAATACCAGATTCCATTAATTTGCTATTATACCTGACAGGTACTCTACTCTTTGATTATACTACAAGTATCGAATTATAACAATATAGTAACTAGTTATATGTAGCCACCCATGCACTAACAATAATGTGTAATTTTTCTTCGCAACTTCGTCTCCCTTATTACATAATGTAGTGTACAACTCCGTTCCGGGTCTGGCACGATTTAAAGTTAGCTGTTAAAAACTGCTGCTTATGCAATCCAACGCTGGGTCTTCATTATAATTTCGTGCCCGGCGTCATGCGGTACGTAACCGAATGGCGTGGTGAAAAAGAAATGAAATATTTCGAAAAAAAAAGTGATCATAGTGCTAGTTCTGATTTACATTCATCCCAGTGACTTCATAAAAGTGGAAGATATGAAAAACTGCGCAGAAATTGGCATAGGCTTAAGCGAAAGCTAAGACCTCTTCATTCTTCATTGTCACTGTTAAAAGACGGAAGCGAAAATACGGTTCGTAAGTACACAGATTTGTCTATAATAGGTACTCAATACCAAGTTTTTTGTAAACGTGATATATATCAATAATTTGCTTTGTTTTCAATTAAAAGTCAAATGGCCGATATATGTAACATTCAACAATATTCTCTCTTCTAACCCATTAAATAAACCAGGAAAATAAACATCGGTCAACGGCAGAGACGTATTTTAATTTATTATAAACACACATAGAGATGATTTAAGATTGTTTTAAAAATAGTATACATCAGTTGGGTGAGTTTATACAATAGTACCTTATTTAGCACCTCACTCATCCTAAATATTATACAGCTGAGGTCAACTGTTATTTTGCTAAAAATTTTACAATTCATTAAATCATGCATGCAAATGTCTCAGAAATATATTGATTGAAGTCTGGCATTTACAGATGCTACGGCGATTATACATACACATTTTCAACGTAAATTATGCATTACAGATTTGGGCCGTGGAACCCAATATACATTAGTAGGATTAGCGTCAATAGGTTCAACAATCCTTTGTTTAACACATCACTAATTTTATGTATATAATATAGCCCCGGCATTAACAGATGTCTGTGGATTAGTTCAGTAGGTTAGATTCGGCAGCCCTTTATTAAATATCTCAGTAATTTCCTGTGTATTATATAGCTTAGGCATTAACAGATGTCTTGAGTGAACAGCATAAATGCCTGACATTTACAGATGTCAAAGCGATTAACACCTACACAATTTTAACCTAAGCCCTGCACTTACAGATGCACAAACTATAGGAACAACGCCAGAACCCCTCCTATGAGGACATGAATGAAACTAACTAATTTGCTGCATATTTTATAACCGAGGTATTAACAGATACCTCCGGTGAACAGCAAAAATGCCAGGCATTTACAGATGTCGCGGCGATGGTACCTATACATTTTCAGATATCTCCGGTGAGCAAAAATGCCAGATGTAGGCAGTAAAACTTCCCTCACAAAGTATGGGGCAACACCAGAACATTCCAATGAGAGCATGAATGAGATATTAGTAATAATATATCCCCTATACAACAAGATATTCTTCTTGCTCTCGGGAAAAATAAAAATCGCCGATAGGAGAACTGAATGGATATAATACTCAACAAAAAAAAAAAAAAAAAAAACTTTCGAAAGTTAGACGAGTTATCTTCAAATGGGTGTATTTACAGAAGATTCCTTGCCTTATCAACACCCTTCAACAAATTGTTACTGATTTCAACAAAAACATTGATTCGAAGGCAGTCATTTTCCCACTTGACAAATGTATCAAAGGTAATTGCAGTGGTCATCCATTTCATCTAGCTAGATGTACTTCATAATATCGTTTCTAAACGAAAGCTGTCGTAAGACAATTCATGATATTCCAATAGTCGAAAACTTGTTGGAGCAAAATTTCAAGCAGACGCCATTCGTTAATGTTTAGACGAGCGAAATATATACAGGAAGCGTAAAGAACTTTTAGGCTTGGCAGGTTTATATCAGAGACCCGACTATACTTGACGGGATATAATATGTTAGTACCTAATGCTACTAATAAAACCTTATAAATTAATCAGTTCGTATAAATCGGGCACATACCAGGGACCCGACCATACTGCACATGGGATATAAAACATCAGTACCTAACCCTAATATAAAAATTTCTGAAGGTAGTCAATTCACATTAATTATACACCAATTGTGAGAAATTGACTGCATAGAAAATGCAAGCACGAATCTTTCCCAATTTTTAAGAGAAAGACTAAGAGCAGAATAAATAGGACTTATGCTAAATGTAAAACAACGATATAAATTCATAAGTACTCTATGCTTTAATTTAGAAAAGTACATAGTAAGCCAAAATATATCCATAAGGATTATTTCCCGTCTTCCTAAAATAACAGAAATAAATAAATAAGAAAATAAAAATGGGAAAAAGAAACAAGGAAATCTTTTCTAGATATTTCCTTCTCTTAAAATCATTGGGCACATTTACCAATCTACAAAAACCCACTCAGGGATGCGTCCTTATAAGCTTCAAAATCAATCACTCTTGTCTGGTTCTGGAGACGTTAAAATACAGATATTAGTACTTCATTTTAAATAAATAAATAAATAACCACAAGATTAACTTTTGGAAATTACAAACGGCCTTCTATGGATTCAAGCATTTCTCAAAAAATTAGAGAAATTTATACTGTTAACAATATCACAGCTATTCCCTGCATTAACCATATGGGGTGTCCGATTCTCCAGGTAAAATATTATTTTTCGACTTTAGCATTATTGTGAGAAAGACACCCTTAAATTTTTCGCATTCTGCATTTAATCGGGGGAAAAATGAGCAAGGAACAGCAAAGACATCCAATGAGCTCAGAATACCAATTGTTGGAAACAAATTAAAAAATTAAAAAGAAATGAAAATAGTTAAATACTCAGGTATTTTCTCTAAAATATCAAACATTTATATTTTGGGGCCTAGATACGCATTCTGTAAAAGTTATTGCGTTCGCAGTGAACTTGAAACTGCATATTATTTTTTTTCTCTACCCCGTCTCTTTATTTTTCCACAATTATTGAGAGCGCGTTACTCACTGACCATAAAGGCAGTGAAATTTCTGAGGAAATAGTCAGGCAGAAGAACGCACTAATCGAAACCAACATTCCTGATAATATATATAAAGGAACCATTAAGCAATACATCGCATGTTACAAAAAAGAGGGATAATGTAAGACCATGAATCAATATGAGATAAAAATATTTGTCATATATACTAAAATGTATAAAATCAAGCACAGGCAGACAATGGCGCATCTTACTAAACAACAAATTCTTAACAGTAAGCGCTATCTCTAATTTTAGCTTCCCACTTCACTGACGAGGCATTACTCAAAAGAGTTATTACGGAATTTTTCAACATCAGATCTTTGAAAATTGGCACATGCTCTTACTTGAGGCACTCGATCATCTGCAAAAGCTTTATTCTCTTACAACCTAGTATTGAAAGAATTATTATAAAAAAAAAAAACATCAAAACTTATATCTTTAACGGTTTTGCAGGTACCACAAAGATCAAGCAATTTTAAAAATGTCATCAGAAAAGAGCAAAAAAAAAAAAAAAAGTCAGTACTTAACAGACTGAGACCAAACTTAGTAATTCTCTATTACCTGTTCCTTGTGTAACATCGACATTAAGATATTACCTTATCAAAACTTTAGCAATAAGTAGTCAAACGAGAACCTAATTTATACTACCATTTTATCCAGTCATGAGCAAAACAATCAGTATATGTAGATCCAATAGCCACGGCAACGTATGGCACGCTACAATATCAACAGCTCTCAGAGGAAAGTTGAATCTTGCATTGATTCATAAAACTATTAGCTTAAAAAAAAAAAAAAAAAAAGTTTTGCAACATTATATGATAAATCGTTAGTCACAAACTTTGGTGAATCTACAAATAAAATACTGTGGTATAATGATAATAGTAATAAAACTATTACAGCATCGATTGGAGAGGTTAGTTCGCAGTACTCTAAACAGCTACATTATGTAATAAGGGAGACGAAGTTGCGAAGAAAAATTAATAGATCAATCGACTTACCTGAAGGAAGTTCGATCTTAATTTTTCGAGCAACTTCGTCGAACCTTATTACGGGCCCGCCCGAAGTAGCGCCATACGCACCCAACCCCGCGAACTAACCATACCAAGCTATCGAAATTATAATGAAGACCCAGCGTTGGATTGCATAAGCAGCAGTTTTTAACAGCTAACTTTAAATCGTGCCAGACCCGGAACGGAGTTGTACACTACATTATGTAATAAGGTTCGACGAAGTTGCTCGAAAAATTAAGATCGAACTTCCTTCAGGTAAGTCGATTGATCTATTAATTGTATTTCAATTCTTCTTTTTAAAATGGTGGTATGCTGGTATATTTGAAAACATTTATTGGACAATACAATTGATATTAAATTTTAAAGATGTGTTCTTGTCGTAAACACGTAAACACATGAATATAGAATTATAAGGGGCGATGCGATTTGCAATGAAAGGAGTTAGAAACACAAAAGTAAAGCGCATATTTTCCCATATTCTCATCAAGTCACACGCATCAGTCTGTTGCATTAGACGAAGCAACAGGATTTTTTTCATAATAACTTTTATTTCTGGGAAAAATAGAAAGAAATGTTTGGGATAAAAACTGTGGGCAGTAAAGTTATCTATCGATCTGTCAAAATAATGAAATCTAGTCTCAAAATGTAAAAAGAAACACAGAAACCAACTTACTCCTTTAAACCCGAAAATATTTTCCAAAAAAAGCAACTTTTGTGAAAATTTAACAAATCAGAGCTAAAAGTATTGTCCAGAAGGTGATGTGGACCGATGTTGAAAATATTTTCTTGTTGAGATCGCGCACCAATGTAGACGTTCTAAGACTCAAGTTGTAGGTTTTTATCTCTGCTTTCAAAATTTGTAGAGAAAACATTTTTGAATACAAATTTTAGCCATCTTTTTTACTTTGAAAATTTTGCAAATTTTTAGGATCGCTCTGACATTCGTATTTTTAAAAAATGCACTATTAAATTTCATTGATACGAATAATTGATGCTTTGGATTTTTAAAATCTAACTAGTAAAACCAGAGATATCCATATTTTCGGGAAATAACCTATTATGTCTAAAGTTATTAATGATATTTTGATGCGGGGTTTAGTTTAAAACATCCATCATTAAACTTTTGTCTACTATAAAAGCAAATTTGTAAGTTCTCCCCATTTATATATTTTTTAAGGTGGCCATTCCCTAGAAGGAGACATCCGATAGGGAAATATTTATTATTTTTGCCCATAACTTTTCTTTCTTAATACGTATATTCTAAAAAACTATAAGAGTACCTAAGTAGAACCATAACAAGACTATTACTATGAATTTTGACTCAATAAGTTCAGTGGTTTGCATAATAGCTAGATATAAAACTACGAAATAGGAAGATTAGCATAATTTTTAAATTTAAATCTAGCTATTTTGCAAACCACTGAAATTATTGAATGAAAATTAAAAGTAATAGTCTTGGTATGGTTCTACTTAGGTACTCTTATAGTTTTTTTAAATATATGTACTAAGAAAAAAAGTTATGACCAAAAATATTAAATATTTCGCTATCGGATGTCTCTTTCTAGGGAATGGCCACCTTAAGAAAATATGAATAATAATTCGTAAAACTAAAAGTGTACGCCAGGCAAGTTATTTTATATAATATGTGCTAATATGTGATACATGCTAAGTATATAACACTAGTTCATTGGTCAAATCGAGAACTACTACTCCTAGAAAGTAAAATTTCAAATAAAAGGTTGCCTCTATCCTTGATCTTTATTTATTCTCGATATACTTACTTGTTACTGACTTCGAAAAATTGGCATTTGCTTGCTAAATTTACGTCTGCAAATTTCAGGTTAGGGTTGTAAAGAAATTCTTATTTTATACTATAAGTATACTATCAAAACAGTACCTGAGAGGTCAACCACTTGTAGAAATTACACGAACTGCCGAGACTGCCTTGCCTGCGTAACTCCAACCAGACGTTTAATGATTACTTATCACTGACTTTCTGCGAACCATTCCTCTTATTCTCGGCGTCTATTGGATGTATAACAATAATAATTAAAATTATTTTTTTGTTTAACTTGCCATAATTCAAAAAACGAAAACATTAATGGATCTCAATTTTACTATGTCATCACTACATATTTAATTTATTAATGAACTGTGGTAATATGAAGGTCAAATTTTAATAATTGTAAAAAATATGATTTTTTTTTCAAAAACCAGGTCGATAAAATGTGAGTATTTGCAGGGCTCAGTTAACGAACGGAAAACCCTTTAAGTCTATGCTGAGAAGAAATAAAGATGGAGACATCTTTTTATTTGAAACTTTTTTTCTAAGTTTAACAGTTTCTAAGAATATCGCGTATAGACAAATTAGACCAATAAATAACTAATGCGATATGCATAACACTTATTGGATAAAACAACTTGCGTGGTGTATATTTTTGATATTAACAATGGTCGCTAATTTTTGTTTATTGGTAAACTACCATTATTTGAGGGAGACTACAAAATAAAAATTCAAGAAGTCCCGAGGAATCCCCTGAGGATCCAAGAGTTTAAATTTTGATTTGTTGAATGATGTGACAGCTAAAGCTTTACACATACGAAAACTAAACAACATTAAAATGTTAAGTTTTCTATTTAGTTATAAACAAGAATTAGTACTATACCCCCAATAACAAACAAGACTGCAGCTACGGACACGTATTTCGGAGTTATTGCTCTTCATATATGGTACATGAGGTACGAAGGTACAAAATAGAGTACCTACAATATACTGTGCTTTCCTATCTTTTTTGGTCTTGCTTTTAACAATATAACAATATTATTTATGCCATGCTACGCTGATGAGGAGCAATAACTGTGAAATGTGTGTCCGTAGCTGCAATATTGCATACCACTAATTTCTGTTTATAATTTTTATCGGACCTCATCCACTCTTTCATTCTTTTTATTTAATATCATTATTTCCTTATTGACGATTATTATTAATTAATGCAGATTACTAATTATTGAATATCTTTTCCATTATGCAAAAATATGGATATACTCGTATACTCCATATTACAAATTAAAATTCTAGGGAAGCATAATACCTAGCCGTTTAAATTATAAATACTGTATTTATTGAAGGAATAATATGTTAAAAACGCATTTAGGTTAGAATGATAGGATAGATGTGTCGGCATAACCTTTGAGCTTTGGCAGGTAGAATTTATATACAATCATGAACTAATTACGAGTTATAAGTTGAATCACGGTCATTCATTTCTATTTACTACTTGGTGTACATAGTACTATAAATACATAAAATAATATTTTATCGTTTTTAAAGGACCGCCCACTGGAGTTTCCCTTTCACCTCCCCTGTTGCAAATTTTAGCAGCTTGTCGAGGCATACCTACTCTTAAAATATTGATTAAGAAACTGGCGACATTATATTATGTAGACTAATACTCGCTTTAAGAAAATATTTGCTTCACGACGCGACGTGTCATAGTACACGCAATACCTTTGAGTTTTTATTGAACAATTCCGAGTAGAATTCACAATATATTGTTCTATAATTAAAATTGACCTGAACAATATTGGGCAAAAGATAGACGCCAGGAACTTCACATGATTTAATTAAGTTAACAAAATTGGATGTGAAAGTTAATTTTAATAATTTATTTCTGGGCAACAGGAAGACTACAACTGATACGACGCATAGTAAAAAAACAGACGTGTTTATTTGCGGTTGTTGAGCAAGCTTGTAACTTTTTAGGACCCTTTTGACCTCACTGAAAAAAGAATGGAGGGTCTGGCAACCCACCACCGCAACGCGTCGCGCGTCGCCCAGTTCAAAAGCTCCTAACCCTCAAAGTTGGTTACACCGGCAAATGGTTGAAATATTTAGTTATCGCAACAAATTATTTGTATTGTATTTACATCATCTGGTACAGTTATAACACAGTTACAGAGTATAGACTTTTTTATCAACATTTTTTTAACAAGTAATGATTATTAAACAACCACTTTACAATATTTCGAGAGTTGAGATAGCGGGTTCGTCGGAAATAAAACAAAATCAGTAAATTAAATTTTACTTCCACATCCACGTAGTGGATTGGAAGTATAATAATCGTAAAAAAATTTCAAATTTTATTTCTTCTTGAAATAGGTTTAGAATGTCATGAAACGTCGAGATTTTAAATTTGAGAAAAAAAATGTCTGTCTGTCGGTCTGTCTGCCCGTAACTTTTTTTTTTACCCGCACGTTTTCTCCGGAACTGGAGATCTGGAACTGGATTGTTTTTTGAACATATCCGGTGTAGAGTTGGGAGGTAAATGGTAAAGCAAGCTGGTAAGAGTACAGAAACTTGAAATTTGGTGTATGTACTAGAAGCCAAGGCTTCAAATTTTTTAATAATATTTTCCATCCCCCCCAGCACCTCCATTATTAAAGGGGTTGATAAAATAAAATTGAGATATTCACTTGCAATTTGGTACACGTATGTATTATAACGACATCTGGAACTAGATTATATTTTGAGGTGATACCGTTGAAGGTTTGAGGGTTAAATAGGGGGTAAAAATGGGAAAATGAGTAAAGCAAGCTGGCAAGAGTACAGAAACTTGAAATTCGGTGTATGTACTAAAAGCCAAGGCCTCAGATTTTTTTATATTTATCAACCCCCCATCACCACTACTCCATTATTAAAGCTGTTGATAAAATAAAATCAAGATATTCACTTGAAATTTGGTACACGCATGTACTATAACAACATCTGAAACAAGATTATATTTTGTGATGATACCGTTGAAGGGTTGGGGTTAAATAGGGCTAAAAGGGGGGAAATGAGTAAAGCAAGCTAGTAAGAGTACAGAAACTTGAAATTCGGGTGTATGTACTAGAAGCAAAGGCCTCAGATTTTTTATAATATTTTTCAACCCCCACCATTATTAAAGCGGTTGATAAAATAAAATCAAGATATTCTCATGATATTTGGTACACATACCTATTATAACGGCATCTGGAACTAGTTTATGTTGAGATGTTTCAGTTGACGGGTTGGGGCTTAAATAGGAGTAAATAGGGGAAATGAAGTAAAGCAAGCTAGTAAGGATACATAAACTTGATATTCAGTGCATGTACTAGAAGAAAAAGCCTGAATTTTTTCTACTATATTTTTCAACCCCCCACCACCACTACTCCATTATTAAAGGGGTTGATAAAATAAAATCAAGATATTCACTTGAAATTTGGTACACGTATGTATTATAACGACATCTGAAACTAGATTATATTTTGAGATGATTCTTATGAAGGGTTGGGGGATAAATAGGAGTAAATAGATGAAAATGAGTAAAGCAAGCTGGCAAGAGTACAAAAATTTGGGATTCGGTGTATATACTAGAAGTGAAGGGCATCAGTTTTTTTTAATAATATTTCGACCCCGCCCCCATCCATCTCCCACCACTAAAAGGGTTGATAAAATTAAATTGAGATTTTCACTTGAAATTCCGTACACGTATGTATTATAGCGACATTTGAAACTAGATTATATTTTGACACGATTCGGTTGAAGGAGTGAGGGTTAAGTAGAGGTAAATAGGGAAAACTAAATTTAGCAAGCAGCTGTTAAGAATACAGAAACGGGATTTGATGTATATACTGGAAACCAAGGCCTCAGATTTATTTCTAATATTTTTCAAGAAACCCCCCACCACCTTCTCCATTAATAAAGGGATTGATAACATAAAATTCAGATATTCACTTGAAAGTTAGTACATATATGTATTGTAATGACATCTGATTGAAATGATTCTGTTGAAGGGGTGGGAGGTGGCAGGTTGCGAATAGGGGAAAATAAGTAGAGCAAGCTAGAAACTACATTTTTAACGTATATAGTAGAAACCAACACCCCAAATTTTTCTATGATGCCTGCCCCAAATATTATTAAAATTCTATAGCCAAAATAATTTCCATATACTAGAGTGCAAATACAGTAAAGATATTTTCCCTTAAAGAGAATTGGCTAGAAAATCTGGATGTGGAAGTAGTGATTCCTTAGGCAGCGGTTTTATAGTAATGTTCGAAACTTCTATCAGCACAGCGGTAACACATAATAGTGTAACAGGTTTAGTCCAAATGTACACCAAAATGAAAAATGAAAAATACTTATGTATAAAAATTGACTCATGTAAAAGAGGCCATTAATATTGAATATCACACAACAGTTTTTATTTAGCGCGACATTATATAAATAATTCTCAAAGCTGAGAAAATCAGTTTTTCGTAAATAAAGAAAAAACTAAGAACTTAAAAAAAAACAATTGTAGCTAGTATAAAAGGACCTACAAGAACCAACAAGAAATTTTCAAATCGGTTAATTTGTATATCTGCAAATTCGAGAAAACCGTCAAAAACTTCAATTGTTAATAACTAATGACTATTGTTGATCTCAGTGTTGGCGTTGCTGTTATCAAAAGTACAACTCTTGAGAAACAAAATAAGCCCAATCATATTACGCTACGACATTCCTAAGCTGTAGACATGTTGTTCAAAAAAATTCCTTTTTAATAAACAAATGCTTTTTTGCAAAAACTATAAAAGTACACATTTAAAAAAAAAGCACTCATTCTACGCACTATAATCAATCAAAAGTCCATTGAAATGTTACATTGATGTTGCATTTTGAGTAGGACAAGATTTTTTTTATGTTTAGGGGGGGTTAGTGTGAGTATAAAACTCGTTTTTTCGGGGTTGAAACCCCCCTTTGAAAAACTTTTTCCGCAATATCCTGAGAACAGTAAGTCTTACAATAAATGTTCTAAGACTTTTCTTGTAGAGAATTGAATTCCCTACAATTTTGGTCTACATACTTCTTACCCTAAAATTGAAAATTAAAAAGTGATAATTAAAAATATACTAAAATTTTCAAGAAAAATATCATTAACAGCCGGTTTTACAATCGCTAGTTAACTTCCAGTCAGAGTTAACTTTCAGGTTATTATAGAAATTGGGTTTTACAATAGCTGGTTATTTTCGATGTGGTAGTTATCTAGTTCGTTAACTTTACTAACAGATAAGGTGTGGGTAAACTAGAAGTTGGCAGTTTACTGGCAATTTATAACCTATAAAATAACTGTCACAAAATAATTTTTTGATATTTTGCCTAAAAATGGATATGTACGAAGTAAACGCATATAGCAGTGATGAGTAGCCAAGGTAATCCTGTATAGACCTAACTTTTTCGAAGAATACGATGGAAGAGATTTTTTAACTAGATCGAGACTAAATACTACCTACTTACTTAGTAATAGACCACTAACTCATAAATTGCTTCTGACATTTATATTTGATGGCAGGTGACGTGACATTGGACCAAAATTCATACATTTTATGTATATTACCCATTTTTCCAGTACCAACATTATAAATTTTATTCACAACCTCTCGTTTACAAATCATCACTTAACTTTATATTGAAAAACGCATGTGTCGGTAAAGTTATAGTTAACCTGCAAGTAAAAGTCAACTCACATGAAAGTTAACTTGCGATTGTAAAACCGGCTGTAAGGGTTATAACATAACTTTTCTTCTATTGATTTTATTGAAAGAACATATCAGATGTATTTTGTACATCATTTTATTGCGAATAATTTCCTCTGCTCATTTTTTAAATGTCCTTTCTTTGGAGATGCGTTAGGACGCTGCAAAGGGATCAAACCAAGTACTCAAAAACGCGCAAAAGGGTGCACGAAACGTCTGAAACTACTGACACTGACACAAACTCACTGACTTTACTAAAAGTTGAGGAAGGCCCCTAAAACGCCAAAACAACACTTTTATAGGGTTTTTCGCGATAATTTCAATAAAAATCAAAGAGTATCGCATGAAATCCCCTTCTTTTAATATTAATTTGCGAAGGTGGTTGTTGATTTATACTAAATATAGCCAAAAAAATGGCCTACTTTTTTGCTTCAAATTTGGTTGAATGGGCATCGCCGGGCCAAAGTAAATTATTCTCAACCCTTAAGAGGTGACAATATTCTATTTTTGCCTAAAAGAGCCGATGTATCAGAATAATTAAAGTAAACAAATATTTTCTACCAATTTACCAAAATGCGGTGGTATTACCCCCTTAAGGGTTGAGAATAATTTACTTTTTGGTTCTCAAGATACCGCGAAGAAACTGTTTACACTCCCTTTTTCACGATGGCGGCCAAATGGGGGAGCTTTCAACTTAGAAAACCGAGTTTGATACTCACACTGAAACCCCCTACATATTAAAAAACATCTTGCCCAAAATGCAAGATTCGGCCTAAATTTTGAAACATTTTGATGAACTACAAAGTTCATTACGTCAACGTATTATTTTTAAAGTTAAAAATTAATGCAGAAACAGCCTCTTTAGCAGTATTTTGCATTTTGTTAAAAAACGAATTAACCGATTTTAATGAGGTTGGGCTCATTTTGTAGATATTATCGATATCTACAACTTCTTCGGACGTATTTTCGTAAAACCTAAAGATAAAGTACAAGCCAAAAACTAGTATTTCATAACTTTACTAGTTAATAGTTAAATAAACATAAACGCACTAATTTTCAACTGTTGGATTTTAGGTACAATAGTTATACATATTAGTAGGTACACATTCCCGCTGAAAAACCTCGGTTGGATTTTTTTTTTTTTCGAAAAAATAAGACAAGCGACCAATGTGATTAGTAATAGCGAGTGGTCGATTTGATTAAATAAATTAAACTATTCAGCTATGCTCACGATAGATATTTCAAGCATTTGTTGTAACATTTAATAAAACTTATTGCCTTGTTTATTTTGTTTTATTTCTACAAACCAGCAGCTTTGGTAACTCTCAAAATCTTGTAAAATATATTTTTTAACAAACAGGACTTACTTTAAAAAAATGATTAAATGACTTGAATAACTCTGTGTTATATCATATCAGCACCAGCATTAAATAGACAACTTTTTCTAATACTTGATCAGCTCTCTATAATACTTTTTCTTCTGTTAGTCACCTAAAAATTAACAACATTTTTATTTGACAAAAAAAGTTTGGAGAAAACCGCCGTTTTTATTTGACAGAAGATAATAGAGATCGAAAACTGTTTCTATTGGAAAGGTGTACGCATTTAAAGCCTACTTAGAAAAAAAAAAAAAAACAGCCGAACAATGCACATTTTAGAAAATAATATTTTAAGTGGTGCAATATAAAATTGGTTATTTTGATTAGAAAGTACCTCCCGTAATAGGGGAGGTCTTGGTTTGATCGTCCAATTATGGAATACCTACCCTGTATAACTATTGCTAGGTATAAAACATAAATGCAAGGTAATAATAACTAAAACAAGGCAAATATTGTTAATGCCTTGTGTTTAAAATTAAGTTATGGACAAGAAATTCTCGGTTCGTTAAATAATTCACATATTCGTTAATTATAAATTAAACACTGCGTTTAGATGAACCAAACAATATATTATAAATACTCTACATATGTTTCGGCTTGTTAGGCCTTTATCAAGAGTATTACAAAGTGAATACGTATTCACTTTGTAATATTTTACATATAAAGCAGTGTTAAATTTATAATTAACAATTATTTTCAAGTTGCTTCACAAGGTACCTACCACAAATTCAGTTCGGTGTATTAAATAATTTACATGTTAAGTTTACAATTGACATTGTCAAATACAAACACGTGAACTACATGGTACAAATTATAGACGTCCAGTAAAGATAGTGTAAGTTCGGTATACATTGTTTGATGATCAATAAAGTAATACATTAGCAAATTTTATGAATTATTTATAAAAACTGGGCTGAATAGTAAAATTAACGGATATTTGATAAATATGTAATTCGTCATGGGCAGGAATTAACTGTAGGGTAATTCACAAAAGAGCTTTTTTGTCGAGGTAAGGAATAGACCGAGCATCCATGACAAAAAAGGTACCCCATCGAACACCTCAAATTTAAAAGATGAGAATGGTTGCAAACCGTGCAAAAATCATGTTACGCCCGCCAGACTAGTAAAAATTTGTTAATTGTTATTTTTTATGAATTTTTGAATTATCAAGCTTTAAAAAAATTGGTAAAGGTATTTACACAGAACTTCCCTGTTTATTCATACAGGACGGTCACTCTAAAAAATTATTAATTAAGAGATGACATATGAGAATTATAATCGCCATGTAGTTAGCCCTACTATTACAGAGAAAACATGATAACTTTTTTCCATCATCTACTGTATAGTGGTGGGATTTTTTTTTAATTTTCAAAAAAATCTTTTGTTGAAATAGGTTAAGAATATAATGAAACGTGGAAATTTTAGAATTGAAGAAAAAAGTATTTTCCATCATCTATTCTATTGTAGTGGTAAAATAATAAAAAATAAATATATTTTTTAAATTTTCAAAACAAATTTTTTTCCTTAAATATGTTTAGAATGTCATGAAACGTGGAAATTTTAAATTTGAGCAAAAAAAAAATTCCGCCAATTTTCCGTCACAAAACAATTTTTTTCCCTCATCCATTTTATACAAAATTTTCAAGATTTCTAAATTTTTCTGTTTTAAATTTTCATTAAATTTTTTTTTTTTTAAGTAGGTTCAGAATGTGAAACGTGAAACTTTTAAATTTGAGAAAAAAAAATTGTCCATCACCAATTTTATAGAAAAATTTCAAAATTTTCAAAATTTCAAATATTTTTTTATTTAAAATTTAAAAAAAAACATTTCTTTTTAGAATGTCATGACACGTGGAAATTTAAAATTTGAACGAAAAATTGTTTCCCATTATCTGTTTATTCCCTTTAGACAGTCCCTGTATATTTTCCAGTAAAAGTCTAACCATTTCTTCGGTGGCAGTTGCGGTAGATACCTACCAAATTTGACTGTCTCCCATCAAGTAATTTTTAAGTTAATGCACCAACAGACCGACAGATAGACAGACAGGCTGACGGAATTGAAAAACCTATATTTTCGTAATCTACACGATCTGAAACGTGAAAATCCGAAAAAATCTCGGAGGGCGATTTTTTCTCGAATACAATACTTCCCTCGGTGTGCGAGGGAAGTAAAAATATTGTACTTTTCAAAACACCTGCTTGAAATTTTCGCAATTTGTGATAAGTAATGAAACATTTTTGAAAAAAATTTCTCTGGCAATTTTTGTTAATTTGACAAATTTAATTTAGAATGCACAGCATCAATGCATCAGGATCAATTATTGGCATCTCATAACACCTCCATAAAAAAAATAACTGAAGTTTAAAATATCCTCTATGCATAAAAATTTGTCTGCCATTGAAGAAATGTTTTTCACCATGTCAGACATTAAAAAACGTGGTCGCGGCACTTGCAAAATAAAATCTGTCGTAGTGAAAAACAGTTTTGCGCTGACAGATTAATCTTTATGCATAAAAGAGCACTCAAATTTAATTACAGAAAAAAATTAAGGTGATGTTGGCGGCCATTGTAAAAAATCTTATTTAAAAAAAAAACGTCACGGTGCTTAACGTCTGACATGGTAAATAACACATAACGTTTTTAATGACAGACAATTTTTTGTGCATAGAGGAGATCTTAAACTTCAATTGTTTTTTTAAAAAGGTGTTATGAGATACCAATGATGCATTGATGATGCACATGCAAAATTAAGTCTGACAAATTAATTAACAAAAACTCTCAGCCAGACAAGTTGTAATAGATAGGAGAGATCTTAAACTTCATTTTAAAACAAAAATCAAGGTGTTATGAAGTATACTTTCATTAAAAAAAACAAGCTAACCGTTATACTCTTCGCCGATTTATTGCACTTTTTATACAATTATTGCACATTCCATAGGACACCCTTCGCAATTTTTTGCAAATAATATTAGTTTTAGAAATTTTGAATTTAATTACAAAACGTAAAATGTATGTAAAAAAATTTTCCTTATTTAAAAAATGTATAGCTTTTTTATTTATTGATCGATTTTATTAAAAATCGTCCTCTAGCTAACATTAACTTACTGTCCAAATTTCAATACAATCGGACTTTTCGTTCTTAAGTTATCGTGCTTACAAGAAACGTGACGGACGGACGGACGGACGGACGGACGGACAGACAGACAGACAGACAGACAGACGGATGGACAGACGGACGGACAGACGGACGGGCGGACAGACAAACGGAAAGTCAGACGAACGGACGGACGGACATTTTGAAAGTTGTTCAGAATTTGATTACAAACATATTGATTTTTTTCTCTACGAGCAATATTACCGGTTTTAGAAATGTGCCTATCCAATGCATTATACTCTTCGTTTTGTATTTGCGAAGAGCATAATAATTAATAAAAAATTAAGTCTGACAAATGAATTAACAAAAATTGTCAGGTAGACATATTTTTCAAAAACGGTTCATTACGTACCACAAATTGCGAAAATTTCAAGCAAATGTTTTGAAAGGTAGAATCATTTTTTTAAACTACATTCAAAAATTCATAAAAAATAACGATTAACAAATTTTTACTAGTCTGGCGAGCGTAACATGATTTTTACATGTCTTGCAACCATTTCCATCTTTTAAATTTGAGGTGTTCGATGGGGTACTCTTTTTGTCTAGAAGGGCTGTAGAGCCGAGCGACCCGTCCTCAAACAATCTTCAATCCACAAATATGTAACACATGTCAGGTAGATAATGTGGACGCTAGATATAAATACTTATGTGAAAGATTCAGTAGTGCTGTCTTAACAAGATTTGATAATTTATTTTCGAATATTCTCAAATAGCAAATATTTTCTTAAATTCTACCTCAGATTATATTAGAAAGACTTGATAAAACTGATAGGGTACCACCACCGAGTCATTACATGCAATAGATTTCTATCAATCGTTCAAGCCACTCCAGAGAATTGATTAAACAAACATTAAGAACATACATATTGGTCAAATTAAGCAAAAAGCAATATGTTATGTTTGTTTTTCTCGGTCAGATGAGTGAACGTTGATTGCTATAGGAAACGCAATAGACGTCGGTGAAAGACGGCAGGAATTTCACATGATTTTATCATGTTTTAAATCATTACTTTTTGTGCCAAAGCCGTAGCCGGATAAGCAGGGTTAGCTGCCCCTACTTGGATCTGGTTCATATTTAGGAGGTAAGTGCCTACCAATATGAGAATAATTTACAACAAGTGCCAGCTTGAAAAAAATATGTTTACAAAAGTTATGAAAGAATTTTGAAAAATTAAAAAATTTGAATTTCTCAAATGTGAATGAGCCAAATCCAGGAGCTAAAACATATGTGGTCTAAGACGCTATGTCGACTGTAAAAAAAATTAATACTCATGAATGAAATGAATAGGGGGTAAATGAAATATTTTAATTTTCAACAATCTTTCCCTATAAAATATTTGATGGATCATCACTATTTTCTACAATATGCTTATATCCTAAGTAACAACATACATTTTTTGGAATAAGGTTGGAGGGTTACTTCCAAATAAAAATAAAAAATCAATTTTGGCCCCATAAAATTTATGAAATTCCATTGGAATTAAGAAAAAACATTAATTTTCAGTTTGTGACTAAATAAAATGAGTATCATTTGAACAATACATTAAGGTGGCCACACCCTAGACAGAGACATCCGATAGCTAGATTTAAATTTAAAAATTATATTAATCTTCCTGTAGTGTTAAATCTAGCTATTTTGCAAACCACTGAAATTATTGAGTGAAAATTCATAGTAATAGTCTTGTTATGGTTCTACTTAGGTACTCTTATAGTTTTTTTTAAATATACGTACTTAAAAAGGAGGCAAAAATGATAAATATTTCCCTATCGGATGTCTCTTTCTAGGGTATGGCTACCTTAAATGAATAGAAGTTAAAGAAATATATTTTTGCAACAATGTTCTCCTCATGAACTATTTGATGGAACACCACTATTCCTTTCCTGTGATATGATCATATCCCTAGTAGTAACATATATATGTTACTACTAGGGATATGATCATATCACAGGAAAGGAATAGTGGTGTTCCATCAAATAGTTCATGAGGAAAACATTGTTGCAAAAATATATTTCTTTAACTTCTATTCATTCATTTCATTGAGTCATACCCTAGAAAGAGACATCCGATAGGGACATATTTATCATTTTTGCCCCCTTTTTAAGTACGTATATTTAAAAAAACTATAAGAGTACCTAAGTAGAACCATAACAAGACTATTACTATGAATTTTCACTCAATAATTTCAGTGGTTTGCAAAATAGCTAGATTTAACACTACAGGAAGATTAATATAATTTTTAAATTTAAATCTAGCTATCGGATGTCTCTGTCTAGGGTGTGGCCACCTTAATGTATTGTTCAAATGATACTCATTTTATTTAGTCACAAACTGAAAATTAATGTTTTTTCTTAATTCCAATGGAATTTCATAAATTTTATGGGGCCAAAATTGATTTTTTATTTTTATTTGGAAGTAACCCTCCAACCTTATTCCAGAAAATGTATGTTGTTACTTAGGATATAAGCATATTGTAGAAAATAGTGATGATCCATCAAATATTTTATAGGGAAAGATTGTTGAAAATTAAAATATTTCATTTACCCCCTATTCATTTCATTCATGAGTATTAATTTTTTTTACAGTCGACATAGCGTCTTAGACCACATATGTTTTAGCTCCTGGATTTGGCTCATTCACATTTGAGAAATTCAAATTTTTTAATTTTTCAAAATTCTTTCATAACTTTTGTAAACATATTTTTTTCAAGCTGGCACTTGTTGTAAATTATTCTCATATTGGTAGGCACTTACCTCCTAAATATGAACCAGATCCAAGTAGGGGCAGCTAACCCTGCTTATCCGGCTACGGCTTTGGCACAAAAAGTAATGATTTAAAACATGATAAAATCATGTGAAATTCCTGCCGTCTTTCACCGACGTCTATTGCGTTTCCTATAGCAGTCAACGTTCACTCATCTGACCGAGAAAAACAAACATAACATATTGCTTTTTGCTCAATTTGACCAATGTGTATGTTCTTAATGTTTGTTTAATCAGTACTCTGGAGTGGCTTGAACGATTGATATAGAAATCTATTGCATGTAATGACTCGGTGGTGGTACCCTATCAGTTTTATCAAGTCTTTCTAATATAATCTGAGGCAAAATTTAAGAAAATATTTGCTATTTGAGAATATTCGAAAATATATTATCAAATCATGTTAAGACAGCATTACTGAATCTTTCACATAAGTATCTATATCTAGCGCCCACATTATCTGCCTGACGTGTGTTACATATTTGTGGATTGTAGATTGTTTGAGGACGGGTCGCTCGGCTCTACAGCCCTTCTAGACAAAAAGGGTACTTCATCGAACACCTCAAATTTAAAAGATGGAAATGATTACAAGACATGTAAAAATCATGTTAGGCTCGCCAGACTAGTAAAAATTTGTTAATCGTTATTTTTTATGAATTTTTGAATGTGTGACGATTTCTTGAACTTATGATCTCAGGGTCGTTTGGTAACTCACTTTTATACCAGGTTCGTTTTGTAAATCGCCATATAAATGCCCAGACTAACAAAAGGAATCTCTAATACTTAATTTAATAGAAAAGTTAACTTACAAAATAAATCGAGAAAATGTATCATTAATTTGTGCCAGCAGTGTATATGAAAACTAATATCAAAATGCACAATAATTAAAATAAGCAAAAGTTATATATAAAACATATGGATTATACCCAAACGTGATCACGTACGGTTAACAGGTTAATCAACAAATATAATGTTAGTAATGTTAATAATATCGGTGTTATAATAAGGTATGTACATATGATTTCGCAGCGCATCAAACACAATTTAGCGAGCTCTAGCAATAAGTAAATTTAATTAACATGTGCTAATAAAATAGGGCAACTGCAAACTGCACATTTTCAAAGCAGCACATCTATACAAATAAATACCATATGAATGATACCTAATATACGCAAATTCTAGAACTTAGCACATTAAATTTCAGGTGATATTAAATTAAATTTACCTCGATTTTCTTAAATATTTAGGATAACAAATATCAAAGCAATTTTACGTAAAATCAGAGTAACTTGTAAGGCTTATCTGTTTGGTGAGGCTCCTTGAATCGCCGAATTAGAATCTCCTACTTGAGGCCTGAATCCCCTTGGAAAATATATTTTCTGCTCCTGAATTTCCAACTACTGACTCCTATATCCACCCAACAGGATACAATCATAGTGCACCAAGCAGACGTATTTTCCCCTTATGGTAAAATTGAAACCATGAACTAATTTAAACTATAACCGGTAACGAAAACCCTCTTAGCCAAGAGGGTTTAATTTCCAAATATAAATTGCTAAATAACTTATCACAGAGCGATGGTGACAATAAATCCCGAAAGCGGAAATTTTCAATCTTCCAACAAATAAATATCTTCTCCAATCCAGAGACTTACACACACCAATTGAAAATTATTAACTTTTAGGTACGTATTATAAATCCCCTCACGGATGTTTATAAATATGAACAAATTCAATACGAACCCAACACTTGTCACCATAACTTTTTGCTCAACCAAAAACGTTATCAGTCCTAGAGAAAAAACAAGTTCCTCGGCAAGTGAGACTGCTCGACTTCGGCACAATCCGCAACCAGATATACACTTAGGGTAAATTCACGTTGCTGATATCGTCCTCTAGTAATTTAACTAGCCCGCGAAGTAGAATATTTCTCTGCGATTAGATTTAAAAATCAACCGCTTGACGATATTCTTTTAAACCGTTACAAATGTAGTTTAAAAAAATGATTCTACCTTTCAAAACATCTGCTTGAAATTTTCGCAATTTGTGGTACGTATTGAACCATTTTTGAAAAATTTGTCTACCTGACAATTTTTGTTAATTAATTTGTCAGACTTAATTTTGAATGCGCATCATCAATGCATCAGAATCAATCACTGGTATCTCATAACACCTTAAAAAAAAACAACTGAAGTTTAAGATCTCCTTTATGCACAAAAATTCGTCTATCATTAAAAAAATGTTATTCACCATGTCAGATATCTTTTATGTTACTACTTAGGAATAAGACTGGAGGATTACTTCATAGTGTAAGAAAATAAAAAATACATTTTGGCCCCCTAATATTTATGTCATTCCATGGGAATAAGGAACGAACATTAATTTTCAACTTGCGAATCAATGATATTTTAGCTCCCGGATACGGCTCATTTACATTTGAAAAAATCGGTAAAGGTATTTACACAGAACTTCCCTCTTTATTTGTGCATGGCGGTCACTCTAAAAAAATATTAGTTATGAAATGACATTGAGAAAAATAATCGAAATATAGTTATCACTATTATTACAAAGAAAACATGATAACTTTTGGTCAAAAATATATACAGAATGGTCATCCGATAGCAAAAATTCGATACTAAATAACACGTGCCAAATATGGAAGGCTTGCGCAAATACCTTTACAAATGTCCTCGATGGCTAACTTATTTCTTGGGATGACCACCCTGTACATTTTTCAATAAAACTATATTTATTTACTCGACATATCTACAGGATAGAATCCCATATTAAAACAATATAATTCCATATTGTATAGAGATATAAGATTGACAATGTATATATTATAAAATAACATATAAATTAAAGACTAAAGACAAAAAAGTAAAAACAAGCTAAGCAAAATTATTACTAACAGAGATACAATTTAAAAATGTTGTTAATGAACAAAAGTAAACATCAATATTTGCTGGTAAATTATTAATAGCCGATACGACTTTTGTCACAGGACAATGACTATTGTAGTTTGAATAAAAATTATCAGCATAGAACAAATCATTATTTCTCGTATTAAATCTAAGAACTCTAAAATTAAAATAGGTATATATATGCCAAATATTATTGCCATCTGTCACATTTTCAATTCCACATTCACGTAGTGGAGTGGAAGTATAGTAGTGGCTAAAAAATTTCTATTTTTTTTTTGAAATTTTGCAAAAATGTTAGAATATTATGAAACGTGCAAATTTTAAATTTGAGCAAAAAAAAATCTTCTATTCTATCGTAAGTAGTGTTAAAAAAAAAACAATTTTTTTCAAAAATATTTTCAATGTTTTTTTAATAGATTTAGAATGCCATGAAACGTGGAAATTTTAAATTTGGGCAAAAACAATTTCTTTTCCATTTATTCTAGCGGTACATTTTTTTTTCCAAAATGGTAAAAAGAAATTTTTTTTCTGAAATGGGTTTAGAATGTCATGAAACGTGGAAATTTTAAATTTGAGCAAAATATTTTTTTTCATCTATGCTATAGTAGTGGTAAAATACTTCCCTTCGGCATGCGAAGGAAGTAAAAAGATTTTTAAAAAAATTCCATCTATTCTAGTAGTAAAAATTTTTTGAAAAATGTTGGTAAAAAAAAATTTCTAATTTTTTTTTCTGAAATAGGTTTCGACTGTCATGAAGAGTGGAAATTTTAAATTTGAGCAAACATTTTTTTTTTCATTATTTATTCGATTTAGGTCAGTATATTTTCCAGTGAAAGTTTAACCATTTCTTCGCTGACAGCTACCTACCAAATTTGACTGTTCTCCGTCAAGTAGTTTTTTAGTTGATGCACCGACAGACAGACAGACAGATATGATTTGAAATGTGAAAATTCGAAAAAATCTCGGAGGGTAATTTTTTCTCGAATACAATACTCCCCTTCGGTATGCGAAAGAAGTAAAAAAGGTTACAATTTTTTTCAAATAGGTTTAGAATGCCATGAAACGTGGAAATTTTACACGTGAGCAAAAAAAATATTTCCATCTATTTTAGTGTATTTATTCCCTTTAGACGGTCCAACCTGTATATTTTCCAGTGAAAGTTTAACCATTTCTTCGCTGACAGTAGCGTCAGCCACCTACCAAATTTGACTCTGCTCCATCCAGTAGTTTTTTTAGTTAATGCACCAACAGACAGACAGACGGACGGACAGGCGGACGGACGGACAGACAGACAGATAGATAAATAGAATTGAAAATTGAGGGTGATTTTTTTTCGAACACAATACTTCCCTTCGGTATGCGAGGGAAGTAAAAATCAAATGTCATTTTTCAAAATTTATTTTTTTACAATATGAAGTAATCCTCCAATTTTATTCAAAAAAATATATGTTGTTACTTAGGATACGAAAATATCACAGAAGAAAAATAGTGGTGTTCCATCAAATACTTCATAAGGAAAAAATTGTTGCAAAATAAAAATAATTTTTTTACCCCATATTCATTTAATTCATTCAGTATTATTTTTTTTTATATTTATCTTATTTATATATATATTTTTTTTATCTCATATATTTTAGCTCCCAGACTCGGCTCATTCACATTTGAGAAAATGAAATTTTTTCATTATTTAAAATATATTTTTAATTTTTTTACACTATGAAGTAATCTTCCAATCTCACTCCAAAAAATATGTTGTTGGTTAGGACATGAGCATATCACAGAGAAAAAATAGTGGTGTCCCATCAAATAGTTCATAGAGAAAAAACTGTTGCAATATTAAATATTTTTTTTGCCCCCTATTCATTTCATTTATCGAGTATCAATTTTTCTATAATCGAGGTAACGCCCTGGACCTCATATATTTTAGCTCCCGGACTCGGCTCATTCACATTTGAGAAAATAAAAATTTTTTATTTATCAAAATTCTTTCACAACTTTTGTAAAAATATTTTTTTCAAACGGGCATTTGGGGTAAATTATTCTCATATTGGTAGGCACTTACCTCCCAAATATGAACCAAATCCAAGCGGGGACAGCTAACCCATGCTTATTCATTATAAGAAAAACTATGTAGTGTGAGGAGCGATTTAATCATCTTAACATTTATTGTGTTAAACGTTTTACTGTATGAATAATCTATTCAAAAATATGATTTATTGCGGCTTATTCATCCAAAAATTCTATGATACAAGTCGATTCGTTATTGTTTCTAAATAATGTGCGTGTTTTACGACGGATTACAATCTGTCATCGACCGAATCGGGTCACGCAATTCCCAGGTTATCCAGGCCACTTTTCGTTACTCTTTTTTAGGAACGGTTGTAGATCAAAAACGAATTTATTGTCTTCTCCGAGATCAGAAACGGTGCCTCTGATGATTTATAGGCAGATATATAATATGGGATGATTGTTGGGGCTTTTAAGGGTCGATTCTTTACCTTATAGTCGTTTCCACAATCAAAATAAAGTCACCTTTAATCTCAAAATGCCCCTTAACTTGTAAAACTCGTTCTCGAATCGATTTTTAAAGGAAATAATGAAAAAGTTTACTTCACTGCAGTCCCGAAATTGTTTATTTTCGTGACATATTGTAAACTTTATTATAAATCCTAACCTACAAATGATCCCGCAGATTCTTTATGGGAAACGACTCTGTCAAACTTCCTGAAACTTTGAATTCTGGTAGTCCTTGATGAGCAGATCAAGTCTCCTTGTGCACTAAGCCATAAAAACTTGTGGTTTTAAGCTAGGCTTTTCATGCATTCTACAGTAGCGTTAAGCTACTGTAAGTTTGTTTGTCTGTATGTACATCCCCGTTTATATATGTATGTATGACCTCTATCAAGGTTACAGGGGTTTAAACGAGCGTTCAAACGGTGACCTTGAGTTTTACCCCCCTGACCTTCAAGGTTATTTAAAGGTCAACTTCAGAAATCACGTGGAAACCCCTATTTCTGACCTCGAAAAGGGGGAAAGTGGAACTTCGGATATAACCTTGACTTTGACGGAGGATATTACGGGTCAGTACTGGTTAACCCTAGAATGAATGTATCTGGAGATGGGATCTAAGTCGTATGGAGAATAATTTTAAGCTTAGATCATTTTGCACGACTATTCGCTGCGACTGCGACTGTTGTTGATTAGTTTTCATATAACCCGTATTAGAGCTGTCCTTCATTTTACCGTACTAACACAAATAGTCTTCAATCACTCACAATCTCGTTCCATCGAGTAGAGAATGCCCTAAGATAAAAGTGCTGTAAAGGTGACGCTGAAAAAATTATTTTAAAATTGAATATCAATATCGCTTTGTGTAACTGTGTTAAGTGTGTTGTTTATAGCGTACCTATATACGAAATTTCTCGGGTGCTTTTAATATACCATAATTTATACTACACATATTTTTAAGCCACCCTCCATGTATACGTCAGTTTAATTCATTGTGTAGCATATGCGTGACTCCGTAAAAGCCTTTAATCAATTTTGAAACTTTCTACAAGCACTAGCTCTTTATACATGTTACCGCTTTTATCCGGAATTCATCATTATGTATAAAATTATAGAGTAACTTCTAGTTTTCGGTATTACGAAATTCTGGTTCAGAATTCTTTCCAATTTAATAAGAATTAAAAATGTAGCAACGTCGACAAGTTTTTGAAAAATATATTAATATTTGTAGTCATGCAACGCATAGAAAGAAGCGCTCATTTATAACTATTTAAAAACTTTTACTTCATTTGCATTTCACAGGCGCCGGTACCACGGAGACTCGGGGCTTGGAACCGCTAGCTTTAACTTTCTGCTTATAGTGTAGTCAACAAGTGCCATTTTAGTGTATACCTCGTAGCTTGTACCGAGAATTGTGATTTAGGGCTCAATCGATTCGGAATGACGACTAGAAACTTTTTAGGAAATTTGAAGTTGAGCCGGTAAAAATTACAAAAGTTTTAAATAATTCAGTTAAAAAAAAAGAGGGGGCTTGGTTTTTGCAAATATCTCGGAAATTATTAAAGATATCCGATAAAAAAAAAGTCCTTAAAGACCAGTAAATTTCGGAACTCTACCGTCGCCAATATTTACAATTTTAATTTAGAGGTGAAAATAGGACTAAAACGGATGAAGTGGCTCCTGCGCGCACCGACCGATTCGGACAATTTAACAATAAAAATTATTTAAACCCATTAAATATGAATATTAAGGAATAAAAAAATTCACATACCTTTTGGATACACGAACAAACGCAAATTCATTGGACAAATTTTCTTCCCGTAATTTTTTTATTAGATATGCTTTTGTTAATTACCTTATTTTTACTAGTTCTAAATTAACATAAAACCCCTGATAATTGTCAAACTAAAAGCCTCAGATTTTTTTCACTTCTTGGAGCTATTCTTGAAAGGCTTTGGAAAAGATCCCCGTTGGAAAAATTCAAAAATTTTGATTTTCCACTTTATTATTAACAATCGAAGGCATTAAAAAATGGAAAACGTAAATAAAGCAATGAAGTCCGATTACTTCGAATATTATTGAGCGCTGCATAAAAATGATTTTTTTTTTTTAATTTTTAACTTCTATTGTGTAAATAATTGTTATAAACAAATGCAATGTTTATAAGATATCCAATTCTAATCATCTATAAAAATAATGATCTTTAAGAAAAAAATCGGTAAAGGTATTTACACAGAACTTCCCTCTTTATTTGTGCATGGCGGTCACTCTAAAAAATTAATTACGAAATAACATTGAAAATAATAATCGGAATATAGTTACTTATCACTATTATTACAAAGAAAACCTGATCAGTTTTGGCCAAAAAAATATACAGAGTGCTCATCCAACAGCAAAAGTTCAATACTAAATAACAGGTGCCAAATATGCAAGGCTTGCGCAAATATCTTTAATGTCCACCATGACTTTTTTCAATAAAAGTGTAATAGGTGCATATGCCAAATATTATTGCCTTCTGTCACATTTTCAATACCACATTTTCAAATTTTCAAACTTTCTTTTTCTGAAATAGGTTTAGAATGTGATGAAACGTGAAAATTTTAAATTTGAGCAACAAAAATTTTTTTCTATCTATTCTAGAGGTAATTTTTTTTTCCAAAATGGTAAAAAAATATAATTTATTTTTTCCGAAATAGGTTTGGAATGTCATGAAACGTGGAAATTTTAAATTTGAGCAAAACATAATTTTTCATCTATTCTATAGTAAGTAGTGATAAATTTTTCAAAGAAATTTTTAAATTTTTCAAATTTTTTTTAAAATTTGTTTGAATAGGTCTAGAATGCCATGGAAACGTGGAAATTTTAAACTTGAAAAAATAAAAACATTTTTTCATGTATTTTAGTGGAGAAATATTTTTCAAAAATGGTAAAAAAAATTCTAAAATTTGTCTTTAATAAATAGGTTTATACCGCGATGAAACGTGGAAATTCTAAGTTTGAAAAAAAAATTCCATCTATTTTAGTGGTAACATTTTTTTCAAAAATGTTGGTAAAAAAAATTATTTATTTTTTTTTTGAAATAGGTTTAGAATGCCATGAAACGTGAAAATTTTAAATTTGAACTAAGACAAAAAAAATTTCATCTATTTTAGTGGTAAAAAGTTTTCCAAAAATCTTGGTGAAAAATATTTTCAAATGTTTTTTTCTGAAATAGTTTTAGCATGTCACGAAACGTGGAAATTTTAAATTTGAGCAAAAGTTTAACCATTTCTTCACTGACAGGAGCGTCAACTACCTACCACATTTGAATGCTCTCCGTCCAGTAGTTTTTTAGTTAATACACCAACAGACAGACAGACAGACTGACGGAATTGAAAAACCTATATTTTTGTAATCTACGTGATCTGAAACGTCAAAATCCGAAAAAATCTCGGAGGGTGATTTTTTCTCGAATACAATACTTCCCTTTGGTATGCGAGGGAAGTAAATAGCGTTTCTTAAAAAAAATGTATTGCTTCAAAGCGCATTTGTTAATTAACAATTTTTTTTTTTGTTGCTAAATATTAATATTAAGGAACCATTTTTTTTAAATCATCATTTCTATTGCTCCTCTATAGTCTGAAAAAATAAAAATGTGTTGTTTATATTGTATTTGTTTATAAACAAACAATTAATTTTCGCGTTATAATTTTTTTAATGCTACAAAAAATAATAAAAACAACCATGTGTCGTATGTTATGTGAAAAATTGTTTCTCCATTTTTTATATAATTTAAGCATTTTTGTTTTTGTTTTTCACTTTCTTTCAATTTTTCATCATTGTTATTAGAATAACTTATAAACTATTGGAGATAGGACAAAGACACTTCAAGTATTTCTCTCCTCCGTTAAACAATAAACAAATTGAGCTCTAACTCAATTATTTAATTTTTTAAATTATTTATAAAAATATCTCGAAACAATTTTTTACAACGGGGATCTTTTCTAAAGCATTTCAAGAATAGCTTCAAGAAGTGAAAAACATCTGAGGTTTTTAATTTGAGAATTATCAAGGTTTTTATGTTAATTTAAAACTTGTTAAAATACGTTAATTAACAAAAGTATATAAAAAAATTATGGGAAATATTTTTTTCCAATGGATTTTCGTTTATTCAAGTATACAAAAAGTATGTGAATTTTTGTGTTTCTTAATATTCATACTTAATGGGTTTAAATAATTTTTATTGTTAAAGTGTCCGAATTAGTCGGCGCGCGCGGAAGTCACATCACCCGTTTATAGCCCTATTTTCACCTCTAAAGTTCCGGGAATTAGAACTTTTTGTTACGACATTTCCTGCTCTTTGAGGATCTTTTTTTTTATTTCGGATATCTTTAATAATTTCCGAGACATTTGCAAAAAACCAAACCCCCTCTTTTTTCACTAAATTGTTTATAACTTTTGTAATTTTTACCGGCGCTCAACTTCAAATTTCCTAAAAATTCTCTAGATGTCATTCCGAATCGAATGAGCCCTAAATCAACAATTTCGGTACAGGCTACGAGGTATTCACCAAAATAGTACTTGTTGACTAGACTATTAGTACGAGGGCGAAGTCCACTCCTGCTAAGTAGACGTAGTAGCGAAAACGTTGTGGTTTATGTGTAAAGCTTTATGCGCCAAATCTGATAATTCCTGTCTTAAATTACAATTATTGAAAATCGGTTAATAGTAGAAAATAAAAAAAAACTTTCAAAGTTAAATAAATGACAGAGGAAACATAACCTCAGTTGCCCATATTGACATATTTCAACTAAATAGAAGTAATAAACTTCCGAAGTTAATTACATACAGTCTATTTTGGTTTCGTTCTGTGACGTCATATACCTATATTCCCCTATGTTACCAGTCAGCCACAAAAATGACCTTTTAATTATTTTTGTGCATAAAAAGGATTGTTATTCTCAAGAACAGCTCGAACGCTAATGTTGAGAAACAACTGCCTATATCACCTTTTTGGTTCTGCAGCTAAGTGGAAGAAGCGTTAAGCCCAAGAATGATAAGACACATAAATTTTCTATACAAAATTTCCCTTGATACAAAAATATAAAAATGCATACTTATTTTATCAAATTGGTGTCAAATTGTTTTTCTGCATACAATTGTATAATTTTCTTGGGGGGGGGATACTTCACCAATAGAAAAGGGAAGATATTCTATATCAGAATTTGTTAGGAGTGAGCATCTTCGTAACAAAAGACTGTTAGCTAGTCATATACACGATCTTAATATTTTCAGAAGCAAAATTAATCAATTAATGCACAGCTTGTGCTCAACTTCGAAACGAACCTTGTAAGAAGAATGTTCCTTTAATTTTACAATCATTTTATTGATATAAGTTTGGCCTCCTTAAAAGTTCAGATACCGCAGATGAGTACATCACAAAACCAAACAAATTATCGTTATGTCTAGATCTGATGAAAGTAGACAATTAGCTAGATCAGAACTTTACTGAAAACATAGAGTAGACGCGGTTACAAGAAAGAGTGAAGCAACTGACAAAAGATCGTGTCAGCTGGCAGAAAGCTAGAAAAAAACAAGATCCGCCTTGAACTGTAGCACTAATCATAACAATGATAGCGGACAAGGAGAAGTTCGAATTAAACCTTGATCTTGTCCCTCAGCAGGTTTGAGAAGTCTTACACAAGGATTTGAATTAATATGAGCTAGGATAAACCATACTGGACATAACGTAATATCTGATGGGTATAGAAATCATTTTAGAAACAGCTAGATCACCTTTGTAGAATACCAATAAAATAAAAAAATTATTACAAACGCGCGAGCCCTCCCCTCATAAAACACGAAATACAGCTCTGTCATTATTCGAATTCTGGTGATGATTCTTATTTTCATTTAAGTGGTTATATCAACAAACACAATTTTTGATGCTGGTTATCCGAGAATCCTAAGCAATTTCATCAGAAACCTACAAAACTGTATGATTTAAAAGTGACTTTATGGTGTGGGGTGTCGAGTTTTGGAATCTTAATTTTTTGTAGAAAATAGTCACTATCAACATCATTATGTGAATATGCATTTTTTTATGGAAATAATTGCAAAGTTTGGGACACGACACAGTTTGGTTTTCAATATGATGGTGCAACGATCCATATAGCAAGGCGTAATCGTAGTATTTTAAGGCGAATGTTTCCTAAGAAATTGATTTCGGAATATGGGCGCATAGATTTGCCGCCAAGATCTCTTGACTTATCGCCATGCGGCATTTTTCTGCGAGGATATCGCAAGTGGGAAGTATACCAGAGTGCATCCCTAGCTATTCAAGATTCAAAAGAGCATTTCTTGAGAAATTGAAGGTACACTGAAGAGCCTTCTTGTTAAGAATTATGCAGAATTTAACAAATAGATTCACACAGTGTCTGGAAGCAGACGAATGTCTTTTAAAAGGTAGTTTTAAGAAATAAAATGTGGCTTAGTACAATCTTGTTTTATTTTATTCTTTCTGAATCGTTCTATAGTCCTATGGAAATGTGCTATACCAGTTGCTGGACCCATTATATGCATCTGTCTATTTAACATACTTCACTTCAAGTAAAAGGATATTTCAGCCCTGGATTTAAATAATAAGTGGTAACGGATTTTACTTAACCCGTTGAAGTGTATAATCAGCACTGTAATGTCTCGCGTGGGCAGACGAAGTACTTGCACGTTGGTATAACATTTGATGAAATTTCTCAAACAGAATTTAGCTGAAGCGGAAAATCGTGTGGGTTTATATAAGGATTCTACGAAAAGTAAGGGAGCTCGCTATTCGAGATAGAAAATATAAATTGAATTTATTTTTAGTCGATTAGTTTCCAGCAAATTTATTGGAATATTCAGGTAACTGATTTATAAAGTCATTGTAAACTCTATATTATATTGGAAAACGACGAAAACTCAAGAACACTGTGATAAAAAAAATCTCCAATCATTTTATTTATTACTAGGGTACTTACTATTTAGGGTATTTAGTACTAGGGGGCATATTACTACTAGGGTTGCTAGCGGTAACGCACACCACTACCTCGATACAAAACGAAAGCACGGTAATATCGCTCGTAGGAAAAAAAATCATATCACTGTGATCGAATTCTGAACAACTTTCAAAATGTCCGTCCGTCTGTCTGTCCGTTCGTCACGTTTCTTGTAAGTACGATAACTTAAGAACAAAAAGTAAGATTCTAATGAAATTCGGACAGTAAGTTAGTGTTGGGCGTGTTGGCTAGAGGAAAAACCCTATTGTTTTTGGACAAAATCGATTAATAAATAAAAAAGCTATCAATTTTTTAAATTCATATATTTATATTATATAATAGATAAATAGATAGTCTATTCAGTCAAGACAATATTCAAATTGTGTACACTCGTCAAATCATATAGGTATTTAAAAATAACATTTACAGAAAAGGAAACATTTTCAAAACTTTAGAGTATAAAACATCACTTAAAACTTCTTGTTTTTTTAAATAAAATTTGTTTCACTTTATACCTAAATGTTTTCAAATCTATCTGTTTGATTTGCTCAGGTAATTTATTAAAAAACGTTGGTCCAAAGTGATTTACACCATTCATTGCTTTTGTAAGTTTCTATGTTTTTTGTTTTTTTTTTGATATATTAGTTTTATTTCTGGTATTGTAAAAGTGTATATCTGTGCGACATTTATAGTTCTGAAAATTTGTTTTCACATAATCAAGACATACGTAAATGTAGATGCAAGGTAAGTAAGGAAAAAGTGATAATTCCTTGTATTACTTCCACATCCACGTAGTGGATTGGAAGTACAGCAATCGTAAAAAAAATTTCATTTTTTTTTTTCTTGAAATAGGTTCAGAATGTCATGGAACGTCAAGATTTTAAATTTGAGCAAAAAAAATTTTCTGTCTGTCTGTCGGTTTGTCTGTAAATTTTTTTTGTCCGCACGTTTCCTTCGGAACGGTATAAGATATTGACTTGAAATTTTGTACAAGTATATATTATAACGAGATCTGGAACTGGATTGTTTTTTGAAGATATCCGCGATGAAGGGTTGGGGGGTAAATAGGGAGAAATAGGTGGAAATATGTAAACACAGCTGGTAAGAATACAGAAACTTGAAATTTGATGTGTGTACTAGAAGCTAAAGCCTCAGATTTTTTATAATATTTTTCAACCGCCCCCTATCCCTACTCCCTTATTAAAGGGGTTGATAAAATAAAATTGAGATATTCATTTAAGATTTGGTACACGTATGTATGATAACGACATCTGGAACTATATTATATTTTAAGCTGATTCCGTTGAAGGGTTGGGGGTTAAATAAGGGTAAATAGGGCAAATTAAGTAAAGCAAACTGGTAAGAGTACTGAAACTTGAAATTCGCTGTATGTATTAGAAGCCAAGGTCTCAGATTATTTATAATATTTTTCAACCCCCCACCATCCCTACTCCATTGTTAAAGGGGTTGATAAGATAATATTGAGATATTCACTTGAAATTTGGTACACGTATGTACCATAATCTGGAACCAGACTATATTTTGAGATTATTCCGTTGAAGGGTAGGGGGTTAAATAGGGGTAAATAGGGGAAACTAAGTAAAGCAAGCTGGTAAGAGTACAGAAACTTCAAATTCGGTGTACGTACTAGAAACCAAGGCCTCAGATTCTTTTATAATATTTTTGAACCCCCCCAATACCCCTACTCCATTATTAAAGGGGTTGATAAAATAAAATTGAGACATTCGCTTAAAATTTGGTAGACGCATGTATTATAATGACATCTGGAACTAGATTATATTTTGAGATGATTCCGTTGAAGGGTTGGGGGTTAAATAGAAGTAAATAGGGGAAAATAAGTAAAACAAGCTGGTAAGAGTACAGAAATTTGGGATTTGGTGTATATACTAGAAACCAAGGCCTCAGACTTCTTTCTAATATTTTTCAAACCCCGCCACCTCTGCTCCATTATTAATGGGATTGATAAAGTAAAATTGAGATATTCACTTGAAAGTTAGTACAAGTATGTATTGTAATGACACCTGATTGAGATGACTCCATTGAAGGGGTGGGAGGTGGTAGTTTGTGAATAGGGGAAACAAGTAGGCTAAACTATAAACTTCATTTTTAACGTATATGGTAGAAACCAACGCCTAAAACTGTTCAATGACATCTGCCCCAAATATTATTAAAATTCTATGACCAATAATTTCCACATACTAGAGTGCAAATCTAATCAAGATGTGATTCCTTAGGTAGCGGTTTTTTGATTAATATTACAAAAAATTTCAAGAGTACCTTTTTGCAGTACTTTCAATGCCCTGCAAAAATGTTCAAGTATTCCGTAATTTTACAGGGCGATTAAAAAAATATAGCGGATCAAATATTAATTATTACGAAAAAAACTGAGAAACAAGAAATATTTGGTTGTTGTCAAGTTTGCATAGAGTACTTATAGAGATATATCAAAATTTGAAAATGTTATCTTCAATATAACGGAAATTATTGGAAAAAAATATTTCTTTCCGTCTCACTTTAAGAGGATGCATTTTTGAACTAAGGTAACTTGGGTTATATGGGCCCAATATGAACTCAGGAATCACAGGTTCCCGTCCGGGAACTCAATTCTGGGACACCCTGTATGTTTATACTGTAGTTTCTGGATTTTTGTCGTCATCAGTACAGACTATATAAGTTACGAGAAACCAGTAACAGATCGGCCCTTAATTTCATTCTTTCGCCCGAAACTAGAGATAAACAAGTAATTAAATGACGTAAAATTTTCACTCCACAAGCAAGTTGAGAGAAAGCATTCGAACAACTTGCAAGGGCAGCGATCTAACATGACTTATTTTATTGTAACCAACAGATAGATGCTAAGAACGAAATAACTTAATGTATACACATAAACATACCTATAGTCAACACTGAGCTCTTGACAGGCTTCTTAAGTTACGAACTGGATATGAGATAAACTATATAATATGATGTAATTTTTCATTTTCTTTGGGACTGTCAATTGTATCAATCAACAATATATCAAGAAGTATGTACACGCCCTGGTGCAATGACTGAAGAACCCTCATTTTCTTGCCACTACACAAAAAGGGAGTGAGAGTTGTCTTTGGCAACTACAGATTGCTGACATTAATACCACATGTCAGTAAAATAATGGTGTTTATTTTTCAATTCAGATTTTATCTCGGCAAATACCTCCTAAAAAAGCGAGAATTGTTAAAAAACGCGGTAGTAGAAGACAAGGGAATAATACGTTTCTACGCACCATAATTTATTTAACATTTAAAAAAAATCAAACCATCGTCAGTTAATTGAACCTTATTACCTAATATCGATTTTGAAGTCGCGTAATAATTTATTCGATTTTGTTTTTTGTTCATTTTTACACCGACCTAAAAATCGATATAAGGTAATAATAAAATTGAATTAACCGAACGACAAACATTTCATTTTATAATTTTTAGTGACCGTTTTTTAAAAAGTTTAAAAAAAAATGCACCTTTATTAGTGGCCTAAATCTGAAATAATTATACAATTATCGCAGCGCTATTAGATTCGCCATTTTTAATTCTTAACGTTTGACATCAGATTCAGTGCCGGTTTCTCTAAATGCCGGATGGCATAAAAGTATACACTATATCAAACTTATAGCATTTTGAATTGTAAAAGTGTCCAGCCAAGCTACGAAATTCGTCAACAAGTGAATCTTTCTTTTACACTGTCAGCATGTGGACAATTACTACAAGATAGAGACGTACAACACTGACGAATGTTTGGCTTGAGCTTTTGGAAGAATTGTCTTTCCACCACGTTTTCTTCAGTTTATGAACACCTGCACGTTTAACTTGAAACGCTGTAAAATCCGTTAGAGTTACCGAAGAAAATGGACGTAAACAGTTTTATGGAAAATTAAATTTTCTATAAAAACGTCAGTGCTAGCATATTGTAGAGTTAGAAAACATTGGCGTTTCGTTCCGTGGCTACTCTGTGAACTCGTCAGTAAGGCTGGAGTAGCCACTGCTTTTCCAACGAACTCAACATGGCCGCTCGTATATATACTTGGTGGGCCAAATGATGTGGCGGTGAGATATAAGGAAAACGTCACACGCCACACATGTCTATCTTAAATACTTTTGGCGAGAAGATGGTTGAAAGTCGCGCACTGGACAACTGTAAATTTTGTATTCAACTTTCAAACACTCTCACGCCTAAAGTATTGAAGAAAGGCATATGCCATCCTGACTTTTTTATAGAAAATTTACTTCTCCATAAAATTGTCTATGTCCATTTTTTTCATAACTCTAACGGTATTGGCAGCGTTTCGAGTCAAAATAATGTGCATAGAAACCATAAAAAATGATTGTAATTTACAAAATGTGTTGAACGTAGTGCGTGTGTCCTTAGTTCGACGTGCCGAAATGTGTATACGTGGAGATGGAGGTTATTTCGAACAATTTTTGTGAAAAATTCAAAATAATTGTTCAGTTATCTATTGGGCATTAAAGGTATGATTATTATTATTATTAGTATTCGAGGTCTTGTTTTGATCTGTTTATTATTGTTTACATTGATTTTCATACAGACCAAAGACTCGATTTTTAGTTATCGATACCTGATTGGGAAAAATTATGCGCTCATTTCGTTAAAAAATCAGATTTTTTCCTAACTTAAAATACACAACTATTTTCTGTTATCGTATCTCGGACGTCTAACTGTTCGTTTTCCAATTTAATAAAACAATTACAATTTTTTTAAGCTTTTAACACAATGTTACAAATGTTAATAAACCACTTTTAAAGTTTATAAATTCTTATAAAAACGACAATAAGAACCACAATAACTTTGTTTCAAATTAAAAGATACATATATAAACAAATCCTATTTAAACCCCTGCGGCCATGCTATGCTTGCGTTTTACAGAAAGACACGGAATTATTTACATTTTCATAATTAGTGGTATAAAAAGTTCGGTACAAGTAATTCCATCAAAGTGTCGCACTTCTTCCGGCGGGAACACAAGTCGGGTATTACAGTTTTTTTTATTATTTCTAATATTCGGAACTATGACATCCATTGACCCTGAAAAACAGTGGTTTTCAAATGTTTCCTACCTTAATATTTGAGTTTTTTTTCAAAGTGCCCGTAGAGAAAAAAGTCATAGAGGTTTCTTGTTTGTCTAGTCGGTCCCTAATACCAGTTTTTTTTTAATGACATGAAACTAATTACACCCTGTATTATGAATATTTGCTTAAATCTGTAAATAGCTAAGTCTAATACTAGTTAGCTAATAGATAGGTGAAGATCTGTTGTTTTTATCAGTCAATGTCAAATATAATTTTTCACATACTTGTTCATAGAAATTGTCTTGGTTTTGCATGGAACATTTTTATGAGTGGCTTTGTGCCTTTCTGATGAGCTCAGAATAAGGGCGAAAAACGTTTCAAAGGTTAAGCATTTCCAAAAACAGAAGAATAGATTTCATGAAACTGTAATCCGTTAAAATGAAAAAATTTTAAAGCAAGGTAGGTAAATAAATTCATTTTAGGCCTTTGTTCTTCATTTTTAACTGAATCTTCATTACCGTAAGGGGTTATGTAGATACTGGTTTAATCTGCATGGCCGTAGGGGGCTGTGTGGATGCTAATTGTTGAATGAGAATTTTCAAATAAGAAATTATACAAATTTGTTTAATGATTTTTAATTTGCTAGCATAACCAGAAGTCAGGTTATCGAAAAAAATGAAAAGATTTCATTAATATTTTTTCACATAGCTTCTCTTTTAGTTCTCATAGATAGTTATTTTTTCTGATGTTTGCAAAATTCTATAAAGAGAATGTTTCAATACATACACAGGGTGTATGCAGAAGTGAAACGTCACAGTATACCCATTAAATCTGACGTTGAAATGTAGAAATTAAAAATGGTGCTCTTAATATGGTGACAGAAAACGTTTACTTCGGGTTTGATTCAAACAATTTTAATAAACACAGGTTTCTGGAGTCAATGAAAACAGAAAAAGAGTGTTTTTTGAAAAAAAAAAAATTGAAAATGAAAATGAAGTATATGGCATTTTTACTTCCCTCGCATACCGAAGGGAAGTATTGTATTCGAGAAAAAATCACCCTCCGAGATTTTTTCGGATTCTGCCGTTTCAGATCACGGAGATTACGAAAATATAGGTTTTTCAATTCCGTCAGTCTGTCTGTCTGTTGGTGCATTTACTAAAAAAAACTACTTGGCGGAGAGCAGTCAAATTTGGTAGGTAGTTGACCCTACCGTCAGCGAAGAAATGGTAGAATTTTCACTGGAAAATATACAGGGTGGATCGTCTAAAGGGAATAAATAATGAAAAAAAAATTTTTTTGCTCAAATTTAAAATTTCCACGTTTCATGACACGCTAAACCTATTTCAGAAAAAAAAATTAGAAAATGTTTTCACCGACATTTTTGAAAAACTTTTTACCACGAAAAATTTTTTTGCCTTTGTTCAAATTTAAAATTTCCACGTTTCATGGCATTCTAAACCTCTTTCAAGAAAAAGAAAAAAATATTTTTTTTACCAACATTTTTGAAAAATTTACCACTAAAATAGATGGAATTTTTTTTCTTTGCTCAATTTAAAATTTTCACGTCTCATGGCATTCTAAACCAATTTCTATAAAAAAAAAAAATCCACTGTAGAATAGAACGAAACTTTCCTTTTAGCTCAAATTTAAAATTTCCACGTGTCATGGCATTCTAAACCTATTTCAGAAGAAACAAATTTTGAAAATTTTTTTAAATACATTTTTGAATTTTTTTTTTTTTTAATGAGATTTTTTTACCACCACTATACTTCCACTCCACTACGTGTATGTGGAATTGAAAATGTGACAGATGGCAATAATAGTAGGCATATGCACCTATTATACTATTATTGAAAAATGTACAGGGTGGTCATCCCAAGAAATAATTCAGTCATGGTGAACATTTATAAAGGTATTTGCCCAAGCCCTCCATATTTGGCACCTGTTATTTAGTATTGAACTTTTGCTGTTGGATGAGCATTCTGTATATTTTTTTGACCAAAACTTATCAGGTGTTCTTTGTAATAATAATGATAACTATATTCCGATTATTATTTTCAATGTCACTTCGTAATTGTTAATTTTTTAGAGTGACTGCCATGAACAAATAAAGAGGGAAGTTCTGTGTAAATACCCTTACCGATTTTTTTACTACTATTTCAATTTCTATTTTTTCCCACTACCTATTTCTCCGTAATTTCACATTTTGTTGTCTCCCTAAGTACGAAATAATACTCCTAATCTTAATTTTATAAACCTAGCATACAGGGTGACCCGAATTGCATAGGTCAAAGTTCACTAGGTGAACTGGACGGTTTCGGATTTTGTCTTATAATTTATAAACAGTAAAACACCAATGTAAATTTGCATTCGTTTATTTTTACACGGGAATTCAATTTTAACACCTTGAATTTCGGAAACCAAGTATTTTCTGTCCCATGCATGGCCATATTTGTAGGAACATATTTTGTTGTTTTGTCACCTGGTCAAATTTGACATATGCAAAGAAGAGCAATTAGTAATTCAAGAACTTCAAGAGTATAATGGTTGGCTTGTTTATGGTTGTATTCTTAAAACCAAAGTTCACAGTCGAGACGGTGAAACATTCATAGTATTTACTAATCGATTTTTTAAACGCGGTTCACTTCTTTTCAAATTGTATTTTTATGGAATTCCAATGGGCTATTGACGATTATACATTTTTAAAACAGACATTTGGTAATACGCAATAAACTAATCAAAAACCATCTTTGACGCACTTATTATTTTTAAATATTTTATAGAACGGTGGGTTAATAACCCACTGTTCTTCCGTTGTTAATCCCAAACAACGAATTAAAAACAAATATGCCAACGTGATTTATTTATTCGTTTTTAACGCTTTTTCTTTACTCCATTCCCAATAAAACGCCTGTCTATAAATGCATGTACTAGTTTAATCGCATGCAAAACTAAACGAGTTTGTGGCGACGAACTTGACTTGGTAAACCCCGATGCAGATTGAAGTGTTAGTAGGAAAGCCGCGTCCGAGGCTCCTGTTCCATATAACCAGACTCTGGGGATTCCGGGGAATGAGATTAGATACAGCCCACCGACCTTAATGCTATCGAGCGCCCTGAGTGGGCGCTATGCCCACTTCTACCCTTGCATCCTCGGCGGTTTTACTACTGATAAGGTGGACTACGTATAAAATAAAGATCACGCTTTTCCTCGCAAAGGGTTCCGTGACAGTATAGCAGGGTTGAACAGAAAAAAGGGGTCAAATCGGTAGTAACCTTCAAAATTGGTATGTTTTTTATGTATGTATACAAGATGCCTTGAAATCAAGACACAAGAATATTGCAATTATATTCCATGTAACAAAATTTTTATTTTCCATTCTTGTGTGAATAATAATTAGGTACTAATGTACTGGTATGGTCAAAATTTCCTTAAAAAGTAGGACATTTTTCAATATAACTTCAAAAGTGTCCAATGTACATTATTCAAATTTCAGTGATTGGTTTAGAATAGACTCATAATAAACACATAATTGCTCTGCTCCTCCGTTTCCGGAATACTCGAGGTTAAAGTGAGGGGTCAATACATTTGAATCGTATATTAGTATACGATTTTTAACTCCAGACGCAAAAACGGATGCGTGTTATAAGTCCGAAGCCATTGTCTGTCTGTGTGTGTCTGTCTGTAGCCACTTTTCCAGCTTTCATTGTTAAACGCTCAATGTAACGAAGGTTGTATTCTAAGAAATGGCGAAGAATCCGGTGTTATTTCTAATATTAAATTAATGGTTGTCTGAAAAACCAGTTCTAATAGTGCAATAAAAAAGGGGTATTAATGTGTATAGTTTTGTAACAGCAATATTATGATTTCAAACTATCTGGGGTATCACCAGGAGAATATATCTGAGATTTGAACTTCCAACACCTATCGCTTTTTTGTTAAGAACAATTTTGTTTTTTGAACAGCGTTGTCTTAGGTAAAAAGGTGGAGGTCCGATCAGTACAAACTAAAAACCAAAAACCTTCCCAATTAAGATTCTAACAAATCTGCGTTGGTTTTGGGTTATTTGAGTAAAATGGAATAAACTGGCTAAAAGCGTTGTTTTCTTTTATTTTTTAATGTCCAGGGACGCCAAGAGTTCCGATCGGCTTCAAACTTTCAGAAAATATACCTTTTGTTGAAATCACAACATCCTGAAATTTTGGTGCCCAAATATTGAGCCTTCTGGACACAAATGAGTTTTTTATCTGAAATTTAAATTGCCCACCATTTTGTGCCATTAAGTCCAAAACGTATCTGCTTTTTTTCAAAATGCCAGCATTCCGATGACATTACAAAAAGAAAAAATTAAAACACAGACAGCTTTCTTGGCATTTATTAACCAAATGACAACACATGGATGTTTTCGGCTATTTTGAAAACATTTTGTCCGAAAAGAAGGAGAATTGCGAAAACTTTAATTTTAAAAAAAGGTTTATTTTCACCTATATGAACTCGAGATATTTAACTTTTAGCATCTTATTTAAAAAGATAAATAGCAGTAAATACACAAACAAAGAAAGAGGGTTGTATCTGAACAGAACAAATATTTGAGATTAGTCAAGAAAAATAAGGTTATAATTTTATAAAGAATAGTTAGCAGACTATCAAATTCCCCTAAATATATACAACCAACTTAAGTAAGCCGGAAACGAGGTAATCTTGATACATACATTTTAAAAAAAGCTATTCAGGCTAATTAACAACAATGAAATGTAAATGCTTAAAAATTAGTTTCTATAAGTTAAAAATGTTTTCTGGGCATTTCATGTGAAGTAAATATGTTTCAAAATGATACAGTTAAAATACTAGCCGAAAATACGCGTTTGTTAATTAGCAATTGGCCAAAATGCTAAAGGTCAAATATCTCGAGTTCAGATGGTCGAAAATTAACTCTTTTTTTAAATTAAAGTGCTCGCAATTCTCTTTCTTTTCTGATAAAAATTATTCAAAAATGTGGCCGAGAAAAATAAATTTGTTGTCATCAGGTTTATAAATAAATGCCAAAAAAGTGGCCTAAATGACTATAAAAGAATTTCTTTAATGTCATCGGAAAGCTGGCGTCCAGATCTACATTTTGAAAAAAAAAGATCAATTTTGGATATAATGGCACAAAATGGCGGGTAATTCAAATTTCAGTTAACAAATTCATTTGTGTCCACAAGGCTCAATATTTGCGCACCAAAATTTCAGGACGTTTTGTTTTCAACAAAAGGTATATTTTCTGAAAGTTTGAGGTCGATCGGAACTCTGGACGTCCCTGGGCGCTAAAATGAAAAAAAAACACTTTTTAGCCAGTTTAATTTTGTGCGTTATGTGCGTACTCAAATGGCCCAAAACCGACGCAGATTTGTTGGAATTTGAATTACGAAGGTATTTGGTTTTTTGTTTGTCCCGATGGGAACTCTAAAACTGGAGATATTCACCTTTTTACATTAAAAAAAACGCGAAATTCGTAAATCCGTACGCCCCTGACTCTACTGACAACACTTTTCGGCTGTACTATACCTACCTAACTGAAAGCTATTAATCGACGGTCCAGCAATGAATTTACGAAAAAAGAAATAGCCAGTGTTTCTAGCCAGTGATTATAAATTACTTGTTTATTTTTAAAGGTTCCTTTTTGTGCCGAGATTTTTAAAATTTTTAATTTATTTGTGCTATTAGGGTTTTTACCTGAGTACTTGAACTATCAGAATTTTTTAAAAGGACGAGGTTTTCAATTCAACCTGCATACATGTTTTCTTTCTTATGTTTTTAAACCTTATTTGTTTATATTGTTGCTATACAGGGTGTCCCAATAAAAACTCCCAGGCAGGATATATTCTAAACGAATAGAGATATTTTAATTCTGTAAAAGCCAATTTGCAGAGCATAAAGAGAGCTTCATTTTGAATATAATTGTATTTTTTAATATATCAGTATATAGATGGCGCTGTGCTCTAAAGAAATACTTCGATGGAAGAAACTTTGAAATGGGGTTTATGTGAAAGAAAATGCATTTATAAGCAGATTATGTTCTAAAAAAAATACCATAAAACTAACCGTTTTCGAGATATTTGAGTCCAAATGTTGGCATTTGCCAATATTGAATAATTGTAATCTCTTCAACATTTCAGTCCTTTAATTGGGACAATCTGTATTTAATTTACAAATTTTAGAAAAAAATATTAAAGAATTTTTCATATTTTATGAATTAAACATATTTGAAGAAAAAAAACTAAACATATTATTTATCACATAATTCAAACATTTAAGCAATAACAAAACAAATTACGAACATAAAACAATTTTTACGAACTAATGAAATTAAAATAACAATTTTAATAGGTGCCATATTGCCATTTTCATTAACACACATCGTAAACCTGTTAATTAGTTCAGATCTACGAACTTTTAATAATGTATGCCGATTAATGGCGGCAACACTAGCATAAATTTTATTATAAAGATCTGCCATATCTTCTATTGGTTCTTTGTACACTTCACTTTTTAAAAATCCCCATAAATAAAAGTCTAATGGAGTAATGTCAGGAGATCGAGCGGGCCATCTAAGTACTCCATTGGTACCAATCCATCTTCCTGGGTATGTTTGATTTAAATAATTAACAACGTTGTGATGATTATGTGGGCCTACTCCATCCTGATGAAACCACATATCCAACTGAGCGGGCAAATTCCTTAATAGCACTTGTAAATCATTTTGCAAAAATTGTAAATATCTTTCACCTGTTAAATTCTCATGGTAGAGGTATGGGCCAACAATGTAACCATTAACGATACCACACCAAACATTTACTCCAAAACGATTCTGGGATCTGGTATGCCTCATCCACCTAGGATTCTCTTGAGACCAGTAACGACAATTATGTGTTGTGATTACTCCATTGTTGTGGAATCGACTTTCATCACTACACATAATTGTATTTAAAATATTTGGAATTTCTTCTAAAAGAATTGAAAATTGCGCCAAAAAATCTAATCTCCACTCATTGTCCCCTGGAATCAAATGATGAACTAAATGAACTTCATATGGAAAAAAAATTGTTTGTTTTAAGAATTCTGTGGTAGATGGAACGTGCAATATTTGTTTGTTCCGTCAACTTGCGTACTGACATGTTTGGGTTATTTTCTACTTGATGTAATAGCAATGCAATATTTTCACCAGTTGCAGTTCTTTTTCTTCTTGTTGTTTTTGGTTTCTTAAAACCTCCATAATTTTTCAAATTAGAACACAAACTTACAAAAGTTTTCCGATCTTGTAAAGGTCTGTCAGGAAAACGTATTTCATATAAACTTACAGCTCTTGAAGCATTTTTACGACATTTCTCATAAATTAAAATCATGTTTAATTTATCTTCATTTGTATGAGAAACCATATCTAATAATAAATATTCACAAAGAAAACAATAATTAGGTACAATAATACAGTTCTACTGACACACCAATAAACAAAATGTGATTGAAATTGAGAAATGTCAAAACTATTATTCCAAAGGTAACTTTAATTGTATTTAATTTATAAGGTATAAGGGTTATTATACTCACTAGATATCAAATATTTTTAATTATAATCTAAACTAATAACAAAGCAATTATATGAAAAATTCCTTAAATATTTTCTTCTAAAATTTGCAAATTAAATACAGATTGTCCCACTTAAAGGACTGAAATGTTGAAGAGATTACAATTATTCAATATTGACAAATGCCAACATTTGGACTCAAATATCTCGAAAACGGTTAGTTTTATGGTATTTTTTTTAGAACATAATCTGCTTAGAAATGCATTTTCTTTCACATAAACCCCATTTCAAAGTTTCTCCCATCGAAACATTTCTTTAGAGCACAGCGCCATCTATATACTGATATATTAAAAAACAATCATATTCAAAAATGAAGCTCTTTTTATGCTCTACAGATTGGATTTTACAGAATTAAATTATTCGTTTAGAATATATCTGGCCTGAGAGTTTTTATTGGGACACCCTGTATACTTACCTAAATAAGTTGTTTGGGATTTTCTAGTCTTTTTCTAGTCTTAGATATTACTTGAGACGATTTTCGTGATGTAGATCTTATTTATCAGAAAATTTTTGACAAAAAAATTATCATTATTTTTTTATAGAACGAATGCTTATTTTTTTTATTCAAGCGCGAAGTCATGATATACTTTTAATTGACATTTTCTTCACTAAAATCAAAAACTCGATTTTTTATATACACATAAGTATGTATATTTTATTATTTAAGGGCCTGAGGGCACTCTTTGCCTATATTCGATCGGGCTCAAACTTTACACGATTTTTTCCACGTAGTTAAGGAACCACCCTAATATATACTTCTCATTTATCTAGGCGTCATAAAAAGTGTCGGCGCCTTTGACTGCAGTAAAGATCAAAGACCATGACATTTTCTATACAGACAATAAATCTGAGGTAAACTACACACTCCTAATAACCCATTCAAAATCATTTTAAGGAATTCATTTCAACTTTAAACAAAGAAAGAAGTTTGTAAAAATATGTATTTAACTCTTATATCACCGAGTACTTATAAGAAAGATGTATATTGTTTTTTCCTTGTCTAAACCCCTTAGAACTGGCCCAATGTGAATTTAAGGGCAGCCATAATTCAATATTGCAGTATACCTAATATCAAATGGAAAATCACTACAGTGCAAAAAACTTCAGAGGTTCAATTTATAGCATAAGGAAAATGTATGACTTAAAGGATGTAACAGCTGCAGAAGAAAATCTGAAACGTGAAAGACGATCAATAAAATAGTAATCGGTTACCGTTATAAGACAATAAAATAGAAAACCCTTTCCCAAATGTATTAATAATTATTTTGCTCGTCCTAGAAGGGATAATACTGCTTTGTGATATGACACAGGCAAATTTGTGCTATTCTGATGTCGAAAGTAACGCCACGAACATTCATATTTGGGGTTGTTTTTATTGATATATTTAATTATACTGGAATAATAACCCACAGGCAGCCTAAAATTTAATAATGGTCCGATTTTTTTGCACTTTCAGTTGCCAAGGTTGATCATCCATCATTCCCTTTTAGTTCTAAATTTATACGTAGGTAATTACCTACATAAATAAATTACGAAATGGCATGCAATAATTGAATGAGGTAAAAAAAAACTCTGCCTAAGGAATCTCTACTTCCACATCCAGATTTTCCATCCAAGTCACTTTAGAGGTGTTTTAAAACCTCATGAGCTGTGACCTTCATATGCGCAGAGACATAATCCCTCCAGTCGACTCAGTTAGGTACACTTTTTAAAAATATTTGATTTATTGTTTACAATTTATCACGAGCTCTTGTTTATGTATACAGCAAGGTAGCCCCCAGTGTCTTCAAAAAAATACTTATAACGCAGAATAAACTTTGCCCTTTGCGCATTTCGCGGCTCATGAGATTCTGAAACACCTCTACTATACTTGCACTCTAGTATGTGGAAATTATCGGTCATAGAATTTTTAAAATATTTGGGGCAGTAGTCTATTCTCTAAACCTTGCCTTATATTTCTTTGCCAGGGGTAAACAACATCCGCTGGAATTCCTGTAAAAATTTGTTAAACTGCTGTGAAACTACTCGAGAAATAATTAAAGACTGTATAGATAACTGTACATATCATTATGAGAATAACTGTTGAATAACTATTAACTGTACACGGTGATTATTTGGACCTTAATTTCGGGCTTATATAAAAAAAATATTTCAATAACTATTTAATCATTTCGAAATGAATTTTTCTCAGGAATCCAAAAATTTTATAGAAAAAAAAATTGAACGTAAAATAAAAAAGGTTACAGATTAAATTTATTTATACTTTCTTAAACGGGACACCCTAAATATTTTTAAATATTTCGATACAGTATTTTTTTCTAATTTCAAAATTATATCACATATATGTCATTTTTAACCATTTTTGAGTTATTAATATTTAAAAATCACATTGTTAATAAATAATTCATAAATTTTAGTGGGTAGCTCATAGCCTACCCACAAAAATTAATGAATTATTTCTTAACAATGTGACACCGGATTCGGATTCAGCAAGCCAAAATACACTGGAGACGATTGGTCTGGTCCGTGTAATCGACAATTTATTTTTGTGTGTATGCCCGTGTAATTGGTTTCAATATGAATTTAATTGTTTTAATCAAGAACTGTACGTCTGACGAGAAAAACGCAAGAGACCGTTTTCACGTAGAATTGATCAGGCTAATAAAGAAAAAAACCATATGGAAAAATGTCAGTGGCGTACCACTTTTTTGTTAAAAATATCATGATCGCAGGCATATGTGGTTCTATATCCTATTAACACATACCAAAATTGAAAATAATATCTAAAACACTTTCCAAGATATTAAAAAATAATAATAATAATTATATAAAATAATTAATAAAAATAATTTAAAAAATTAATATTCAACACCCTGTAGCAAAAAATTGAAGCCGTTGGGGACATATGTTCATATGAACTTTTCTTCATAAAATGACCTAAGAAATCACCCTGAAATATTAGCACATCATTAAGGAACACCCGGTACATTGTATTATATTGGTGAACAGTACTGTTTTATAGGATAGGATTTGCATTTACAATGAATCTTTATTACTCTTCTTCATTTCCAAATAGAGTAAAGGAAATATTCTAAATTAAAAGATAAAACATGAGTGAAAAAAAATTAGTAAGCTTAATAAGCTATACTTTACTATATAGGCTTAGCCAATATGGGAAAGTTCGTCCGAGTGGTCTGGAGGTTTAAATCGATAATTTATACACTTCTGAACATGGCAGCACGTGGAGTACCCTTGACGTTGCAGCGGGCTGTCAATATTTATTATATATAACCTTAATTTAAACATTGCTTGAATTTTTAAATGAACCTTTTCCCGGTTGTAATTAAACTTTTCTCCGATACCAACTTTTCAGTGAATATAAATAAGTCATAAACTTTCAATCTAAATTCAAACTTTTATTTCAAAATTACCCCGACGTTATTGGAATTACTTTGACAAGAACCGACAAATAATATAGACGTTACACAACGAAAAGTTTGCGCTAAATCGAATAAAGGCCATTGTATAAAGAAAATACTTTTGTTAAACCACCCACATATTCGAGTCGAATGACACATGAAAGCGATAACATATAAATCGACGCCAGACTTGACCTACGTCTCTGAATCATCTTGGTAGTGTCATCGAATAACGAATGACTTATAATAGTAGAGGCAAAGAGAGGGAGATAGGAGATAGGGAGAGGGAGAGAGAGAGAGATAGAGAGAGGGGGGGGGGAGTCAAACAAATATGGCTAAAGGAGGTGAAGGAGGACATGACAGTCTTAATTTAGAAGTTAAAACCGACTTAAGAGTTAGAATATTCAAAAAGGAAACACGATTATGGGAAGACATGCTAGGCGGGTTAATTTTGAAGCAAAGTTATTATTTTAAAATATAGAGAAAATTCCTCGAGTTACGAAGCAAAGTGCAAAGGTTCAGCAATTGCATGGGGCGCAGAGCGATTAATGGTCGTGGAAATTATTATCAGCATTTTCAAAATTTTATGCTTTTTACATCCACATACCGATATATCAGAAACCACAGTACGTTTATCACGATTCCTTTTACTACTAAATTTCAACTGTTCGATTTTCCCCTCATATCCAAATAACCTGTTTTAAAATTTCAAACCACAACAATTACCACGCTTAAACTAAATCATGGGCAATTTCCTGCTCACCTTCATAAAATACGAGTATTGACTTTTTCGGCATGTACGAAATATTTATCGGACAAGCGAGGGTGTGTTTATAAGACAAGGGATGTTTAATACTAGGAAGAGTCATGTGTCCTACAGGCCTATGGGAGATATTTTTGCATGTTTTAACATTTCTGTGGCGATGCTCTGTTATAGTAAAAAACTACAAAATTAGAACAAAGTAAAATTAGAGTGGGTACTATAAATATGTGGTACAAGCGACGCTGAGTTAGTTCCCCTGGGAAATTATTACGAAAAGTATGATGAAATCGTATATCCTTCTTTTAAAAGACGTAAAAAATAGGAGTACCATCCCTGATTATCTCGTTCAAACATTCCTCTCCTAATATACCCCACGATATTTCCTTCGCTTTCCTTCTGCTCAGTCCACTCTCTATCAACACTAACCCTAAAAGCAGCATGTGGCGTGAGGACATTCCCAACTCTTCTAGTCGCTTTCTCAATTTTCTTCAGAGTTATTATCTCCAGGAATGGTATACCGTTCGTTCATGGCGTGCAGGGTCAATGTAGGAGTAGTTCTATACGCCCTGTGGACACTAAGGAACATTAGCCGGCCCTCAGTTACTTGACCTCTCTAATAGTCACTCTGCTTGCCCACATTTCCACCCTTGCTGTTCTAATTACCCTTTCATATAATATCTGTTCCCCTCGGTCATTCCGTACCTTCTCTTCAACACTGCGATTACTCTGGTGCAGATCTCACCTGCTCGCCTTTTTTCTTATCAACAATAGTACTGAACCCAGACCAGAGCCTTGTGGACATCTATCAATTTTGATGACTCCCGCTCTCACGAGCATCCGTTTTTTAAGTCCTTGCATACCATTCTCCTTACATTTTCGTACATCCATCTCCAACTCAACGGGGTGTCCTCACGCCATATTAAAAGCATGGTTTAAGTCTACGGCATTTTTACTATTGTCAATACCTTCAACCCTAAATCACACTTCCCAAACATTACCCTTCAAGGAATTTCAAAATTATTGTGTCAATGGTAATCTTTACTATAACTTTGTACACCAATCAGATTAATCATCTCCGGAATTTGTCCCAAACTTATCATGTGTGTAATGCAGATGTGATTCATTTTATATAATTATTCAACTATGCATTGATTTATTCTTGCAACATATTAAACTTTAAAATCAGTGTATACACAAGTTACTTTAATATAAGTATTTCATTGAATTCCTTCTCTTTCAGGTTAAATCTCGTGAGCTTATGTATGTTAGATTCCCGACAATAACGAGGTAAGCTCTAAAAGAGTATAATATAAAGATATAAAAAAAATCAGCATGTGCAGTAATGGTGACAAATAGAAAGGATAATGGTAGAGTAGCAATTTGCTAAGTAGACACTGTTTTTACTCGTCTATCCGAAGACATGTTCTAAGCCGTATTTCTAAATGTAGCGAAGTTAAGGAGTGGACAAAACAGATGAAACACTCCGTATTTGCGCCAGTGGTACTAAAATAATATTAGAGATAAAATTTTAAAAGTTTATTTAAAAAAGCGGTGGAAAATATTATCCATATATCCATAAAACATCACTTTACGGAAACTACATCATAGTTCGCTTAATCCTTTGTCATGCAAAGTATATACGTCCACCAACACGAGCTATCAGCGTTATCAATTTGCCGATAGGAATTTATTATTGTTGTTAGTTGATAGGTTCTGACATTAAGGCAGATCGATCAGCAAATCTGTTGATTCATCGTTTTTTGTGAATTCGGGCCGCCCATTCATGCAGATTATAATCGCTTCGCTAAACTAAATACGTTAGCTCAAAGTTTTTTATAAGGGCTATCGACTTATTTTCGATATTACGCCTTCGAGTGAATATAAATCAACGGCTGTTAGTCGCAGTAGATCTATTGTTGACGTGTCAAGAAAATTAATAGAAATAAGTAAGTTTCTGGAAGTAAACTTGTGAGTAGTAACTGCTTTCTAGCTAAAGCAAATAAACTATTCCAAAGTGAAAGGGTCATTAACGTTAATGTTTCTACAAACAATAGTAGGCCTTCCCTACTATTTCGACTTTTATGGTTATTTGTAAATTAGGATTTCAACATATTTTTAACTAATTCATCAAGCTCGGAAAAAGTTTTTCATTCGAGAAATTGGCGAATGCGCAGGGACAAAACTCAAATTTCGTCGCAATTGTCATAAGATATAGCCTGGGCAAAGGAGCCTAAAAAGGTCTTGTTCCAATAAAACATGCCAACCGGTGCTTTCAGCGGGAACGCGTACCTGTCAGTATGTATAACTATTGTATCTAAAATCCAACAGCTGAAAATGTGTGCGTCTATGTTTAATTACCAACTAAAGTTACGGAAAACAAGTATTTGGCTACAGGTTTCACGAAAATTTTGGCGTTCTGGGGGTGAAGGGGGTGCGTTGGCAAGTAGTTATCTAATTACGAAAGACCTTTGGGGTCCATAAAACATCATGCAGAAAATAAATTTCGATTCCACCTCTGTGACATTTTTACATATTCGGCCTTTTTCCGCAGCTTACAGCCTAGACTACTTGTTTGTTACCAAGATATCAATCTACAACTTTCATGGGTAGAAGAAATTTTTTTAAATGTTTTATTGCAAAATTTTGCAAAAAACGAGAAAAAATGGCAAAGAAAGAGCTAAGTATTTCAATTTGTTAATAAATATTTATAAAATTTTGAAGTTTTAGCGATTACGAAAAAAATGAGCCCCATAACTTTCAATTCGGCCCGATAGTTTTTGCAAAATTCCATTTAAAATTAAATGCCTTGAAAATTATTATCAACTTTGCCACCGAGGCCCGGTCAAAGTTATTATCCACCATTGATCGGACCTCCGCAGATCGATAGGGTAAAACGTTAACTTTCATTTGCAGGATTTTTGTCTATACATATTTTCATTATTTACAACAATTACAGCGGTTTTAAAAAAGTGCAAAATTTCCTTTTAAAACAAATTAAATAACTCATCGAATTTTGGAGCTGCAAAGTGTTTGAAAAAGATGCAAATTTAGAAAAAAACCTCTCTACCTCAATTTGGGATCTAGATATGGCCCATTTTATGTTTATTCTTCGAGCGATTGTGACTTTCAATTTGTTGATACATAAATGAAAAAAAGGCGAATTAATCTTTGAACCTTCAACACTCATTTTTTTTCAACAGTCAAGTGATCCGGTGCAATATTTATTTAAAAAAAATTAAACAGCATTACCTTCAGTGAGCGTGCGTTGAAATTCTGGGCATTTTCAAAAGTGAGCCCTCGAGATTAAAACAGCATCGTTCGGAAAAACTAGCAATCACTTCGTTGTTTTTGCACTTAGAACAACCATTCAACAACATTTTCCGATTACTTTCATCACTCTAAAGCAGAGTCTTTGCAACAATATTGCATAAATAAAAAGTTATAGATAAAAAAACATTATTTTTTTATATTGCAAAATCAATTAGTTGATTTAACTTTTTATCGTCCAAACTTCGAGGGTCATTAGAAAATAAAAAAGTACTTTTAAAAATTATAAAATAAAATATTACTAATTTTTTTATTCAAAAAAATATGTTTTCAACAAATCAAAATGTAATTTTGATCGAAAAAAAGGTTTTTTAGGGTTTTTGGGACATTTTAAAGACAAAATGGCTCTTGTCACTTTTTCCCAAAGTCGATATTTTTTAAGGAAAATTCAATCAAATTTTTCTGGAAAGATACGCCGAGGATATTTGAGATCCTTCATCTGGGGACACTCTCCATCTGGCTGTTAGAGCCGGTTTGGTCCTTATAGGTAAAACAACACGTAATTCTAACTTTTTTACTTCATTCTATTGGACTTCGCTGGAAATGTCGAAAAAATGCGAGGACCAACAACTTAAAAGTTGTGAAAATATATATGTTCGTTGTATGTGCTTTATATGCTTTTATAATGAAATTGTTTTTGGCGCACGAAGGAAGGCTGCAAAAAAAAATATAACGGTTTTCCTCGAAAAATGTTAGGAACATATTTTGTTTGGATTGTGAAAAAGGTAATTTTCAAATGGCTGCCAAAAGTTTCTCTGTGGTCAGAATTTAACAACTCTTTAACGCAAAGTGTAAGAGAATTTGGGGTAAATGTTCTTATCATTCAAAAGGTTGTCCGATCGAAACAAAGGGATTCAAACGTGCGCTAAATTTGGTTTTAAGATATCTGGGAGGTACTTGACAGTGAAAATTTCAAGTATATCTGACCACAAACTTCGAATAGAGTGCAAAAGCTCATAGAGATGTATGTCAATCAAAATGGGCTAAGTATATGTGGGGCACTTATTATTATTTTTTTTGTTGAATTATTTGAGGGAACCTGTATTTTTTAAGTTTATTCTTGAATTTTATACCTATTGCTCAAAAAATATGATTACAAATAGCCATAGGGATGTATATACAAAAAATGTTCACTTTTCATTTCTATATCACATCGTCGAAAAATATACAAGGTGTTCCATTTGAAAAAATTAGATGTCTTGTAACTAGTATTCACATATTCTTTTCTTACAATCTCACAATTGTAACTAAGAGATTTAAGCGGATTAACGCCGAGTGTAGGCATACCATAAGACGCTCCCGAAGAAAGCGCAAAAAGAATCAGTTACTTAAAACTCCGTTAAACTCGAGAAAATTTTAGGTAATCGATAGATCAAAAAAGTCTGCGTAAAGCTAAGTGTTATAATAGAAGAACAAAGTACATACCGAATTAATAATTGAAAATTGCTGGTAAAGTGTTTGTTAAGTTAATACCAAAAATAAAGTAAACAAGTGCCGTGCCTTTGTTCGGCTGTCGACGGAAACAGTCCGATTTATACCTGGGACCCTTTCAAGTGGTTGGTTGGTTATTGGTAAAGAGGGCTGAATGCTAAATGCTGTTTTAGTGTCAAGAGAACGACATGTGTTTATAAAGCAATGTAGACATACTAGCTGTGTTGTGACTTAAGAATAATAAAATTTCAACTAGAACTGTTTTTGGAAAGTGGAGTGTGGGATTTCTACGGAACAGAGAGGGAAGCTGCCAACATATACACAGGCGGACGAAAGAGATAAGTTCTATTCGTAGTATTAGTTTATTAATCCTTATTAAGGCAGGTCCCACAACAGGAAGGTTTCGACTGGCTTATTTATGAATGCAAAAATATTTCTGTGGTCAAAGTAGTTGGAATATGCTTGATATACAGAGCGTCCCAACTGTTCTCCTAGATCTCGTTTTTACTTTTTGCAGATTTTACTTTTTATTTTGCTCTACCTTGGCAGATCGGTATACAGGGTGTCTAAAAGGTTCTGTCGTAGCTATTCCTTGCACTTCCACTGTAAATGGCTATTTACCTATGGAATGGTTAATAAATGAAAGCTTCTTACAACGAGCTAATGTAGATAATGTAGATCTTGGCAAGCGGGCGGAATGGAGGCACTGATGATGCAGGAAGTTAAAACGAAGGGGAACATGAAACCATATCTGCACGTAAGCGGGCAGGAGGAAGTGCACACTGCTAGATTCAGAAATAGAAGAAACAAAAGACTCGGAAGAAGAATATACAAGATTATGATAGAGGGAAACTTGAAAGAAGCGTCTCACAAACACCTACACTTCCCGTCCTATATCCCTACCCAATGCATTATGTGGCTCTCGCTGCTGGCAACCAGCATGTCCCATATCTAATCTGGCGTGTGTAGCCGGTCCAGCGGTATAAACATCCAGATTGGATGTCCGAAAATGGCGGCAATGCCTACCATACGCTGGCTAATCAATCAAGCAATCAATCAATTAATCAATCAATCAATTAATCAATCTCACAATTGTAACCAGTGATTTTTTCAGTATGCATTTGCAGATGTACTAATATACATATTATTCCATTTAAAATAAAATCGGTAAAGGTATTTACACCGAACTGCCCTCTTTATTTATACAAGGCGGTCACTCTAAAAAATTAAACTGGTGGGGGAAAAATTTATTCAATTTTATTTTGCTTTCAAAACTTTTTTTGTTGAAATAGGTTTAGAATATAATGAAACGTGGAAATGAAAAAAAATCCATCATCTATTCTATTGCAGTGGTCAAAAAATTTAAAAAAATATACATATTTTTAAAATTTTCAAAACAAAGTTCTTTTTCTAAATATAATTAGAATGTCGTGAAACGTGGAAATTTTAAATTCGAGTAAAAAAAAAAATTCCATCACCCGTTTTATACAAAACTTTCAAAATTTCTATTTTTTTTTATTTTGTCTTCAAAAAAAAATATTTTTTTAAATAGGTTTAGAATGTCACGAAACCTGGAAATTTTAAATTTGAACAAAGAAATTTTTTTTCCCATCACCCATTTTATAAAAAGTTTTCAAAATTTTCAAATTTTTCAAATTTTTTTCTAAAATTTTCAAATTTTTTTTTAAATAGGTTTAGAATGTCACGAAACGTGAAAATTTTAAACTTGAGCGGAAAAAAAATGTTCCTCTATCTATTTCCTTTAGACGGTCCACCATGTATATTTTCCAGTGAAAGTTTAACCATTTGTTCGGTGGCAGTGGCGTCAGCTACCTACCAAATTTGACTATTCTCCGCTAACTAGCTTTTTAGTTAATGCACCAACAGACCGACAGACAGACAGACTGACGGAAAAACCTACATGTTTGTAATCTGAAACGTGAAAATCCGAAAAAATCTCGGAGGGCGTTTTTTTTCTCGAATACAATACTTCCCATCGGTATGCGAGGGAAGTAAAAGACACTTGACCCTGTAATGTTGTCTTGGCTAGCCCTGTAAATTCGAAAATAATTTCCAGTTATAGACGTTTTTATGTAGTTTACTTGTATTTTTTTTATTTGTAGATATCATAGTACTCGAGCGGGGCGGCCTTAGCCATTGCGAGGCTTCGGGCGGGTAGATCTTTGCGAGGCCCTTGTCTTTGTGGAATTAGTTTTAATGATGATGCTTGACGAGAAATCTAAAGTTATAAATAAATAAATTTAGAGTGCTAAAATTATTTATTGGAAATTAACAAAAAATAATAAATACAAACATAACAAATTATGAATCATGATAAGCTAAGGTGCATTAATGCCTTAAAAGAATCAGGGATTCAGAAATGATGCCCTGTTGTTGCTCGAGTGCGCGAGGCCCCGGGCGGTTGCCCTTCTCGCCACTCCCAAAGGCCGCCCCTGACTCGAGCTATCGAAATCCGACACACTATTGCCCCACCTTGTATAATCTATTTTACATTGTATAATAATATTATTATATTATTTTTATAAAAATTTACCTCATCAAACAAATTTTTGAAAATTAAGGTACTGAAGCAACTTCTCAGATTTTGCAATGATTTTACAATAAATGCAATATGAAAAAAAAGCTGCAATTGTTAAGCAAGAAATATTATGTTCGATAATTTAAAAATACGCTTAACGCTAAAACCCATCTATTAAAAATATTCCCCACTTATAAATCCTTAGCTTTTCATCATTAAGGTAGATAAATATTGAAATTCCACAAGGAAGCGATCTCATATATTTTCACCTTAACTCTCATGAAAATGGTGCAATAAACATCCAAGAAAATTAATGTTTACAATCGCTCTTTCCGGGACGAGGTTTAATCCACTTCGAGAATATGCCTAGAAGACACTTAATTTAAACTGTCAAGGGCAACTTAAATGAGATATGGCCGCATCTCTCACACAAAATTAAAATTTCATAATTCGGAAATTTCCTAATAAATTATAAATCAAGATCGCGCGGCAGTCACTCAAATCAGCAAATCAAGAACGATTACGGCTAATGGAATCGATGATCCGCTAGATTTTATAAATGACTTCTCTGCGGAATGACATAAGGCTATAACATCACAGATTTGCTAGACGATGTCGCCAAGTCTACATTTATGGAAAGTTGATTAGATGAATTATTAAAATCCTATGTTTGTAATTTACAATAGCAAAGGGGCCTATTACAAGTCTGGCCATGCACAGAAAATATGGTTATTGTTTGAAGTACATTTTTTCACAGAATTTGTCAAAAATAAAACTCAATTAGTAAAAATGTTTTTCAGAATTAGAGTAAGAGCAGATCTACTCTTCAATAATAAAATTAACTGAACGTTGTTCAAAAAAATCATGATTAGATACTTACATCATATTTTTTTAATTTAATTTCTTAAAATAATTGCATAATTGAATTTATAAAGGAATATGATCTCTACAATACCGACTACATTTACTTAATAAAAATGATACATTGCACTTATTTAGTATTTAGTATTATAATATACAATACTATTTCATTCGTACATTTTTGTCCATTTCCAATAGATTTCGAGACGTCCGCTAGCAAAAACTGCAATTTTTCAAAAAACGCTTTTTCATCCCCAACCCTTACTTTTAAAGCAATTTCCTCACAGTAAAAGTTGTGGGGCATTAAAGTTCGTTTCAAATGAGTTATTACTTGTTATTTTATCTTCAAATGATCAAAAGTTATAGCAATTTGAAATTTTCGGGCAAATTTGGAGATTCCGAAAGAAAACTGTAAACTGTACTTTCTCTTTATTTAAGGATTACATCTATGTACCGGGTGCCCCATTATATTTTGACCCTTTTTAAACCTATATAACTTTTGAACTAGTTGAGATAAATGAAATTCGGTTGTCGCCAGTATTCTTTTAATTTCGATAAGTTATTTCCTAAGTAATCGTCTTTTTTTGCTCACTTCCGGTTTAACCGGAAATGAGAGCGTATTTTCGGGGAACTTTGTTATTTCAAATGGAACACATATAACAAATAAAAAATAAACAAAATAATACACATTAATCACAAAAGATGTTCAAAATGCTGGCCATCAACTTGGATACATTTATTTATTCTCTTTACAAAGTTGTCATAGCTTCTACTTAACTGTTCGGGGGTAATGTTATTAAAGAAATTTCGAATGTTTTCTTTAAGTTCTTCCAAATTTTGTAGCATAGGGCTATAGCACCTGTCTTTTACATACCCCCCATATGAAAAAATCTGGAACTGTAAGCCGTGGGGATCGAGGGGTCATGTTGTAGGACCTCCCCTTCTTATCCACTGATTTCCAAAGGTGGCATTCAGGGAATCTCTAGTTATCATAGCATAATGAGGCATAGCACCGTCTTGTTGAAAATAGACAGTCCCCAACAAATTATCCTGTTCAAGTTGTGGATAAAAGAAATATTCTAACGTGTCCAAATATGATGGGGCATTGACAATAGGATTGTTAAATAAAAAGGGACCGTAAATTATTTGTTTTGATACCGCACACCAAACTGTAACTTTTGGAGAGGATCTGGCATACTGATGGAAATCTCTGAGATTTTCTGATGCCCAAATTTTACAGTTATGCTTATTCACCTTGCTATTTAAGTGAAATGATACCTTCGTTTGACGTGATCAACTTATCAAGAAAATGCCTCTATCTCTTCTACGTAAATCAAGAATTTTTCTACAAAATTGTACTCGTTTTGGAAAATCAGTTTCCTTTAATTATTGATGAATCTGAATTTTATAAGCATTCAATTTTAGAACATTTTTCACAACAGTATGAGGGTGTTTTCGGAATACCCGTTGCGGAAAAAATTTTTCATCATTTTGTGTCATTTCCAAAATTTCAATTGCATTATTAAGCCCATTTTCATTATTTTGAGTTCTTCGTTTACGGTCAATACAGCCCCAATTTCAAAAGTTTCTTACCATTTTCTAATTGAATTTTTTGTTGGAGGTTCCTTGTTAAACATAGTTCTAAATCTTCTTTGTGTTGTTTTGTAAGATTTAGTTTCAGCAAAGAAGATTACGACACACTTAACTTTTTCACTTAGAGTAAATATTTTTCTTACAGTAACTCAAGTAACCCAGTTGTCAATAGACTAATTTGACGTTTACAAGTGATGTTGTCTTTTGTTTCCATAGTCTACTTTGTGAATCATTATTTTTTTCGTAGCATTTCGATAAAACGTAGTATTCACTTTAAAACCTTATAAAACCATCACTCTGTATAATTTCCATGACAACTAGGTATTTTCGGAAAGGGGAAACAATGGTCTTCCCAACTGTGAAAAAATATACAGGGCGTTCCATTTGAAATAACAAAGTTGCCCTATCCCCGAAAATACGTTGTCATTTCCTGTGAGAAAAGTGAGAAAAAAAGATGATTACTCAGGAAAAAAATTATCAAAATTAGAAGAAGACTGGTGAAAACCGCATTTCATTATCTCAACTAGTTCAAAAGTTATATAGGTTTAGAAAGGGTCAAAATATAATGGGGCACTCGGTATATAAGCTGCATATTGTGTATTTACATCGTGAATCCTGGAGGGAAGGTAATATACTACACAACTATTTAGTAAAGTTGCATTTCGTGAGGTGAGAACCAGAGGATTCTAAACGCCATACAGATAATTTTCCAGAACAGCAAATATTGAATAGGTACCTTAAAATGTTGATGTAATAGAATGTAGTTTAAGTAAATATGCTAAAATATATTTGAGACATTGGACTTCAGTACCCACAGTAATATAGCTACAGTGGAGTAAGTCCCTTTTTATAAAAAAGCGCTGCAATGTAGGTAACTAAGTACCTACAAGGTTCTAAAACCTTGTGGCACTATACTTGGAACCTTGTGGAACTGTAAGGTTAAATATTGATTTTAAATTGATCTAATATAGCATTAGCAGCCATTCAACAAACACCTTCGGTTTATGTGAGCAGGGGATTACAGAAAATGTCGCAAAGTGAACGATAAAGGTGGACCGATGAACCTAAGGCACAAACACTTCGGTACTGGCTTTCCAGTGCTGGAGGAAATTAGGAGTTCTCCCGTGGGAAGGATTTCAACCTTTGGGCTGGAATCCAGTCTGTACGGGGGAGCTCCCTAGCTTGTTAGCGGTAGCACAATGGGCCACAAGGCCTGAGTGCGGCGACCTCTGGGCGCCCCGCTAAAAGAAGAAGAAGAAGAAGAACGATAAAGGTGGAGGGGATGTACAAAAAGTAAACGTTCTCCAAAAATCAACAAAATATTCCTCTAAAATGTAATTTTTAAGGTTCCACACAACCATTATACTTCCACCATGTCTGTCTGAATGTCACAGGTGTCTTCTTCAGAAAAAAAAAATGTTTTTTTGGGAACTTCCACTATATGTGCATCGGAGGTGAAATGTTTTCTCACGCACTCCATTAAGTGTGGCTTCGTTGAACAGGTCTTTGAAAATGAAGAGATTTCCTAGACAGATCTTCATTTCAAAGTTAAATAAAGGAAAGTGAAATATACGGTTTTCTCTAAGAATCTCGAAATTTGCCAGAAAATTTCAAATTGCAATAACTTTTGATCACTTGAAGATAAAAGGCAAAAAAGAGTTTTTCGAAAATTTGCGAGGATATATCGAAAGCTATTGGAAATAGAAATATAATGTATAGTAATAATCTTGTGGGAAATTTTGTCAGCTTTCATTTTAAATAATGCAACCTTTTCGCTACGGATGCACTGTTTTCGACATATAAGCGAAAAACAAAAAAGTGACCTACATGCCGCCCCGCTCACCTCGTAGATTCGGATACTTTTAGTATGTTTACGTTCTAACTACTCCAAACACAGCCTTGAAGACAAAAGTTCTGTGCCGGCCCACGTCCTCTACACCCCCCTTTCGAGTGTTCATTGACTGGACTACAGCGTTTGAAAGTCAGATTTTTGGAAAAATAAGTGAAATTTTAAAAATGAACTTAAATTTCAAGAAAAAAGAAACTTTAGGTATGTGTCATGAATAATACAAAAGAAAAATGTCTGTAACAGTTCGTTTGAACACAAATTGAAAAAATACATGATATTCTATATCTGTTGCTGTATATCGATGCGTGTTAAAAGCTGCTATTTTAAAGGCTGCATTTTCTATAATTTAAAAAAACTCGCTCACTTTTTAGCTTCTGCCTCGATATCCATTTCCCAGTGTTAGGCAACCAAACATACCTCAAATTCAAATATTTTAGCGCATTAAGGATTTTTTATTGAAATACTGTTTCCACTGTACGAAATAATTATTTATATAACTGTTTAGCATTATTGTGTTATTGTGTGACAAATTATTTTGTCTTGGCATTAAATTAGTCAACTATTAAATGGAACGTTCTTTACCATGAGCATTATTACTAAACGCCGCCAATTCAGCAGGTGACATTTAAGCGTCGCATTTTCGCCAACTAGACGTGGAGCACATGTGCTGATAATCGACTACATATTTCGCTTTTCATATAAGCAACAACATACGTTTGATAATTTAATCAAAACGGATGATAAACATACAGTAAACGAATAAAAGACAGGTGATTCCTCGGATGATTCATACTGAGTATTACCGACAATTAATAATGATTAATCACAAAACTAAATACTTGAACGTTAATTACTGCAATTCGGAGTAATTAAACCCGCAACTCGACAGGTTATCAGCCATTGGGAAAATCGCGGTTTCAAATCGGTTTACAAAAGTATTAAAAAAAACAAGAAAAAACATGAAAAAATGTGTTACAGGTTTCAAAGTAATAACGTAACCTGCAAAAGTAGGCGAAATAAATAAGAAAAGCTAGGCTTTACAGTTTATAACAATCAAATTAATCATTCAAAACTAGTTTTTTTTTAAATATTAAACGTACAAAATGTGGCCCTCCCCAGATATTCATATAGGAGCCAATCAGACATCCGCGACGTTAGTAGCCGTTGAAGGACTAGACCGAATGGCGCCAGATACAGGCGCGGATACAAGGGGCAATGGTTGTAACCCCCCCTTGACTCACGACCGAAGCACTTTATCTTGAGTGTGTGTTTCACTCGAAATTACCGATAAAGATAACATCGAGAAGTTTAATTGAACGATTCAACAATTGAGCTCCAGGCCTCTCGCCAACAAACGAATGATGGAACGAATTTATGCCGTATGTATTTTGTTTTCTATACCAATATGTTGGTACACCATGATACACTGGCCATAGGAAGATATTGGATTTTAATATTTAAGAACCATATTATGTACCTACTTCAAACTAAACTATTTTACTTACTTTATACTTATGTTTTTATTTAATTTTGTTTAAAGATAGACAAACAGAGCATTATTCAAATGCAAGTATTGCATAGATAACTAAAATTTTATCAAATATTTTGTTTAAAACTAATTTTCTGGAAGGTAGGTAACATCACACAGAACTTGACCCCCTCCCCCCCTAAACGAAATCCAGTATCCGCGCCTGGCCAGATAAGCCTAAAAATAACGTAACATCTCCTGGTTATAACTTGCAGTACAAATATTAATTAAAATTAAACATGTACAAGAAAATTTAAAATGATTTAAATAAAAAAAAAAAACAAAAGGTGCATGTTTAAATTCACTTACCAAAAACTCATTTCACACAATTGAGAGAGCGAGCAGCTATGCCTGATCGCACAAGTTATGATTAGAAAGAGAAAAAATTAGAAATGAACAAAAAGCAACAAACAGTAATATAGAACAAGACAGAAAAGATTTCAGGTTAGGACATTGTGTTTTGACAGATTATTTTACATTTGTGGGGAGGAACGGGGATGCCGCAAAATAAGGTATCGAAATATGAGTAATACCTGATATGGCAATTTACGTGCTATTCGAAAGGATGCATATGTTCTCTAATTTGTGTAATGTTGTTTGAAAGCGGACTATCACTAAGTTTGAATTGATGGAATTTTTGAGATTTAATTTTGATGTAGTCCGCCAGTGGCATTATAACAACACGTATAGAGGTTTCTTAACGATGTGTATCATGAGGAATTTGAGATGAGGCGCATAAACTTATGCTCCAAATCATTTAATCTTTTTTCATTATTGTGACCGACGTACTGTATCAACGCCGGCGAAACATGTATAAGGACCGGTCTCACAATAATGGTATAAACTTAATTCTGCCTGCTTAGTCTCCTATTCCTTGCCAAGGACGCCTGAACATGGAATAAACTGTCCGTACAATTTTGTTTATATGTCGGTAAAACATTTGACAGAGCGTACACCCAAGTAATTCATTTGGTATTTCCCTTCAAAACTGGCATCATGATTTTCTTCTCTCCAAACCTGTGCATGAAGGCTATGGACTCTGGACTTTTCTGCGGTTATCTGAATGCTCCACTTATCCTAATAAGTCTTAGCATAAGGCATGTAAGAATTAAGAAGCATTTTAGTCGCTTGTGAAATGTGACTATGCGCGTACATAGTCACAGACTATGAACTCTGGACTTCTCTGCGGCTATTCCTCCACTTATATATGTCTTGGCACGAGCCATGTGGGTTTTAAAAAGCACGTTAGTCGCGTGTGCGTTGTGACTATGTACGCACAGTCATAATGCACAAACGACTAACATGCTTCTTAAAGCCCACATGGCTCGTGCCAAGATGTATTATGATAGGAGGATTCGTATAACCATAGAGAAGTTCAGAGTTTATAACCTTCACGCACAAATTTACAGAGAATAAAATCTTGACATCAATTTTGGAAGGGGAAACCAAATTCCAGAAAGGGCTCTGTCATCATTCATCAGTGTACTTAGCAAGTTTAGTATTTGGGATCGTGGAGAAGTCGGATACATGCAAGTTGTATCATTTAGATCTGAAGACTGATCCGCCGTATGGACAGTTTGTTAACAGTTTATAATTAGAATCACCTGCTAGTGATAATTTTTCTATTTAAGGAAGTAACTATCCTTAGTTCGTCTATTAAATAAAACGAGCCTAGTGCCTAGTGTCATCCCCATGAAAGAACTGATTTTTCCTAATCTGGAACTGACAACATAAACACAGTCGTAGCTTAAATGCAATAATAAACAGTGAAAAGTATGAGTACCGAAGAGCAGAAAGATCCAAGGATGAGGACGCTGATAACAGATTGATTTGGTAAAAAATTACCCAAATTTTGAAGAGATGAGGAGCCACTCAAATCATGATTTTTCTGATGTATTTTTAAGCAAAAATAAGTGAGGTGTCCAAGGAAAAACCCCGAGGGCCGTAAAATGTTATTCGCCGAGAAGTGTACAAATTTTGAACTAAAATCAGCGCAAATTAAAAAATTCATAAAAACAAGTAAAATTAATCATATGACTTAAAATATATGACAAATCGTTCTTTGGGCATCGAATTGGGCATCAAATTTGATTTCAAGGATTTTTCTTCGTAATTAATCTCTTCTACGGATTCCTAATTACTATCACAGATCATCTCAGAACGTATACAAGTATACGCAGAACCCAAGCTTGGAGCGTACCAATGTGGCTTTAGACCTGGCCGCTCTACAACGGATCAACTTTTCATCCTACACCAAATCCTAGAAATGACCAACGAATTCAATATAGATACATTCCACTTCTTCATCGATTTCAGGGCAGCTTACGATAGTATATTACGTCCGAAGCTCTATGAAGCCATGAATGAGCTTGAAATACCAGAAACCCTTATAAACCTCACAAAAATGACACTGTCTAGGGTAACATGCCACGTAAAAATACAAAACGACATCTCGAACCCGTTTGAAACGGAGGTAGGCGTGAGACAGGGTGATGCGCTGGCGTGCCTCCTGTTTAACATAGCCCTGGATAAAGCAGTTTGGGATGCCCAACTGCATAATAGAGGCACTATTTTCAACAAATCTACGCAAATTCTGGCCCACGCAGATGATGAAGATGATTATTACCAGAACTACGCTACAGGCCAAAGAGACGTTCACAACTTTTGAGACTGCAGCAAACAACATGGGATTACACGTAAATGAATAAAAAACGAAATTTATGGCAGCAACAAAAAACCAAAGAGTGCGAAACATTTGACAGAACATCACAATTAATGATCATAATTTCGAAGGGGTGAGGGAGTTTGAGTACCCGGGCGCGACATAACTGTAGATAATAACAACAGTGCAGAAATCAGAAGACGCGTTATATTGGCAAATAGGTGCTATTTTGGCCTCTCGAAGTACATTCGCAACCGTAGTTTATCAAGAACCACAAAAATCAGGTTATACAAAACACTTATCCTACCAGTACTAATGTATGGATCGGAGACCTGGACCATGACAAAGAGAGATGAATCCCTGCTGATGATCTTTGAGAGAAAGATACTGCGAAAAATATACGGGGCAACTCTAGAAGACGGTATGTGGAGACGCAGGTATAACTTTGAAATTTATAACACCTATAGACAAGTCGGTAACAAGGACATAGTAACTAAAATCAAAATCGGCAGATTGCGATGGGCAGGACATGTGAACAAATATGATGACAATAACCCTGCAAAAAAGGTCCTAAAAGCAGAGCCCATAGGTACAAGAGGGCGAGGAAGGCCAAAGCTACGCTGGAAGGATGGTGTAAGTGAGGACGCACGAAAGATGGGTGTACTGAATTGGACGATGCAGACCAGAGATAAGAATGAATGGCGAAAGAAGCTGGAGAAGGTCTAGACCCTACTATAGGGTTGTATGACCAGTGATAATGATGACGGATTCCTAATTTTTAACCGAATCGAAGATAATAATTATACGCCAAATTTTTAACGTTTTCAACTGCTCTATCTTAAAAACGGTTCGGGGTACCGGTGTAGGTTACTTCAGACCCAAAGAACGATTTGTCACAGATTTTATAGTCCAGTGTTTGATAGTTTTTCGCTCTGAATTCTTTCAGATAAAATCAATTCATGTGTTTGGAAAGTAAGTAAGGAATGGCTTAAGGAACAAAAGGAATATAGCGCCAATGTGCGCTCTTATCCTGGGGGTGGATGCCACCCCTTCTCGGAACTTAGTACACTCAGAATAACCGCAGAAACCGACAGTGAAATGAATTCTAAGCAAAAAATGTTCTATGAAGTTTTCTATAAATCAATATTTTTCGTGTCATTCGCGATTGAAAATGTTGATCTTTCATGCATGTTTTAGAGCGACTTTTCAGGAGTAACTCAAAATCCTTACGTTTTATCAAAAAAATCATCAGAAGCAAAAATGAAGCTTATAAATTAAGAAATCAATTGTTTTTTTTTCTTTATTTCTGTAGACGCAATACGAACCGAGTTATGACTCGTTGATGGTGACCGTTTGTTCGTCGAAAACGGAATTCGAACCTTCCAACGTTAAATAACGGAAACACGACGAAGTTTTCGAGAAAAACTCGTCAGACCTTTCTTAAAGTATTTGAAAAGACCTTTAAACTAAGCTCTAGTAAATGTCGACAGCATAACAACTTGCGGAGTTATATTGAATATAAAATGCTAATCTCGTTTCTTCGCAGGAAAAATCAGCAATGAAACCAATGTCTCAATTTCCCTAATTTTTAAGATATCTAATCGCTCCCAAAACCAGTTTACAGGGAATTTCAAGGGATACAAGGTCTGTAAAGTGGAAGCTTTCATTTTTGAGATTTTTGTTTTTAAAGAACTCGGGGAAGGTGGTCCTCGCACTCAAATGCGAACTGGACAAGGTGGCATCAATTAATTTTCATCCCAGAGAAATAAACAAAATTTTTTGCAGGAAAATCCCTAAATTTTTGTACTCTTGCATTTTTTACGTATCCTCTTTAGTTTTTGAGTTATTGCGAAAAAAAAAAATTTGTTCAAAAATTTCAAAAATCATTTCAAAATTGAATCAAACTATTTTCAAATCTAGGCATCGTAAACCGTTCAAACTTCTAGAACATATTGTTAGTACCTAAATAAATTGTAAATGGATTACATTTATTTCAATTGCTGCTGTTAAGCCCTTGATTTCATTGCTAATTTGTCCGCCGAGAAAACGAGACAGCCATTTTATTGTATCATAATTCCGTAAATTCTTATGCTATCGATTTTTACCAAAACTCCTTTTAAAGGTCTTTTCAAGTACCTAATTTAAAAAATATCTGATAAGTTTCCCTCAAAAATTCGTCGTCTTTTCTTTATTTAACGTTGAAAGGTTCGAATTTAGTTTTCGGCGAACAAAAAGTCACCTTCAACGAGCCATATCTCGGTTCGTATTGCATCTACAGAAATAAAAAAGAACTATCGATTTATTTCATAAGCTTTATTTTTGTTTATGATGACTTTTTTTGATAAAACATAAGGTTTTCGAGTAATTCGTGAAAAATCGCTGTAAAACATGCATTTTTTAGATGAAAAGTCAACATTTTCAATCACGAATGACTGGAAAAATATTGGTTTATCGAAAAAACTTTATGAAACATTTTTTGCTTATAATTCATCCCCCTTATCGCTTTCTGTGGTTATTTTGAGTGTACTAATCTCCACCCCCGAGAAGGAGTGGTCCACCCTCGAGGAGTGGCCCACCCTCGAGGAGTGGCCCACCCCCGAGGAGTGGTCCAACCCCGAGAAGGGGTGGCCCACCCCCAGCGTAAAAGCGCAAATCGGCACTATATAACTTTTGTTCCTTCTTACTGTCCAAGTATCACGTCAATCAGTGTTATCCGGAAGAATTCTGAGGTAAAAACCTATTTTTACTATCAAACAATAGATTATTAAATAATTTGACTAATTTTACTTGTTTTTAGGAATTTCTTAATTAGCACTGATTTTAATTCAAAACTAACAATTTTCGGGGAAACCATTTTACGGCCCTCAAAGCTTTTTCTTGGGCACCTCAATTACTTATTTTTTCTTAAAAATATAATTTAAAAAAATCATGATTCGAATCATTCCTCATCGCTCTAAAATTTAGGGAATTTTTTACTAAATAAAACTATTACCAACGTCCACGACCGAATTAGAAAATCCTTCAACCAAGTATTTCCTGCCTTTGGTACCTAAACTCTTTACTTATTAACATCCAAGGAAGTTACTAATGACTCCAATAAACGTATTTAAATTTTCTTGCTTTTTATTGGGTATTTTGCCACTGAAAAATATTTAAAAATTTTAATGAAAAAACCTCTGCGCCAAACGGATCAGACAGAGGTTGGTTCTTGAGTACCTCTGTCTGATCCATTTGGCGCAGAGGCTTTTTCATTAAAATTTTTAAATATTTTTCAGTGGCAAAATACCCAATAAAAAGCAAGAAAATCTGAATATGCCACAAATAAACAATTACAGACAATAAACGTATTTAAAGTTCTGGTGGCTCCTGTTGCTGGCTGTCGAACCTCCTTAAAAGTGTTCATTTTACGACCTCCTTCCGTGGTCTTTCTCCAATGACGTGGAGTTTCATGAACTTAAATGTCACACGGCTCTTGTGCTATCAGCTTATTTTAGGGCCTTCGTATATTTTCTACGGAATTTTATGTAACCCACCACTAATACTATAATATTTACATAAAAAATAAATAATTATATAAAGCAGTAATTTTCTCCGGGATGTACAAACGCTACTTAATAAATTGGAAGCAGTCATCCGACACATTCTACATTAAGCCTGATGTATATTCTGAAACGTTAAAACAAAAAAGCCCAACGGGTATTTCCCGGTAAATGAAAAATTAAGAAAATCTGTAACGACACTCACTTTCATCGCTCTGCGGGGCTGATAGAATGGAACTGTGTTTCTTCTTTACTTCCTCCACGTTCGCTTGGATCTTGTCTATCATGTCTCGTATCTCTTCCACCTAAAACAGAAACAAATAAAGCTTTAAGTTAACACCCCAGCAAACACAAGAAACAATAATGAAAAGACATCACATCGACGTTTTCTGAATTGTACCACGTCTTTCGATATATATAGTAAGATTTTCGGTTAAGATTTCCCTTTAATTTTATTTACATTTGGTTCACGCTTCAAATAAAGTACACGAAGGTAATTTCAAATCTTATTTATCTACATAGCGAATGAAGGGTCGTTTTTATATAGAAATTTAGAAAGAAGCGTTCTCAAGTCATGATAATATTCCGAATCGTCGAAACAAACAAACACAAGATACATTTAGAGATATTAATATGATATGCTGTTTACACGGATACGTTTTAAAAGCATTCATTTAGTACACAAAGACAAAAATTATTTTCAAGAAATTCTTCTCTACATGAAAACAGCAATTGCCCACAGGGAGAATGCTTCAAAAGTAACGCCTATCTCTTTTACGAACCGATCAATATAGGCTTTCTTTGGTTACCGAAATGTTGAAAAAGCAATCAATTCTTTATTTAAAACAAGACCATTTATTTCAAATTCATTACAGTTGTGGCTAAAAATGGTAGTTTTTTTCCTTCTTCAATTCTTTGGGACTTCCTGCCACATGTATGTTTTCTTTTTAAGCGGTGCTCGGGGAATCTACAAAATATCACAATTAACCAGTATGTTACTGGTAAATAACCTCTACGCCTGTGACTTTTACGTCAAAGGATCAGTTAAAAGCTGCTTTTTTTAAATTAAATATTTCGTCGACGTTTCGGAAATCTATTCAAGTTTTTATACTTATTTGTATTGTTTATTTAAAAAAGCAACTCTTGACTGATCCTTTGACGTAAAAGTCGCAGGCGTAGAGGTTATTTACCAGTAACATACTGGTTAATTGTGATATTTTGTAGATTCCCCGAGCACCGCTTAAAAAGAAAACATACATTGGCAGGAAGTCTCAAAGAATTGAAGAAGGAAAAAAAATAAGATAATGCCACAAATAACATTTAGACAATATTTAAAATGGGTTTCGTGAAAATACAATTCTTGACTCATTTTTGTGAGTGTACTTCCTGGAAAGTCAAAGAGTTCGCCGGGTGTGCAAAGCAGTTTGAAAAAAAAACATCTCAAGGCTCACATATTCATAGCATCAATACATTGTCTGTCTGTCTCTCACACATGTCCTAACCAAAAAGAAATGTGAATATAACCAAGGCTTCGTAATATTTTTCTTCATAGAGGGTAGCGAATAATGAAGGTCTGATGTTTAGGCTCTCTATGCACTACACGAAACCATGAAATCCAAACTAATTCAAAGAGACGTCAAAGTGGCCACAGTTACACAAAACCCTAATAAGATCAGTTGTGAACTACGGCTGTGAAAAGTGGACCTTACCAAGTAAATAGAAGACATGCTAGCCATCTTTGAATATAAAGTCCCCAGAAGGTTGAATGGTTCTGTGAAGATGAAGGCTGGCTGATTAGATACAACCATGAATTGATACGAATGTATAGTGATACAAACATAGGTGACTACATCAAGCTACAACTGCTTATATGAGTGGGACACGTTGACAGAATAAGCGAGAACAGGATGCCAAAAAGGATCACGAAGGGGCAAGTTATGGGTAATCGTCACAGGGAACGACCGAAGACTCGCTGGTGAGATAACATACAAAACACTGCGGAAAAAATACTTGGCATAAGAAACCGGCAGGAAGCAGCGTCATAAGCTTTATGGATATCTGTTGAATAAAGTTACAATAAAGTAACATTCCCATGCCATCTTATAAATGCATTTGTTGACTAGTACCCCTCCTCGTCTGAAAGCCTTGTTGCACTCTCAAGAGATATTTGCTAAGATAGATGATTTGAATATACAGCAATATACGGACGAGTAATATGAATGTTAGCAATGTCAACAGTAATAACCATAGGTATTCGTCATTACCTTTTTGTACTGAGGTTCTCCACCGCATTTGACGTGTTCAATACATCAAATGCAAACGTCAATATTTCAGTAAAGGACCCCGCAATAATCTTATGGAAATTGGGTTTTGGTCAAATCATCTGAATTTTGGATATGTTTTAGCTTTCGTCATCCCAAGCAAAAGTCTCAATGGGCACAAAGCTCGAAAATCAATACTTTGGCTGCGGGGCTTGAAAGCTCCAAAGCTCCACCATAGATTTATTTATTCGTGCAGTCTTTATAGATTTTTAAATAACTTATTTTTTCGATTTTAATGTATACTTTTATGTTTTTGAGGTTGCTGAATTCAAATCCGATGTCAGATTGTCTAAATTGACACTTGACAGCTGTCAATTAGCTGTAAGAGTGCCTTAACAAAGTGCAAATCTTATTTTTATGTTATGAGTTTATGCTATTTAGGTAACTCAGCTCATGTATGATGTGAATACAATAATTTGACAATTGGCAGCTGTCAACAGACTGTCAGCTGGCTGTCAAAGTACAATAACAAAGTACATATCTTATTTTTTTTGTTATGACTTTATGCTTTTTAGGTAATTCAGAACTGAGTTACCTAAAAAGCATAAAGTCATACAAACAAAATAAGATTTGCACTTTGTTATTGCACTTTGACAGCTATCTGACAGCCTGTTGACAGCTGCCAATTGTCGAATTATTGTATTCACATTATACATGAACTGAGTTACCTAAACAGCATAAACTCATAACACAAAAATAAGATTTGCACTTTTTAAGGCACTTTGACAGCTAATTGACAGCTGTCACGTGTCAATTTGGACAATTTGACATCGGATTTGAATTCAACCTCACAAACATAAACTTAGACATTAAAATCGAAAAAACAAGTTATTTAAAAATCTATAAAGACTGCACGAATAAATAAATCTGTGGTGGAGCTTTGGAGCTTTCAAGCTCCGTAGCAGCCAAAGTATTGATTTTCGAGCTTTGTGCCCGTTGAGACTTTTGCATGGGATAACGAAATCTAAAACATATCCAAAATTCAGACGATTTGAACGAAACCCAATTTCCATAAGATTATTGCGGGGTCCTTTGTATGATGCACACTATTGCACACTTATATAAAGAGTTATGTGAACACGTATGAAGTGATGAAACATGTAACTTAATATAACTAAGGTTTGTTCCAACAAGAATCCCGAACTAATCAGAAGTAATGTGATTGGTTGAAAACAGTCCCTGATTGATCACCTGACCACATTATAAAGAGCTGATTGGCTCTAAGTAGTTTGTAACTAGTTCGTGATTGTTGTTGGAACAAATCTATTGTGTAATAATTCTTTTGTTTTTTGTCCAATTTTAATCAAATTGATCTTAAAATATCATCATCAAGGTCTATTTAAGACCACAAAATCACCTTCCATCTTTAAATGCAAGGCCATCTACGACACTGAATTTTACAAAAAAAAATCAAAAAATAATAGTAGGGATTTGTTAATTAAAAAATTTTGTCAACAAAACTTGATAGAAATCATTCAAAAACCCTGAATCCGAAGTTTAGTTAAATTCTAAAATTGTGAGGTCTTGATGAAAAAAATTCCAGTCTCAAATTTCAGTTTTGATAAGCATGTTCTGACTCCTTTGTTACTACTGAAACAACTTCGTAAATGTCAGATTAGTTGTCAAGTAAATCTGTTGGCATTTTGTCTGATTATTTGTATTGTGGCATATTTTATTTCAATTAAAATGCTTACAACTGCGGAAAAAGTGGAAATTGTTGGATTATTTGGTAATAAATTCTCGTACAACGAGGGAAGCTGCTACAGAATTTAATAATCGGCATCCAAATCGACCCTCACAGACCATGTAAAAGTTTGGCGAATTAATAATTCATTCAATAGAACTGGCAGTGTGCAACAAACGAGAACAACGTGTGAGGGATCATGTCAGAGATGCAAAAATTCTTCAGTTTGTGACAGAAAATTCAAGGTGTAGCCTAAGGAGAATGTCCACAATTTTAATTATACCCAAGGATACAATCTGGCGATGCTCCTGTCGAAATAAATTACGCCCCTTCAAGCCTGTTCTCTTACACACATTAGAAGAAGGAAACGAAGAACGGCAGCTGGAATATTGCCATTAGTGTCAGGGAGTGTTTTTGAACAACCCTAATTTCTTTTAAAATATTTTATTCTCCAATCAAGCGACCTCGACAACTAATGGCACAGTTAACTAAATAGTATATATTGGTCCGTCGAAAACCATCATTGGGTTGTAACTGTCGACGCTAGTATTCAGAAAAGGTGAATGTGTAGTGCGGTATTTTGAATGAACAAATCTGTGGCTTGGTTCTAAAAGGGCCAATTTCACTATTCCCTTAAAATGACTGATTGGTACCAATGAACTACAATTGTTCGGATTGTATTAAGATAAAAAGGCCAATGTTAAACTCACATAAATGAATGAGAATTTCAAGTCGCAAATGAATTATAAATCATCGTTTGATAGTAATGAAGGATTTCAAAGTCTTGATTTAATGAGATAAAAATCTAGAAATTTGCATTTATGGAAACTAACTCCGATTTTGAATACACCGTTAGGAATTTCTTATAGGACTCTAAGTACATCACCTATAGAAGTGACACTATTGCTGATGATGAAGATATTTTTCATGATTTGGATGATACTTAATAATTTAATTGTTTGATTTTTTCGATAACAGTATAAGAAATTAAAATAAATTATTTTAATTTCTTATACCATGATTGAAATAATCAAGCAATCAAGTATGTATTTGCAAGATTTTTTCAATCATAGTATAAGAAATTAAAATGATTTATTTGAATTCTTCATATTATGATTAAAAAAAATCAAGCTAATAGATTTGTTAAATATTTTCTCCATTACTGTCTTTCTTGAATACCTATTTTATTAATTTATTTAATGTGTAACTAAGAAATGTTTAATGATTTGGAAGATACATAATAATTTTTTAAAATTTTCCTGTTAGTTGTATAAGAAATGAAAATTATTTTTGCTGCCTTAATTGTTTTATGGACTTCTTGATTTTGTACTTAAAAGGCCAAAGTGGGTAATTAAGATATTTTTTTGCTAAATGAAAAAGGCCAGTGTCACCTTTTTTTTTCATATAGGACATTTTGTTTTAAGCAAAGACATTTCTTACCAACCGCCTCACATATATAATCTATTTTTCCCATATGATTTAAAAAATTAGTCTAGTCTATGAGATATAATAGCCGACGTTTTTCACGAAAACTTTAAACCTCATTTTCTCAAATTATTAATTTTTGACATTAGCCCTTTTAGAACAAAACCACAGAAATAATTGGGTCATATTTCTTTGAACGAAATTTGAATGTGGAACGTTTTCTAATTTTTTTGCAAACTGAATTTTCAATCGAAATTGAAAACTTGACCCTTATTGCATACAACAATGTGATATTTCAACTTGATGGAGCCCCAATCCACAATGCAATAGTACTACGGAATTGGCTAAACGACAATTTTTCCCGGAGGTGGATGGAAGGAATAGCCCGGATTAGGCAAGGTTGCGCTAAAATTAGGCCCGCAACCCTCGGAAAAGTTATGAACAATAACAAACAGCGAATTGAGGCATAGTGGCGTGTGTGAGTCGGAAAAAACGCGAAAATGGTGAATATTTTGAGCCGGAATGAAATTACCTCCCCCATCGTTTTCGAGGATGCTGTACACGATGGCGGTGTCAGAATTTCTCTTTGGGGTTGCACATCCCCTCAACAGGCCAAAAACCACCCCCTAGAGGGGTTAAACGCGATTTAATAGGTTTCCCTTCAGAAAATAGTACTTTCCTCCCGTTTTCAAGGATGCTGAGCACGGTGGTGGTGTTCGTAATTGCGTCCGACCCCTACCAACCCCTCCACCGGCCAATACTCGCCCCCGAAATGGTTGTATTTATTGTTGTATTTATTATTGATTTGTGTAAATTGTTTAAAAAAAAAATATTTAGAAACAATTTTTATTTAAATGCCTCCAAAGGATTTTGTTCATCAAGACCTCATTTTTTTTTTAATTTAACTAAACTTCGGATTCGGAGTTTTTGAATGATGAACAATTGATTAAAAAATGCCTATTACGATTTTTTGAATTTCTTCATACAATTTAGTATCGTAGATGGCCTTGCTTTTGTTTAAAGATGGAAAGTGATTTTGTGGTCTTAAACAGACGTTGGTGACCTCTATCTTTTGAGGTCAGTTTGATTCTAATCGGACAAAAAACAAATGAATTATTACGTTGTTACACTCTTAAATGAGATACACCGAACAATATCTATGTAATAAATCATATTGTGGTGTACCTGCTGCTAGTAAATTCCCGTCATCCATATACTTATAAGATATTTAGTAAAACATTTTTATTTATTTAACGCCAAGTTTATTTACGCATATACAGGGTGATTCTTTTAAGGCGACCATTAAAATATTTCCCACTTCCAAACAAACAAGATAAACATTTGAGGTTTGGTGCTCTGCCATACCATTGCGAGTCCGAAACTAATAATTTCAAAATGGCGTCACTTCTTAAAATACCGGAAGATCAATCTTTGTTGTTTTAAATGGACACACCCAGTGTTTACATCTATTTTTTAATTCAGCTTTAAATTAAATTAAAATTAAAATATAAATCGTTCAGGTTGTCGGTACTTATTTGTAATAGTCTTTGACATATGTCAATTGTTCGCTTAAGTTTTAGAGACGCAAGGGTCCATTAAAAAATTAATATCTCGCAAGCCTTTCGGGTTAGGTAAGTAAGTTTTTTCAATCGATTACCTAAAGTTCAAGGAATAAATTAAGTGGCCACGATAGGCCCAACGAAGTATTCAGTGGTTAGTTTGAAAATGACAATAAAAAAATGTCAAAAACTCTATTTTTCAAATTGCATGTGCCAAATTTTATTAAATACGGCAATCGATGCATAATTAAATTTGAAGTGGACTTAGAAAAAAAAGTACCATCCTAACCCCATCCCCTATCTCTTAAACACCCCTCATATCTCCTGTCCGATCCCTTTTCATACCCTGAAACTCGATCCCTTCAAGCGGCCATATCTCTGGCCCTAATTGGCCGATTTAAAAAAAAAAACAGTTTACGCGCTTCGGAGAGACCTTTCTTTTTTATCCGAAACATTATTTGTCTGTCTTCCCGATCGCGCGCAAACTGAGAGAAACCGATTTTCCATTTTTTTAAAATTAAAATTCTCGCAATTTTCTTTCTTTTCTGATGAAAATGTTTCAAAAATGTTTTCAAAATGGCCGAGAAAATCTATTTGTTGTTTGGTCTATAAATAAATGCCAAAAAAGTGGCTAAAATGACTTGGGAAGCTGGCGTCCAGAACTACATTTTGATGAAATGATCCATTTTGGACTTAATGGTACAAAAATGGCGGGCAATTCAAATTTCAGATAACAAATTCATTTGTTCCACAAGGTTCAATTTTTAATTGGGCACCTAAATTTCAGGGTGTTTTGTTTTCAACGAAAGGTATATTTTCTGAGTGTGAAACGGATCCGAACTCTTGACCTCTCTGGGCGTTAAAATGAAAAAAAAGCCGATTCTTATCGAGTTTATTTCATTTACGTACGTTATGTACGTACTCAAATGACCCAGAACTAAAGCAATTTGTTGGAATTTTATTGCGAAGGTTTTTGGTTTTTTGTTTGTCCCTATCGGATCTCTAGAACCGGAGATATTCACCTTTTTACCTAAAAAACCCTATTCAAAAAACAACATTGTTCATTAAAAAAATGCAATAGGCTTTGGAAGTTCAAAACTAGGATATGCACTCCCGGTAATACCCCAGAAGGTATGAAATCATAATATTGCTGTTACAAGACTATGCATATCTTATGGTTTATTTGGCCTTTTCTCACTGCACTACAATGAGCTAGTATGGATATCTATAAACCGAGACATCCTCATATAAAGGTTATTATATCTTGGACCTTGATACATTTAATTCACTAGCAATTCCACAAAGCTTAAGTAAGTGATGCACACATTTTCATGAAGAATATACAATAGGATAAGTCAGTAGTTCGTGGTCAATCAATATCTCATCAATCTTTTAAAAACTGTCTCATGGTAGTTGTACGCCAATACTCGTCTTTCTTAGATGGATTATGCAATATTTTTTCAATCTCAAATTTTTGTCAGCAAACAAAGTTGATTATTTTTTCCCTCTTCAATTATACCACACTGAGAAATAAAAAAAAAAATGGAAACTTGGTCTATTATATTCACATTTTATTCAAGTACTTAGTTCAAGTATACCAGTATTACATAGAGAAATTTTAAAAATTCGACAGAAACAACTTCTTCTAGTCAAGTTTTTATACATTTATTATAACGTTTACTGATTGAATAACCGCTAATGTTGATAAAATCTTTTTTTTCTTTTTGTATTTTCACAAATAGTTATTTAAAAATGAAGTTAACAGTGACTGATATCGTGGAATGATTTGAAAATTCTGTATTTATCCTCAGAAGCTTCAAATCCTCCCATAAGACTCATAACAGTGACTAAAAAGTAGAAATAATTCGTTTAGTTGGTGAGAAGACATCATACAGGAAAGCGATCGGTGAGTTTCATGCCAACAGCATAAAGGCAGAAATAACCATTTTAAAACTGTTGCAAATATTAATATCATTTTTAATAATAGTGCAGTAAATCTAAGGGTCTGAATTGCCTGGACAGGAATGTAATTTTTTTGCTGGAATTTGTTGAAAACATTTCAAGTGTAGTAAAAAGTTTTGGATTAAATCCGTGTGGTGGAAAGCTCTTGTTTAAACAAAAGAACGTTCAGAATCCTGTTTCTTCGCAGTTTTTCTTAAATATCTCTGGTTGTATAACGCGTATCGTAAAAAAGAAAAGAGACACAAATTATTCCTATACCTAACACGTGTACTTTTTGAATTATTCGCAATTCTTTGTTGAAAATTATAATTTATCCAAGAAAAACATAGAAGCATGAAGCAATTGGAGTACCGCCATTTTGAAATTATTATTTTCGGTCTCGCATTGGTCGACTATAGCAGGGTACCAAACCACAAACATCCATCTCATTTGCAAGTGGGAAATTTTCTAAAGGCCGCCTTAAAAGATTAACCCTGTATTCTGGACTCCAGATTATGGAAGAATACTGATCTTCAGACCTAACAATAGCGTGGACCAGCAATATCAGGGTGCTATTATCTAAGAATTATTTGGTATTTCTAATTACAAAACATAAATTCGATATCATACAGTGTGAACGTAAAGAAACGCACAAAATTCATATCTTTGGTACGTGCCATTTTTCAAAAAAATCCTCGCACAGGTCGATTTTAGTTTTGTAAATGCTACATTCTGTCACTATACCAAAATTTATGACGTCATTGGTTTTTGAGTTATGACGCCATCATATATTTTTTTTAATGGAAACAGACATTTTTGTTTACTGTTTTTGGTGGTATATTCCTTTAACTTTCTGGTGATATAAAAAGAATGATATTACCTGAGCCATGGAAAAATGACATTTTATGTAAAAATAGCTTATCTTTCGCAAATTCACGAGTAATGTTCCACTATCTTATGGACTGATAAATCTTGCTGCCTACATTTTTGTTTTAACTAGCATGAAAACATTTTACATAAAAACAAAACAAAGAAAATAATAAAAAAAACAAAAACCTTAACAACAGAGAGCTATAGGCCTTTTTGTGTAAAGTATCGATAACTTTTTTATTCCTGGCACGTGTGGAACCTTAGTTTTGTGACACTTCTGAGACAGTGTAAAACTAGTGAATGCAATGCCACGTTTAAGTGAAAGAGAACGCGTAGAACTTTTGATGATGGTTGGATATGGTGATAGCCTGAGATTCACCAGGAAACATGTGATGTTTTCAATGCCAAGTACCCCAAAAGCAAATTTCAAGATCCACTGTAAGTAGATTAGTGGCTAGATATGATGAATCTGGCAGTGTAGCTGACCTCCCTCAATCTGGTCGCCCTAGCAGAAGCAACGAAACCAAATTAAATAGTCTTCTAGAAAGTGAGGAAAACCACCATCTTTCGACAAGGCAGCTGGCTTTAAATCATAACGTGAGTCAAATTTCTGTTGTACGTCTATTGTCCATCTATCTATACTTATAATCTATGGCTGTGGCTGCAAAGCCATTGGCACAACACCGATGTTTCAGAGAGGAGTCTGTCTATAAGGTCGGTAAGTACCTAATGTTAAAAAATTTACTCTAAACCTACCACAATTTGTCTGCTAACTTATTTCTGATATTTAATTATTCACTCATACATACATCATTTATATTTATAAATTACAATTTTTCATTTTTTCTACTTTCTATTTTTTCTTTTTATTAAAACCGTATGTTTTAAAGTTTTTTCCTTTTTTTTTACTATATACGTTTTTAATATTTCGTTTGTTTTTTTTCTTTTTTGCTACTTGTTTTTTTTCTGTTTTTTTTTTCGTTTTTTTTTCTGTTTTTTTTTTATTAGGATATTAACGAGGAAAACAAGTTTGCCAAGGGGCCCGTCATGGCATCTACATCACAACACTGAGCCACGGAAAGAAAATGATTTAGAACATAGGACAAGAACAGAGGAAACTTACATTTCTAATATTACAATGGTTCTTAAGACTATATTTTAATTTTATTTTTTTCAATAAAGTACGTCTATTGAAAAAAAGAAAAATACCATCCATACAAAGTGCAATAATTAATCCACGAATTGAATGAGGACGATCCAGATCGGCGCTTACAGTTTTGTGAACAGTTGATGATCTTGTGCGATGAAAACCCAAATTTTTAAAGAACATTGTTTTTTCTGATGAAGCTACATTTTCTTTAAAGGGGACTGTACATCGGCATAACTGTAGGTACTGGTCACGCGAAAATCATCATTGGCCTCAAGAAGCCCATACACAGCGACGAGGCAAAGTAAACGTGTAAACGCAGGTATGATTGGTGATCGTTTATTGGGACCTTTTTTTGAAGAAAATCGTACGGACGCAAGATATTTACAGTTTTTGCGAGTTGAGTTAGTGCCAGCCTTAGTAGTTATGTTTCCGAACAATGAAAATTAAGATATCCCTGCTGAAAACGTCTGGTTTCAGCAAGACTGGGCCCCACCTCATTTTGGGATAGCAGTGCGTCAGTTTTTAGATGACACTTTTACTGCAAGGTGCATAGGTCGTCGAGGTCCGATCGAGTGGCCCCCGGATTTAACCCCCTTAGACTTTTTTATTTAGGGTTACTTAAAGTCAAGGGTGTATTTTAACGGACCGGATACCGGAAAAATTGAAAGACAAAATTGGCTTGGAGATGAGACGAATTGCCCATGAGATTATTCAGAACAGCGTGCAAAGTGTCTACACCCGTCTTGGTCAATGCCAAATGGTTGGAGGAGGATCGCAATTTGATCAATGGGGATGATTTTTTCTCACAATTACTTATGTAAGGTATCAATCAATAAAAATATTTTTTCCAAAAGAATGGCTTAGGTTACATCAATTTTTTTCATATCACCAGAAAGCTAAAGGTATATACCACCAAAAACAGTAAACAAAAATGTCTGTTTCCATTTAAAAAAATGTATAATGACGTCTTAACTCAAAAACCAATAACGTCCTAAATGTTGGTATAGTGACAAAATGTAGCATTTACAAAACTAAAATCGACCTGCTCGAGGATTTTTTGACAAATGGCACAATATACCAAAGATATGAATTTTGTGCGTTTCTTTATAGACCACAAGCCCATGCTAAATTTTTAGAGGGTCATATGACACCGCTTGAAAAGGTATAATTTTTGTATTCCTACAAATATAAATCTCTTTGAGCCCTATGCCGTACATTTTAGGTGGGACATGGGAAAGCCGCGGAAAAGTGAAAATCGTAACCAGGGAAGTGCATTTTTTTCAAATGACACTGTACGGCTTACGTTTATTTGGACTGTATTTATACCTGACTCTTAAAAGGAAAATGCCGTACAAAAATAATGGGACAGAAGTACAGGAAAAGTTTTCGTTTTCCGAAAAGTGACCTCTATGTACTAAGGTGATATGACACCGTACGGCTTTTATAAAATTGGATTTTTATATTAACAAGGATACATTTTTTTGCTATGCCGTATAAATCGGTTGGAACATGGGGTGACAAGCGCGAGATCAACCCCCGTCCTACACCTCTATCAAGGGTGGTGATTTGACACCACATAAATCTTGATTATTTTAATACTGTTTTATATAATAAAAATTTGTATTACCATGCCGTACATTTTAGTTGGTACATGTGTCTGGAAAATTGAATTTTCCGTCCCAAAGTGAAGTTTTCTGAATAAAAAATTATTGTAAGACTTTACTACATTTGAGCAATACTTGATATTCTAATTATTCTAAACCTATTATTCAAAATTAATGGATCTGAAATGTAAAATAATTTTCCGAAACTTTTCCGCTATATTATGTCTAAGCAGTGCGTAAATAAATTATACTTTATAAAAATAAATATTTATCCATATTTTTTATTACTTAAATAAAAGATGAAATAGAAAAGCTGCTTGGCCAAAACACTGAGTCTGTAAAGCCAAATATCTAGGGAGAAAAAAAAAGAAAAGCTGCTGAAAAATATTATTGTTTTATGTACTTGGAACAAAGGTGATTCAGTAAAAAAGAGAGCATCTTGTTTACTTTCACATCCCCATGTGTTATCCACATACATTATTTATTTCCAGAATATAATGCTGGGTACTGACATATACAACGACAAAATCACAATACACACAATAATATCACAGTGAAACTGTAAATCTCCTTCTGGTGTTATAAACTCGTTATAAAAAAAATTTCGGCAAAGTATTAGTTGCCCATGACTTCCCTCGCTGGTCCTTGCCACACTATTAAAAAAAAACTAAAAAAGTTGTTTTTGGTGGATGTTTTTGGGGGGGGGGGCAACAACCCTTATCGATATCTTTGGTGCCAACGTAACATAAGCGTATTACGTGTGTCAAATTTTATTGGAATCTATTCATCCGATGAGAAGATTTTTTTTTTAAACCTGAAAATAATGAAAACAATTTTTAGCGGTTGCATCCCTTATTTGAGTACATTGTAATAAAGATGCCTGAATTAACCACTTGATCGTGCATCTGACTGAGAAACAAAACTGGAAAAAAGTTGTTTTTGGTGGATTTTCTTGTAGGGTCTAGTGTCTAAAATCCCAACAATGAAAATGTACGACATGGACACATTTGTATTATTTTATAGTTAAGGAAAGGAAAAACGACGTAAAGTTGAAAATCTATCTACTTATTGTATTAAAAAATAGAGAATTTTCGATTTGCATAATTTTTTAAAAATTTCGCTTCTTTTGCAATGTCCTAATTTTATTATTGTCCATTAGTTTTGAACGACTACTAAATAAAATAAAAATTCTAACCTATATTAATCCAAAAAATAAATGGCCGTACAGTATCAAATAAACTTACCCTAGAAAACTGAGTTTTTCCCTTTCTCGGGGGTGATTTTTTTATTTACATTGATAATACCCATTCCTTTTAGACGGGTTATGTTTTTTTAAAGATTTGAAACATCGTATAATCTTTTGGAATCGATGCCGTACAGGGTCAAATCACCACCCTTGATAGAGGTCTAGGACGGGGGTTGACCTCGCGCTTGTCACCCCATGTTCCAACCGATTTGTACGGCATAGCAAAAAAATTCATCCTTGTTAATATAAAAACCGAATTTCATAAAAGCCGTGCGGTGTCATATCACCTTAGTACATAGAGGTCACTTTTCGGAAAACGAAAATTTTTCCTGTACTTCTGTCTCATTATTTTTGTACGGCATTTTCTTTTTAAGAGTCACAAGTATAAATACAGTCCAAATAAACGTAAGCCGTACAGTGTCATTTAAAAAAAATCTCCGCGGGTTACGATTTTCACTTTTCCTCGGCTTTCCCATGTCCCACCTAAAATGTACGGCATAGGGCTCAAAGTGATTTATTTTTGTAGGGCTACAAAAATTAAACCTTTTCAAGCGGTGTCATATGACCCCCTAAAAATTTAGCATGGGGTTGTGGTCTATTAGGTTCACACTGTATAATAATGACATTAGTAATGTTGTACTGCATATGACTAATACGCTCCGGGACCTAGGTGTTGTCTTTGATAGGTCTTTTTCATAACACCATTGTGTGAGAGCTAGCAGCTTGTATGGATCTATAGTTAGAAATTGACGTGATTTTCGAATAGTGATACATTTAAAATGGGGTATGGTTGTCAGATCGATGGTTAAGTACGCCTCAGTTGTTAGGTCCCTACTGCAATGTACATATTATCTAGAATTAGTTCAACGCAAATTTATAAATTTCTGTATTTTCGAACTGAGGATAGTTATCTTGAGGTCGTCTTTCCAAGAACCACTTAATAAGTATCCCTTTAATAGCCTAACACGTATATCTCATCTTTTTTTTACAAGTTCATTAATAATAATAATCTGATACAGAATTAGTACCTATCTAAATAGAACTTTTACATTCCCAGAAAAACTTCTTGTCACTGTAATTTATCTATTTTACCTTCCTACGCCATGCACAAATAAGTTCTCTCTCATTCATATAGTTTGCGAAAATCATATAATATTGACATACCTAGCTGTAGCCTAGATGCTTTAAAAACTTATTTTCTTGTCATGTATTTATTGCGAATTTGATTTGTATACATGTGCTCTTAATTTCACAATTTAGTTACACCGGGTGAGTCAGGAATTGCGCTCGCCCCGATATTTCCTAAAATATTTGGAATAGAAAATTAAAATTTGGAGGCCTTATTACACGACTAAAATGCCATCCTTTCAATAAAAAATCAAGTTTGGTGCACATCCGGTTTGACCGGAAAGGCCCACAACTTTCGATTTTTAAATGGAACACCCTATATATTTTTACATTTTTGGAATCTAGAGGAAATTTTGAATACAATACATCCATTTTGGTCACTTTTTGATAACCATTAAAAATTTTATTAAAAAATCTATTTCTGAATCCAGAGTGCTGTGATGCCCAAAATATATTTTAGTTTGTGTGCTACATTACTATAAAAATAAAAAGAGCAATATGATTGCATTACTTAATTCTCTAGAGGCGTTTAAAATTTTTAAATGTGATTTTTACCCACTAACTCGGTTTTTTTAAATGGGAATTTAATCGTTCACCAACATTTTTAAATACCTCATTTTCATACGAATCTAATGATACCAAAATTTTGAAAATCCGCTCAGAAATATTTGAGATTTCAGCCAAAATACAATGCAACCAAGCTTTTAGAAACATTCGGCTAATAGATAATAGATTAGTGGGCTTTGGAAACTAAAATGGCACATTTCTGTGTAAATCTGGTAACCTAATAACATTGGAAAAATCATAGTAGCCATTGAATGTAATAAAACAATATCAGCTGTCAGACAGATACAAAATAAAGCGTTGCGGAAATATCTTTGATTAAAAATTAAAGAAAATGAATAATTTTTGTAGAAATGAAAAGGTCGATATGTTACTGATATATGGAGAGCGTCTCAAAAATTCAACTGCAGCTGCAGAACTGTATCAGCAACGATATCCCAACAGACGTCATCCAAGCAGACACTTGTTTGCCAGAGTGGAACAAGAATTAAGAAACGAACCCAATCAACAAGATGACCATCAAACATTTATTGTGAGGACAAAGAAATTGATGTATTAGGATTTGTGATGGTACACCCAACAACATCCACAAGGGAATTGTCAATGGAATGCGACATTAGTCAGCCTTCGGTTTGCAGAATTTTAAAGAAACATAAGTTTCGGTCTTATAAATACCAAATACACCAACATCTTTATGGAGATGATAACGGCAGGAGGCTAGTATATTGCAACTGGTTCTTAAATGCAGTACAACAAAACCCAGGTTTTCCTTTTCATATTTTATATTCAGATGAAAGTAGATTTACGAACCAAGGTATGTTTAACAGAAATAATACTAGGTACTGGGCTTAAGAAAATCCGAGGTTGGTAGGGCGGGGGAATATTCAGGAAAGATTTGGGTTTAACTGTTGGCTTGGAGTACTTGGAGATCGAATAATTGGACCCATATTTTTTGATGGAACACTTACTGGCGAACGATATTTATTCTTTTTACAAAACCAGACAGCAGAATTTCTTGACTTACTTCCTCTTGCCTATTTACAAAATCTGTTTTTCCAACAAGATGGTGCTCCCCCACATAATTCCAGAAGATTGATGGAATATTTAAACAACTTGCATGGTGAACGCCTTATGGCAAATCAAGGTCATATCAGGTGGCCTCCTAGGTCACCTGACTTAACACCCCTCGACTATTATGTATGGGGCACTCTCAAAAATAAAGTTTATAAAACTTCTTCAAATACCCGTGAAGAGCTGCAAAATAAAGTTGTACGGGCTCTTAATGAAATAACGCCGGCTGAATTGCGTAGAGCCATTCAAGCAACTGTACGCAGAGCCGAATTGTGTATAGAAAAAAATGGTGGACATTTTGAACAATATCTATAAATGTCAATTTATGGTTTAATTATATTAATTATTTTAAAGATACCTACTGTTACCTAGTTTAAGTTTAATTGTTCAAACGGAATTGATTTTTATTTATTTATAGGCCCGATATTTATGTTCATTTAAATAAAACTCTGAAGACCGAACTGATGTTGCATTCTATTGCAAATGTCCTTGTGGATGTAATTGTATTTACCTCCGCATAGGTACCTATGCTAAACTTAATTGTAACGTTCTTTGCGCTCACAATTATTAAATGTTTGATAGCTCAAGATTGCCTATAACTACACGAGTCTGTCTGACAGCTGATATTGTTTTATTACATTCAATGGATACTATGATTTTTCCAATGTTATTAGGTTACCAGATTTACACAGAAATGTGCCATTTTAGTTTCGAAAGCCCACTAATCTATTATCTATTAGCCGCATGTTTCTAAAAGCTTGGTTGCATTGTATTTTGGCTGAAATCTCAAATATTTCTGAGCGGATTTTTAAAATTTTGGTATCATTAGATTCGTATGAAAATGAGGTATTTAAAAATGTTGGTGAACGATTAAATTCCCATTTAAAAAAACCGAGTTAGTGGGTAAAAATCACATTTAAAAATTTTAAACGCCTCTAGGGAATTAAGTAATGCAATCATATTGCTCTTTTTATTTTTATAGTAACGTAGCACACAAACTAAAATATATTTTGGGCACCACAGCACTCTGGATTCAGAAATAGATTTTTTAATAAAATTTTTAATGTTTATCAAAAAGTGACCAAAATGGATGTATTGTATTCAAAATTTCCTCTAGATTCCAAAAATGTAAAAATATATAGGGTGTTCCATTTAAAAATCGAGAGTTGTGGCCATTTCCGGTCAAACCGGATGTGCACCAAACTTGATTTTTTATTGAAAGGATGGCATTTTAGTCGTGTAATAAGGCCTCCATATTTCAATTTTCTATTCCAAATATTTTAGGAAATATCGGGGCGAGCGCAATTCGTGACTCACCCGGTATACATATATATTGTAACCGTATGTGGACTTTGCGGGAATATATTTAAAAACCCAAAAATGCGAATTTCATAATGAAAAATTAGATTCTGAACAACTTTTTCTAATAAGTTTTTTTCGATATCTTCAAGGCGAAGCAAAATATCAGGAATGGGCCTAATTTGGGGGCTGCCGTTGTCTCAGTTTGTTACTTACATTTAAGTTGGTAGTCTCGAAATGTACGTCTTATATAAGACTACAATTGTACCAAAGCTCAAATCTGGATTTCAAAAAAATTACGAAAATATCCGAGTGTCTTCATTTTAAACGAGACACACTCTATATACATTTATTTAATTTCTTTACTATCTACAGTTTTTGTGTGCATTTATCAAGTATGTCACAAGCCTTAAAGTTGAATCTATTACCTATCTTGGAGCGAATTAAATAAATAAATAACTTCTTTTTCTGTACGTTACAAATTGTCACTTGCATTATTCAATGAGAGTAGCTTATAATACAAATCAAAAAAATTTATTTCAGCGTCAGCTACTGCCATGTTACGGCACCGCTACATGAGAAATAACAAATGTATATTTGATCTATTGGTGTCCTCAAAGCCTTATCATATCAGATTAGTTGAATTATCGCCTTTTCCTTTTGCCGAGAATTGATTGTAAAAACCAATCTGCTGTTATCACAAATTCCATAAAACATTAGAGGTTCAGATCAGTCAGTGAGACAATATTTTTTCAGTATCAAAAACAAGAGTGTTAGAAATTCTCGTAGTGTATTGAAAGAAAGAGAAGACGACACAAAAATTATTATTTTCGAAAAAAAAATATGCCTTTAACTAGAACCACAATATAGATAGATACAGGGGACTCATTTAAGTTTATACAACAACTAAATATTTCGTGAACAAGGTACTATGAGAAAAATGTTTATTGGGTTTTAAAAGGTATACAAACAAAATAGCTATATTTGTTTTCGATCCTGACGGAGTTTCCAAGGTTATTTTATGATAAACTTTATGATTTCAAATAGAAACCTACATTTATAATGTTACAGCATCTTGTATACAAAGAACTCAAAACTACAACCTTCTTATCGGACTGCAATTTTGCAACATATATTTAACAAAAACTACGAGATTTCTCACTCGCAATAATCAACTTTAAAGAAAAAGTGTTCGACAGTTTTAAGATGTAACATTCCCCAATAGGTCGATCGGATTGAGTGGCCACCAATGCCACCTGATTTAACCCCCTTAGATTTTTTTTTGTGGAGGGGAAAAAAATTGAAAGTTTATTTTAAAAAGTAACAAAGCTAAAGTTTATAAGTCACCTTTGATACTAGTTAGGTGACTATTTCAATGTTTTCCTAAACATTTCAGCAACTATTATAATAAGGGTATGGGGGGTTAAGTGATTTTTTTTTATCTCCACATCTGTAGAAGTATACAGAGTGTTGTATTTAAAACATCATACTTGGTGTCACTTCCGCCGTGCAGGCCAAGAAAAATCCACTTCACAAATGGATATCGATGGGTAGCTAAAATTTGATCGACTTTATTAGACAGACATAGATATAGACACACACACTTCTTGAATTTTATATATGAGTGCAATGAAACATGCAACATGAAAAATCATTTTTGTACAATTTTTTTATTTTGTACATTTTTAAAAATGCAGACGTTGTAACGTCAAAATAATTATCGAAATCTCTAAAATTAAAGAGACAACCTCCCCTTTCTCCGGAAAAAAATAAGAAATGATATTGTTTACAGTTATTTATTCATTTGATCATACTAAATTTGATATTGAATGTGTTGAAGATATCAAAATTAAACAAACTGGCTTTGGTATCCAAAGCCATTTTTCGAAGGAAATAATAATATTGCGACGGCTTAAAATGTTTCTCATTTAAAATAATGATAATGAAATATTTCAAAAATAACTTTCAATTCGCGATATTCCCTAGTGAAGGAAAACTAGCAAGAATACGTATAATTCAGAAAAGACCTACATAAAAAACCTCATGAATAATACAGCAACGGCTTTTATTTTTCGGCAACTTAATTGTTTTAGAAGAAAGTTTTTTCATCTGTTGTTACATTTATTCGAAGAGTAACTTGCCGATTTCCCTAGATACAACTGCCTAACCACTGCTTCTTGACATTGTTCTACTAAACGAGTTTTAAAGTTGATGAACAAAAGAACTTTAAAACTTAATAATTAAGAGTGTTATCACTGATGGTGCTGTTTTAAAAATACGGTATCTAATTTATGCAGTTGGCACTTTTCCAGTCATGCTTGAGGGCAACCAACCATTTTTTAAAATACAATGGTGTACGGCTACCGGCAAGAAGCCAATTTAAATTGTATGATGTACGTAAACTTTATACAAAGAGCTATTATAAATAATCAAGACACGTGACCATTTACTTTTCCAATTTTTTATATCATTTTTATGCCAGGTTTCCTAGGAATTCATCACGTAGCTTTTAAATAATATTCCGGGTATTTAGGATATACTACATATATAATAAACGGCACTTTTTGACATACAATTGATCTTTTCTTCACTTCCGGTTTCGCCGGAAGTGACACTAACTTTCGATTTTTAAATGGAACACCCCTCGGAACACCCTATATATTATTGCATTTTTGAATTTCGCACAATTTTCTGAATCCAACGATGCCAAAGAAGTGACATTTCAAACATCAATTTTTTTTATAATACAATTTTTAGTTTTCCACTTAAGTGTGCCATGACGGTTCCGATTTGTTCTAAATGACCCGTGCAATGCTACAAAAATCGAAATCCCGTTAAAAACACTAAATTACGTAATTTATAAGCAAACAAAATTCACCAAAATTGTTTTTGGGGCAAAACTCAATTTTTTCAAATGGAACCATTATCGGTACCGCGGTACCATTTATTAGTACCATTAATAAGGAATTTATTCACATGTCGTATTAAAATGTCCGATAAATACAAACAAAATTACAGCTAAAAGAAAATAAGAAAACACAATTTTGTTCTTGGCATTTTGTATGATATAATGTCCACAAAAGTACTAATATAATGAAAAGTTCGATCAGTTTCCATTTAACATCTTGGGAATGATTTGTTGCCCCTAAACTAAGATAAATGTCTAATGGGACTGCACGCGCACACGACCTATATAAATCACTAAGTTTTTGTCGCCAACGTGCAATTATTGAAAGTACCACAAAACAGTGTCTCTCGATTTCTCTGTAAATAGTATGCTAATACTATTAATTAAATTCATTCAACACTTAGCTTTCAACAAGAAGTATTATGGTAAAAATATCCATATGGTATAGAAGACACGTGCAATTACCTGAAACGTTTGCAACAGCTAGATACATGATTAATCCTTTGCTTTAGAGCGTGGCAGACCAGAAAACTGAGTAAGAATTTTTCTTAGGGGTGAAAACGCATAAATCAATGAAATTCAATATTGCTATGCATTACACCCCCTATGATACACCTATGCCTAATAGTGACTGGAAACTGGTAGAGAGCGATAGAGTTTTCTAGAGTGTGGCAGGAGAAGATTCTCGATTGTGTTCTGGATGAGTCTGGAGGCAATTTCAGAGTATATAAGGCGCGATTACCGGCGGAAAAAAGGAAGTTAATAGCGAAAGTGAGGTTATAAATTCGAAGTGTAAATATAAACATTGTAAAAGTTAGTTTGTGTAATGAGTAAATTATGAAATACAGTTTTGGTGGTTTACCCCTTGTTAAAATTATTTAGAACCCACGGATTCATACCGGGTGTTTCCTAACAGGCTGAAAACTCGTAACAACTGGTGTCAGACGAGGAATTTTAACAAGAGGATTTTTCGGAAGTGTTGAGAAGACTGGGATAGTATTCTCGGAGTTAGTGCTAACATAGAAAGGACTAATTTACTGGACATTGTTCAAGGATTATTTTCGAACAGAAAAATAGTGTAAAGTGCTTTTTTGAGACATTTTTGGAACATTTTATTAGGACATTATAGTGATAGTAATTAAAACATTTGAACTAAGAAGAGATAAAAGACTCTGAAAAAGACTTTCTCGTGTAGTTAATTAAGTGCATTTTCGTGGACTTTCTAGAACTTTTCTATTTGGACATTAGTGGCTAAGTGACAAAGACTCTAGATAAGACTTTTTTTTCATGCTGTTTCGAGATTTTTGGACAGTTAGTTTACCGATATTGACGTGATTGTTAAATTTTACTGATTTTATCGTAATTATATGCCGGTAACGACCAGAAGCATGGCATCCGAAAAACAAATACAGGACTTATTCGCCCAAATGCATATGATGATGATGTATCAAGAAAAGAAACGCCAGGAAGAGAAAAAAGGACAGGAAAGAAAACGCCAGGAAGAGAAAGAAGAACGCAGATGCTTTATCTAGAAGACCCTGCAAGGACGACTGCAAGCACTGCCGCCATATGAAGAAACAGCAGGGCACTATTAAAATAGACGTTCTGGATGAATGGACAACTGAAGCCCTGAGACGAGAACATCTGAACGATGCAGAGATCGGGGCTATATTGAGAGCAAAGGAAAAAAATTCAACCAAAGTGGAGGGATGTTTCGGACAAAGCAGTTGGATTGAAGGCTTTGTGGGCACAGTGGGACTCACTTAGAGTTATGAACGGGCTCTTAAAAAAGCATGGGAAAGCGCGGATGGGAAGCAAGTTGTTATGCGTCTAGTGATTCCCAGGTGTCGAGTACTGAAAGTACTTCAGGAAGTGCATAATGGGGCATCTGATGGACACTTCGGCGTTAACAAGACCCTGAATAAAGTACGTGAACGATTTTACTGGGTAAGTAGTCGTCAAGATGTTGAAGCTTGGTGTCGTAATTGTAAAATTTGTGCAGCCAGTAGGGGTGCAATGAAGCAATATAACGTCGGGGCTCTTTTTGAGAGGATTGCGATCGATATAGCCGGACCATTCCCAGTAACCAAGGACGGTAACAAGTACATACTGGTTGCCATGGACTATTTTAGTAAATGGCCTGAAGCTTACGCAATTCCGAACCAGGAAGCGGTTACTGTCGCCAAAGTCTTGGTAGATAACTTGATATGTCGGTTTGGTGTACCCCTGGAGCTGCATTCAGATCAAGGGGGAAACTTTGAGTCAGGGGTTTTTCAGCAAATCTGCAAGTTATTGGGAATACACAAAACACGGACAACAGCTCTTCACCCGCAATCAGTTGGAATGGTGGAGCGACATAACAAGTCTATGAAAGAACCTCTCTCTAAAGTCGTTCATAAAAATCAACGTGACTGGGATCTCCACATACCGTTTTTCCTCATAGCATATAGAGCTGCTATCCACGAGACTACAAAACAGACTCTGGCTCGTGTAGTATTTGGACATTAGATCAGACTGCCGTGTGATTTGATGTTTGGAACACCAGGTGGAGAACGAACGGCTTCCTGTGAACAGCTATGTAGATGAAGTGAGTGAACGGCTAAGGAATGTCCATGAGTTAGTTAGAGACCAAATCACCATAGCCAGTGACAGAATGAAGGCTCGATATAACCGTAAGGGTAGTTCAGAAGGGTTCAAGGCAGGAGATCTGGTTTGGCTGTACAACCCACTGCGAAAGAAAGGAAGGTCACCGAAACTTCAACCACCTTCGGATGAACCGTATATGTTATTACCCGAATTATTGACGTTGTCTATCGGATTCAACGAAGCAAAAAGTCCAAGATGAAAATCGTGCATTTGGATAGACTGGTGAAATACACTGATGATTCTACATTGCCTGATCGGGACGATCAGGCTTAAGGAGGAGGCAGTACTACGCATTACACCCCCTCTATGATACGCCTGTGCCTAATAGTGACTGGAAACTTGTAGAAAGAGATAGGGTTTTCCAGAGTGTGGTAGGAGAAGATTCTCGATTGTGTTCTGGATGAGTCTGGAGGCAACTTCAGAGTATATAAGGCGCGATTACCAGCGGAAAAAAGGAAGTTAATAGCGAAAGTGACGTTATAAATTCGAAGTGTAAATATAAACATTGTAAAAGTTAGTTTGTGTAATCAGTAAATTATTAGACAAAGTGTTAGTGTTTTATCCCTTGTTAAAATTATTTAGAACCCACGGATTCATACAGGGTGTTTCTTAAAAGGGTGAAAACTCGTAACAATATTTTTTTAAATTCAGTAATACTTAAGTTTTCGATTTATTAAAATGATAATTTTTATAAACAATAGAGTAGTATTATTCAGCGCTAATCCCTTTGTAGTTTTCACATCAAGTTATATCATATGATTTGAAATAAACAAACAGAACACACATTTAGACAAAAAATCATCAAAATCGGTACTGTTCCTGAGAATTCACAGGTAAAAAAAACCTTCGCCGATTCGGCTATCAATTTTCCTCAACAATTTTTAATGCAATTTCAACGAAATTGCCACTAGCGCATTCGCCATATTCTCGAAGAGAGAAACTTCGCCGAGCTACACTCTACAGTTTACAAATAATTTCCATAGAAATCGCTTACGCCATTTTCGATGAACATTAAAAAACACACTTAGGTACGGGTCAAATTGAGAAACTCCTCCATTTTAAGCATTTTTAAAGTCAGTTAAAACTAGACAATGGAACGTATTTTGAAAAATCGATTTCTTTATAAACATATTTTTTTACATTTATGTAACCTTATACTAATGCTCTCTAATGGTGAATCATCTTGTTGGGTATCCTTTCTATAAATAAATGCACAGGTAACTTTAACTGGAAATAAATGAGACAATAATCTACATCGGCACATTTTTCTGCTGCATGGAATATCCAAATTAATTCATTAAACACGAATGCAAATTGTAATTTCTCGTAATACGGTTTATATTTAGAATTTTATTATGTCCTAGAATGGAATGAAAGGGTAATAAAGCATAAAAGTATAACGACATAATAGTCCGGGAGCTGGTTGGCTTTTTTTGAAAGCTTATCGTTACATGAGCTTTGTGTGAGTCAGTTATTTATGTGACCGAAGTTTCGATCAATCAAGCTTGATCGATTCCGTAAAAAAGGAAAAAAGGAAAATGTGAGTTCCGCACTTCGGGGGCGAATGAGTCTATGGGGGTTGGCATACAGGACGTTATGCCAGACATGTTTATGGGGTGACCCTAAACGAAATTTTGACTTTGGCGGTTTTCTTTCGTTTGGGAGCAAAAGTGAAAATATATGGGTTCCGCACTTTGGGGGTGAATGTGACTAAGGGAGTTGCATAAAGGACGTTGTGCAAAACATATTTATGGAAAAATTGGATGACCCTAAACGAGATTTCGACTTTGACGATTTTTTTCCCTTGGGGGCATAAATAAAAATAGAGTTCCGCACTCCGTGGGTGGATGAGACTTATAGTCCAGTAGAATTAGAAAAACCGCTGGATGAAATTCCTTACAGGTAACCACTTGGTTTAGTCGATGTGTTTATTAATATGGAACATACCTGTGAATTTCCTCCCATTTTAAAGTGGGGGAACATTGTTTAATCAACGTTTTTTGAGAAAAAATCACGAAAAATCGAGTTTTTTAAGAGTAGCTCTAAGCCGATTGACAATAGCCATATTTGATATACGTTTCGTAGGTAGGTTCGTAGACAGTTAGTATGCCGCCCGAATCATTTAAATCGGTTAATAATTTTTTTTAATTAATCGAAAAAAAACTGTCGAAAAAACCGAAAATTTTAATAATTTTTAATTCCTTGAAAAAATTTCCTAAATCCTCAAAACTTAGTGGAAACATGTTTCATGTAACCTTGAAGCTACCATAAAATCATCAACAAATATTTATAACTTTTCGAGAAAATGCATTTGTTTATAAAAAAGGTCTTAAATGTTTAATTCAATCTGACCCAGTTCTCGTCATCAAAAATGACTCATCCGGAGTTCATTTTTTTTCGTTGTGACGTCTAGTTTACGAATACATTGTTGGCATAACGATTTTTTAATATTTTAATTTTATAATAAAACTTTCATATTCTGGTAGCTGGTATTTTTACACGAATTTTAAAAAGAAATTGATTGTTGTAAGGTGTTTAGAAGCAGAGAATTTTTTTAGTTGTTAATTACGCCATTTGTTTATTTATTAACATAAACATTTGAAATTACACAGTAACTAGTTGAAGACTTGAATTTTGTAATTCAGTGAACTGCCACGTATCATGTTATGTTTTAAGGGACGTAATGTTATTTTTTGTACACCACAGTCTGAATGAGTCTTCGTGGCCTGTCCTCAGCAGTCCACGTTAACGTTTTCGGTCAACGACTTCAAGTTCCGACGGAAACAAAAATCGGTGTATCGGTCATCGTGTATTATTCGAGGAGCAGAGTGCCGAATCAGTACTCTGGTTTGAAAAAATCTGAAAAAAATTGTTTGTAGTGCTGAAGCTAGTAAAGAATGTTCTTCCATGATGTAGCTACAGAAGGTGCGATAAAAGCAAGCTGTACGAAAGCATGAAACGGTTAATATAATTTGTAAATTACCGATTAACTTTTTTAACGTACTGTACAATAATTTCGTTTTTTTTTTTTTCAAAAATTAATAATTCAATTTCTAACTTGTGTGTTTTCATGTGTTTCATTTTTAAACATCGCGCCGCGTTCATGAAAACAGTATTGATGAAAGGGTAAGGAAAAAGAGCGGAAGTAGAGGAAGGACCACACAACTGACGAAATCGCATCATAAATGAAGGACATCCATCGATTTTTTTTTGCCGTCGGAATTTGAAGTCGCATGTGGACGTTGTGCAAAACATATTTATTGAAAAAAAGGGTGTCCCTAAACGAGATTTCGACTTTGACGATTTTTTTCGTTTGGGGGAATAACTGAAAATATGGTTCCGCACTACGGGGGTAGATGAGACTGTGAAGGTTTCATAGAGAAAGTTGTGCAAGACATATTTATTGAAAAATTGGGTGACTAATCGAAAATTTCAGTCTGACATTTTTTTCCATTTGCTGGCATAACTAAAAATGACTATGGGCTCCGCACTTCGGGGGTGGATGCAACTAAAAGGGTTGCATAAAGAACGTTGCGCAAAACACATTTATGGAAAAATTGGGTGACCCCTAAACGAGATTTCGACTTTGACGATTTTTTTCGTTTGGGGAATAACTGAAAATATGGGTTCGCACTTCGGAGGTGGATGAGACTATGGAGGTTTCCCAGAGGACGTTGTGCAAGACATATTTATTGAAAAATTGGGTGACTAAACGAACATTTGAGATTGACAATGTTTTTCCATTTGGCGGTATAACTGAAAAATACCTTTGGATTCCGCACTTCGGGGGTGGATACGACTGTGAGGGTTGCATAGAGAACGCTGTGGAAGACATTTATTGAAAAATTGGATGACCTTAAACGAGATTTCGACGATTTTTTTTCTTTTTTTTTTGGTTTGGGGGCATAAATGAAAATATGGTTCCGTACTTCGGAAGTGGATGAGACTATGGAGGTTTCATAGAGGACGTTGCGCAAGTCATATTTATTGGAAAATTTGATGATTCTAAACGAAAATTCGAGTTTGGCAATTTTCTTCCGTTAGGAGGCATAACTAAACATGAGTCACGCACTTTGGAGATAAATGAGAGTATGGGCGGTGCATAGACGATATTGTCAGGGACACGTCCGGTCAAAAATTGGGTGACCCTAAGATTCCCTTAGGTTCGACCATGAATTAGCTCTGCCAAAATGTTTTTTTCGCGAATTAGAATTTTTTTTTTCTGATGGATTCGATCAAACTTGATCGACCGAAACTTCAGTTACATGCCAGTCAACATAAATTACGACGAAATAGACTTCTGGCATATGTCAATTAGTAAGTCTGGTCATAGTTCAAAATATACCTACGTTTCATTTGCAAAAAAATCATATATTTTTTCATTTTTAAATAGGTACGTGTAGAAATTATTCTAAGGAGAGTATAGTCTTGAAATGCATAATTTTTGATTCAGGAAACATAACAAGTGTTCAAAAATAAGAATGAAGAATATATCTTTTAAATTTGAGAACATTTTGCTTTCTGACTGATTAACCGACAAAGTTTCTTTATGGAAATATTTTAATATTCGGAGGTGTCTCTCCCCGGCCCCGGACTTTTTTGAGGGGCTCAGAGTTTTTGAGGGGGCCCGGAGTCTAGGAGATGTACATTGTACATGCATATGCGAAATGTGATTGAATTTGCATTAGCTAAAGCAAGAGAGGCACATTTCTTTGTAAAATTAAGGTTTTCGTCTAATATAATTCCCAAGATACTTCATTTCTAAAACTATTTCTAATTTCTTGTTAATAATTTGTATATCAAAGTTTAGATCGTCTATGTATTTTAACTTATTGCTACTTCCTATTAGCATATATTTACACTAGTTTATATTTATACATAAGCTGTTATCGCATAACCATTCAAAAATCCCATTTAGTTTAGGTTTATTATTGATATTATTTCTGCTATATTTTTTCCGTAATGTAAATCATTTATCGTCTGCGAATATATTTATTCTGCATTTCGTAAAACACAAAGTTATATCGTTAACATGAAGCAGAAATAATATTGGTCCAATGACCGTACCTTGAAGTACTCCATATTTAGTTTCTAAAGCATCTGATCTATAACTATTGAACTTTATTTTTTGATATTTGTTATCGAGATATGATTTAAACCAACATAAAACTGGTTCCCTAATACCTAACGTTTCTAGTTCATTTAATAACATAATTCTATCTTCAGTTTCAAATGCTCTTCTAATGTCAAGGAAGACTGCCACTACATATTCATCATTATCTAAAGTTTTTAGCCACATATCACAAATATTTATACTGTTTCACAGGAGTGAGCTTTACGGAATCCAGATTGATTAGACACTATTATAGAATATTTATCACAGAAATTTAAAAGCTGATCTTTTACTACAATCTCTAATGTTTTCTCGTACACATGTACTGTATTTATTAGTCTATATTCTTCACACAAAAGAATATTAGTTACTTTGGGCAATGGAGCGATTACAGAGGTTTTCCATTCTATCAAAATGTTTATATAAATATTCTCAATCTAAACAAAATCATCTTATAACGATCAGAAATCAATTTTGTGAATAGCCACCATTCATAAAATGATAAAAATATATGATAGCGCATAAAACGATGATGTCCGAAAAAACCACACAGCTCTTGTACTATAATGTTAAAATAAAAAGCAGAATTATTAATCTCAATTTACATAAAAGAACATAAATACGAATTTAGCTTTGTAGAAACGATAAGCTAAATATAAATAACCACTAACCAACACCGGCAACACATATTCAAATACCTCAGCTCAATCAGCAGTTATCTAGATTATGCCTTTTGAAATAATTTAAAATTAAATACCTACATACCAACGATAAAAATTATGGGTTACCACGCTAATTGCAAATAATAATAAAATTTTGTACTGCTATCATAATGGTCAATCGACTGTTTCAATCTAAAAGTAATACAAAATACACCACGAAATGAAAACCACCTTTTGGCTAATAAAAATAGTTTGTAAACTATTGATTGATTGTTGTTTGTAAACGGTTCAGTGAACTGAGAAGTTAAATAATATCTCATAATTGTGGGATAACTTTTTATGTTAAAATAAGATCGCGTAATTAAGATATCTTACTGTTTACAAATAAATAAAATAATAATTATAAATTTTAATTTGGCAGGTCAATGTTACACTTTCATATTTTCTTTTAAATTTCAACTAAGTACTTAATGAAAGTGTAGATAGACCACATTATTTTTAAGATCATACGATCTTCCTAGGAAATAACGAAACATAACTAAGAACATATTGTCACATGTTTACACCCCTTATGAAACAACCTTAATTTCCGTGGGTTCCAAAAATTATAACAAGAGATAAACACTAGCACACTTTATTTAATAACTTACTGAAAACTACACACTACTTTTATTAACTAAAAGAAACTTTTACTGACTAAAATAACGACCTTTAACAATGTTTATTACTTGATATTTCCAATTTAGAAACTAATAGAAGATGATGGAGATTTCTACATTGTTCTGGACTTTGCTAGGTAGTTGTATGAGGAAATCTGTTGAATATATAAGGTAGGAAAAGAAGTTTTGAATGACAAGTTAAGGTTAGAAATCCCTGTGTTAGAAGTATGAAAAATTTAAAACCCTCCACTAGTAAATCCCAATCAACCTGTCACGGTTTAATGTTAAATTTACCAAAATAGAAAATACGGTTGTATAGAAGAAGAAATTCTAAGAAAGATTTGTGTTTCGATGGACTCGGTCTGAAGTGGCGAATTTAATCTAAAAAATTGGAGAAGTTGAAAAAAAACAGTTTTTCGTAAATAACAAAGAAACTATGACTCTAATCGAAAAAAGTTGAATGAGAAAGTTGTAGATGCTAAAAAGATCTTTCGATTGCTATTTTGGTATCAATTGCTATAACACGTTTCGAGATATTGTCACGAAGAAAAAGGGTTAGTTCGAGGGTTTACATGGTATTATTAAAACTCTTCTAGGAGATAACGAACAAACAACAGATACAAACAATCAACAACAATAATACATAATAAAAATACACATAACAACTTACCATTCTTACCAATATACACAGTGGGAAGGAAAAGGTGTCACTTTACACTATGCAACTTAACTTGTGATCTTCAGGGTGGAGATCACTACAACTGCCTGAGGGGCCTGGGCCCCACATCCTAAGATGAGGGCCCCAAACTAAGACTGACTGTCGACACTAAGACGTCGAAACTCAATTAATGAATACCAAAAAACCAAGAGCGAAGAACTAAGCGCCAAGAGCCTCGTTTGTTTTGATTATTCGATTAATATACTTGTTTATTTAGTAGACCTTTATACCGGTCAATGTTATGTTTATATATATATTTGTGTTTATTATTAAACAATTCTACTAATTGTCATTGACATTATTTAATTGTTTTTTGATTTATTATGGACTAGGGTCGAATGTGTATTATTTATACAAACATTTGCTACTTTCCTGGATTTGGCTATTTCCTGCGTGACAATATATCGAAAAAACCGTAAAAAATCGACTTTTCTTGTTTTCCCTGTATCTTTTTCAAATTTACGTTTAAATACTTACTGTCAACGGTAAGTATAGCTCATGGCAAGCATAAAAAGCAAGTTTAATACAAATTTTTAAATATCTTTCATTATTCAAGATATATCGATTTTTCGAGAAAAAAACGTCCTCGAAAATCGGCTAGTCTTGCTCAACGGAAGCTTCTACAGTAACGATTTTGAGCTTATTTTCTTTATAAAGAGTTGTACTATCATGTTGTAAAAGAATTGTAACGGTTGTATTAATTTTAAGGGTAAATAAATGACTTTAAAATAATTGCATTTTTTAGGTTATGTTTTTTTAAAATAATTTTACAGAAATGACATACGGGAATCGATTACCGACAATTTTTGACGAATTTACAAAAAAAATGTTCTACGACTTTCTGGATCCCAGAAGAAATTAAAATTTACAAAATTATTTAAAAAAAAACATAACCTAAAATAAATCCAATTATTTTGAAGCCATTTATTAACCCTTAAAATTAATAAAACCGTTTTAATTCTTTGGAGGTATGATAGTATAACTCTTTTTCAAAAAAATGTGCCCAAGGTCGTTACTGTAGAACCATCCATTGAGCAAAACAAGCCGATTTTCGAGAAGGTCTTTTTTTTCGAAAAATCGATATATCTCGAAAAATAAGATATTTTTAAATTTTTCAAAAACGTGCTTTTTCGGTTTACCCTGAGTTATACTTGCGGTTGACAGTAAGTATTTAAACGGAAATTTGAAAAAGATACAAGGAAAACAAGAAAAGCCGATTTTTTCACGGTTTTTTCGATATATTTCGAAAACTCTTATCGCAATTGATACTTAAAAAACAGCAATAGAAAGATATTTTTAGCACCTACAACTTTTTCATTCAACTTTGTTCGATTAGTCATAGTTTTTCTTTTAATTTACAAAAAACCGTTTTCTATCAACTTCTTCATTTTTTTTAGGTTAAGTTTAGTCACTTCAGATCGAGTCCATCGAAACACAAATCTTTCTTAGAATTTTTACTTCTATACAACCATATTTTTGGTTTCGCGGTATTAATTTTGGTATACACTTCTACCTATTGATTGGGCTATTTCTATACTTACATTGTTACATGTATTCGGAAAGTGATTTGAAATGTATCAGTTAAACCGTTTGTGACTCATACACTCTATATCAATAAAAATTATCTTGATTATTCTTATTAATCAGTTCTAATTATGTCAAGATTAAAGCGAATTTAGAAAGTATCATTATAGAGTGAGTACGTAAAGCTGAGTAGTAAAAAATTCAATGCTTTAAATCGAGTTCGAATTCTTCAGGCTCAACTTTAAACATTTATTGAAATCATGTGCGTAAGTGCTGATGAGGGTTCAGATGCAGGGAAAATTGTAGTCATACACCATATTACACGCTTCAAGTACGTAAAATCAAAAACATCAAAAATATTTTTAAAAGTTATGATAACAGAGTATTCCCATGCTTTAACTCTGTTGTCTCTTACTTATATTTGGGGGGGTGATTTCATTCCCTTTGAGGGATGCATTTCAATGAAAACGGATAAGCTAACTGAATGTCCGTTATAGAAAAAAACAATGAATACAACTGTTTCCAAAAATTGCTATGACTTTCTTTCATGTTATTTCATGTCTTCATGTATTACCGTTGTAATACATGAGAAACATTTGTTGAGAAACATTTTTTCTATATTTGTCAAAACTTGAAACATTTAAATATTTTACTTTCAGATTTTTTAAACCTACTACAACATAGAGAAGAACTGTAAATATACCTAGACACCTAGCAAATAGATATTTGTTTAATCTCAGAAACGCACTTTAGAAATGAAAGTTATCTTAAACTTAAAGGATACAATGTATACCACGCAGTACACCCCTCCAATGCTGCAAGGGGAGAACGTGCTATAATAATAAAACAAAATATTAGACACTACGAGGATTCACCAGTTTAAGAACAGAAAAAAATACAAGTATCGTCTGTGACCATATTTTGTAACAAACAAAAAATAAGGGTAGCCTTACATAGACTACCCTCCAAGATATAATCTCAAAAGAGAAGATTACAAAACGATATTAGATAATCTTGAGAAAGATTTATATTAGGAGGAAGGAGACTTCAATGCTAAACATCAAGGGGATCAGGACTGATCACTACAAAGGGCAGATAACTATTTGCCGTAGCCAAGAGCCTAAACTGCTACTTTCACTCCACTGGAAAGCCCATTGGCCGACAGACCCACAGAAAACTCCTGACTTATTGGATTATTTCATAACCAGAAAAATCTCACAAAATTACATTAAAATTGAAGAATAACTAGATCTAGCCACAGATCACTCCGCAGTGACCATGACATTGAGCGACAAAGTAATAACAAGAGAAGGTAATCCTAGACTGGCCAATAAAACTACAAATTAGGATAACTTTAAGAAAGAACTAGAGAAACGAATAAAGTTGGACATCAGTCTAAAATCGACAGTTGAATTAGATATAGAAGCAGAAAACCTAAACAACGATATACAACAGTCAATTTGAATGAACACTAAACCACTTCAAATAAAAGTAGCTGGGAATAAGTATCCAGCTAAAATAAGAGAAATGATAACTAAAAAAAGACAGATTAGAAAAAAATAGAGGCAACAAAATAGAACACCTACCAATAAAAATAAGACTGAACGTCACACAAACTCTGCGAAGAGAAATAGAAAAAATAAAAAATGAGTCAATGAATTTTTATCTTAAGGGACTGACCTATAAGAAAGACTCAGACTATTCACTGTGGAAAGCCACCAAGAGGATTAAAAGGCCAATAAATCAAAACCCCCCTCCAAGAAAAACAAACGGAGAGTGGGCTAGAAGTAATCAGGAAAAATCATTAGTGTTTGGCATTTGGAGAAAACATTCAAACCTAATGACAGAGGTAGCAGAAACTTTCCCTATAATAACAGATCAATACTCCAGAGAAATACAGTATGTAATACCAAAAGAAATAATATAAGACATCGAAACAAGCATAAATCCAAAAAACGGGCCAGGATACGATCTGATAATTGGTGAAATACTGAAACAATTGCCAAGAAAAGCAGTAGTAACATTAACAAACTTGATCAATACATCGCACAAACTGAAATATGTGCCAAGGTATTGGAAGATAGCAGAGGTTATTATTATGATCCTCAAACCTGGAAAACCGATTAATGAAGATTCCTCTTACAGATCTATTTCACTGCCACCAATGATATCAAAATTGTATGAGAAACTGCGTTTGAAGAGAGTTAAGCCCATCATTGAGGAAAAGAACATAATCCCGATACACCAATTTGGATACAGAGAGAAGCATGCGACTATAGATCAGCTTCATAGGCTCACAGACTATCTAGAGAAAGCACTTGAGGAGAAAATGATATGTTCAGCGGTATTCCTGGATGCTGCTCAAGCCTTTGGTAAAGTCTGGCACCAGACATTGAACCACAAACTAGAATAACTTCTACCAAAACAATACAGTCTCTATTACTAAAATCACACATTAGTGAAAGAATATTTAGAATCAAGTGTGAGGATTAATACTCTGAACTGAGACCAATAAAGGCGTCAGGGCAGTGTTTTGGGTCCACTGCTGTATTTATTATACACAAGCGATATCTCAGTAACAGAACAAACTACAATTGCCACCTTTGCTGATGACACGGGAGTATTGGCAGTTGCTAAAGCTGAACAAGAAGCTAACGGAAATCTCCAAGAAACTTTGAATAGAGTCAATGCATGGACAAAACGCTGACGCATTAAACTTAACGAAAGTAAATCAGTGCACATTAACTTCACAAATAGACGCTCTGAACAGATGTCAATCACTCTCAACAATAATATAATCCCATATGCAAACACGGCTAAGTATCTAGGTATGAACCTGGATGCTAAGCTAAGCTAAAATGGAAGGAACAGATAAAGAAGAAAAGAGATGATAATTTAATCTTAAATATAGAAAAATGTACTGGTTGCTGTCTATTCATAACAAGTTAATCCTATACAAACAAGTTTCAAAATCTGTGTGGACATACGGAATCCAACTTTGGGGTTGTGCTACTGCAAGTAACATTGAAATAATTCAACGTTTTCAAAACAAAGTATTACGGGGAGTGGTCAATGCCCCTTGGTTTGTACGATATAGGAACCTACACAGAGACCTGAGTGTAAAAAAATGTACACAAAGTCATGAACAGCGACTTTGAAATCACGTTAATATCGAAGCATTTCAGCTGCGTATTATAAGAAGACTCAAAAGGACGAAGCTTTTTGAATTAGTTTAGTGGGCGCAAAAGCAGAGCACTATGCGCGTGTGCAGTGCATCTTGATAAAACAATCTGAGGACACCATGGGGTAATTTTAGTACAGAACTTGTAGCTATTACGACATTATCAGAAATGTACTGCTCGTTAATCTTAGTATTTAGATTAGTTTTAATTACGCATTTAAACAAAAAAAAAAGAATTTTTAAAAATATTTTGATATTTTTGATATTTCGGGGATGATTTCACCACCATCGAGGGCATATGGGTGAATTTCTACCCCTTCTTGATAGAAAGTACACAATTTCGCTTTTTAAAAGATTGATTTGATAGAAATAATACAAATAGAATTGTTTTTAGATTTAGGATTTGGGGTCACTTCAGCCCTTGAATAGAGGTAATTACTGAAAATTATCAAAAAACCAGAACAGTGCCTCTTTTGGTTTTTAATGATGATTAGTTTGAGACCTGCTAAACCTTTTTACGATGTTTCCCAAGCTAACAATCAAGTACTCAAAAACAGGCGAAAAACAGCTTTTTTACTGTCACTCCTTTGTGTTTTACAGATTTTATCCATGACCGCTGCAAATGCAGTTGTTTCCGGTCGAATAAGGTAGCCACGCCGCAGTGTAAATCTAAAATTAATATTATAAGGTTGGACAGAGAACTAAGAGTCTAATATAAATACATTAAAAAAAATTGAGTGTTCAAAGAATCCAAGTATTGACTTGCTTCCACTATGCGAAACACCCTATAGATTTAAACAATTTTGAAATATACCTCTCTTGATCTTCCATCATTTTTATCTGAGACATTTTCAAATTTAAAACGAATGTGGAGATACTGACCGTCCACGCGCTACTGACTCATCCTGTATATTCTTTTGAGGAACAGTTTACACATTTATAGGTGACATTTTTTTGGGGAGGCGCTTTGTGCCAGGCAGGCCAAAAAAATTAAGCAGGCAAAGTTAATTATAAATCATTGAAATTTATCTATAATCAGTATAAATTTCATTAGAGTTGAAGATTAAGTGGAAGAGCACGATCTGGAATCTAATAAATTACGAAGACCTAATCTTCGCCTCTTAAGTTAACTAGCGTCCTATGTGAATTTGCACTTACTCCATTTTTTAGAAATTTACTGTAATCGCTAGTTACTTAACGGGCAATATTATTATACTTCTCGCAAATACAAAACGAAGAGTATATCTACACATTTGATCGGCATATTTCTAAAACCAGTAATATCACTCGCAGAGAAAAAAATTTCATATGCCCGTGTTGGTGATAGAATTATGAACAGTCGGTAAAATAAAAAATACACCAGAAGCTCGCAAAAAATGTTATCTGAGATTTTCCTCCTCCTTTAGCAGGAGGACTAAACATCATAAAACCACAAAAATCAGTTCTGGGGGTGCTGCGCAATCCCCCCAAAAAACCTCCACTTCGATGAAAAAATCCTTATTTTATTGATAACTCAACCGTTGAAGATATGAAAAAATTGCTCATCATAAAAAAGAACGCTGGACTAGTTTCCTAAAAACAAGTCCTCTTGTCATTTTCTTGTATATGCCATGATTTTCGAGAAAATCTACATTGAAAAAAATTGCATAATTTGTATTTTTAGTGGGTACGAATGTTCGTTTATTTGAAATTTTTTGCGCGCGGCCTATAGAAAAAGTTGAATTGCTCGAAAACCAAACAAGCTAGGAAGAAAATCAAAATTGGTTATAAAGGGGATATAAAATACTCTCTTGTGTTTCCATTTTTGATGGCTATTGATATCTATTAGTATATCAAAATAACAATATATTTTTTTTTTGTTCTCAGGGCTCGTCTTTTAATAAAAAACTCCGAGGGCACTGCAGCCTCCTGGGCTTATTGTGCTCTCCCTGTCATGTTTCACCCGCCCACTCCAATACCCCTGTACCCTTAATCAGATGATACAGGTCCATGGTCGGGTGGGTGCTGATGAATTCCGGGTCCGTAGGTACCATATCTTCTGTGAGTCAGTGCCTCGCAGTTGAATATGATGTGATCGACCGTTTCCGGCTCCTTGCTGCATAGTCTGCAGTCTAGGTTGCCGTCGAATTTGCCGATTGTATTTAGATACTTCTTTACCGGAAAATGTCCAGTCAGAAGTCCCACTATTAGTCTTAACTGCGTCCTGTTCATTGTGAGCAGTTCTTCAGTTTGTTTTGCACATGGACCTTTAATGAGTGTTTTCCCATGTCGATTTCCTGGAATGTTCCTCCAGTGATTTTTGTGTTTGCTCTTGACCCAGTCTTTATTCGCCCTTCTGGCTGAGCTTTTGTAAATACCCAGCGCAGGTTCTGGGCCATAGAATGTATTAGCTGCCTCTTGACTAGCAAGTTCATCGGCTTTTTCATTGCCGTCAATTTTGGAGTGTCCTGGCACCCAGAGTAATTTGACTCTGTTCTGCTCACCCAGAATTTTCAGCTCTTCATGGCAGTCCCATACCAGTCGGGATGACACTCTGTTGGAGGCTAGTGCCCCAAGTGCCGCCTTACTGTCTGATGCAATGAAGATCTGCTGGTTGACATATTGTCGACTTGCATTCTCGCGTACACATTCAAGTATAGCCAGAATTTCTGATTGGAATACAGTGGCATGTTGCCCAAGGGAAAGACTTATACTAGCCCTGGGTCTTTCACCATGTATTCCAGCTCCAGCTCTTGTGCTCGTCCTAGACCCGTCAGTATACCAGGTTAGGCCCTTACGTAGTATGTCAGGAGCTTCTTTTAACCAGTCCTTCCTATCTCCAATGATGATATTGAAGGGCTTGTTGAAGGTGATTTTTGGTATCATGTAGTCTGACCTCATACTCAATATAGGGTCTTCTACATTGTTTATTATCCTCAAGTGTCCCCCAAATCTAGCTCCATGCAGATTCGGAGTATTTAAGTTTTGCAGCCTATATACTCCCATTCTGGCCTCTCCCTGGATCACTATGCTAAGTGGGGGGAGGTCCAATAGGGTCTCCAAAGCTGCCGTAGGAGTGCTTTTCATAGCACCCGTAATTCCTAAGCAGGCCAGTCTTTGTACCCGGCTCAGCTTATTCGCCGCTGTAGTCTGAGTTGTCTTTGACCACCAAACTAGAGCAGCGTACGTAATGGTGGGTCTTATAACGCTTGTGTAAAGCCAGTGCAGTACACTAGGCCTGAGCCCCCATGTTTTACCATACGATCGCCTACAGGTTGCCAATGTGGCTACCGATCTATGTATTATCCTGTCTAGGTATTGGTTCCAGGTAAGCTTGGAGTCTATAGTAACTCCAAGGTATTTGACCTCTCCTGACATCTGCAGTTGTGTGTCTTGAAGGACTAAAGGGCCTAAGCCCTCCAGACTTCTTCTTCTGGTGAATCGGACGATGTGGGTCTTCAAAACAATATAATATATAACCTTTTGATTTTTTGCGCTTTTAACTATTCACATAAAAAATAACTGATTTACCTAATATAAGATAATAATATTATCTTTTAGTTCAAGGTAGTACTTCAATGCAGCAAAAGTTAGGAATAAAAATATTCACATTTACAATGTTGAAGATGGCTAAAGAAAATCCAAAAAAGGCCGCTCAATTATTTTATGATACTTTTTTATGTAATTTTTTAAATATTAAATGATTAGAAACAATAGTTACATGTTCGGTTATATGATACATAAACTCCAAAAAAAATGTTGAGCTAAATTTTCAAAATTTTTGAGTCTTTTTTTAATTTTTAGGAAACAATAAAAAATTGGCCAAAATTTGGCTAACTTTAACATACTGGCAAATTTGTAAATGTGAATATTTTTATTCCTAACTTTTTCTGCATTGAAGTACTACCTTGAACTAAAAGATGATGCATTTATAACTTATATTAAAGTCAGTTATTTTTTATGGGCCTGTGAATAGTTAACGGCGCAAAAAATCAAAAGGTGACTAAGTATATTATATTGTTATTATACCCTTCGTTTTGTATTTGCGAAGATCGGCACATTTTTTACATTATGGCGCACCGCCTCTAAAAATTTGAAAAAAATCTACAATAAACTACTGATAACAATGTATTTTTGTTAAAAGTTTTGTGTACGCGAATCATTATTTTCATGTTTTAATATTTGTTTTTATTCGAAGGAGGTAGCCAAATCAGCTGATTTTTTTCTAAGATACATTTAAATAATTTCATAATAATTAACGCACAACTTGCAGATATAAAAAATGAAAACGAAAAATCTCGCAAAAAATTATATTTATTAGGGTACAGGGTTTACCAATGGCGACATAGGGCTACAACTCGAGGAAAACATTTCTATTCCTATTGTCGATCTACTGACGCCGAATTAAGTCGAAACGCTTCTCGGGTCATTTTACCATGCTTATTCTGCTACACCTTTTAAAAACGGCATAATAAAATCTGGGAAATAGTTTGAGAAAAATTAAGAATGCTTGGGAATACTTTAAAAAATTTGGTAATAACTGGACATTTTTGGCAATAACTGAGAATGCGTGAAATTCCGGGTATACATCAGAAATACAGATATTCCCGGGATAAAGACAATTAGGCTTCTTCCTCTAGCTAATGCTAATTTACCGTCCGAATTTTAAAACTGTCGAACTTCTTTCTCAAGTTATTGTGCTTAAAAAAAACATGACAGGCGGACGAACGGACGGACAGACAAACAGAAGGGAAGACCCGGATATCAGATGAGTGGACAGTTTGGAAGTTGGTAAAAATGTCACCCCACTAACACAATATCAATTTTTTTTCTCTGTGATCGATATGTGCCAACCAAAGGCAATATCTCTTTGTTTTCGTATTAGCGAAGGGTATAATAATAGTGAAGTAAAAATAGGACATTGATGTGTATAGTTTGCTAACAGAAATATTATGATTTCGTACCTTATAGGGTATCAATAGGAGTATATATCCGAGTTTTGAAGTTCCAAATCGTATTCTGTTTTTTTTTTATGAACCATTTTGTTTTTTGAAAAGCGCTTTTTTAGGTAAAAAGGTGAATATCTCCGGTTCTAGAGGTCCGATCGGGACAAACTAAAGACCAATAACCTTCTCAATTAAAATTACAACAAATCTGCGTTGGTTGGGTCACTTGAGAACGTACATAACGTACCAAATGAAATAAACTGCCCTAAAAAGCGTTTATTTTTCATTTTATTGCCTGGGGACGTCAAGAATTCCGATTGGCTTCAAACTTTCAGAAAATATACCTTTTGTTGAAAATAAAACACCCTGAAATTTTGGCGCCCAATTATTGAAACCTTGTAGACACAAATTAATTTGTTATCTGAAATTTAATATTCCCGCCATTTTGGGCCGTTGAGTCCAAAATGGGACATTTTTCAAAATGTAGTTCTTGACGTTACAGCCCGGAAGCCAGCGACAGATTTTCGCGTTGATATCTATAAAGTTAGATTTTGTTCGAAAGAGAGTTTAGATAATATCTATAATGAAGGTGCAACTCTACCAAACTTTTAGTGGTGCATAAATGAGTAGAAAATTAAACAACATGTTGCAAAAAACAGATGGACGAAAAATGTCGTTTTTCGAATTGTCACAAATTGTCAAAAAATGACGATTCGCCTTCTCTTCTGTCGGACCCAATTTTCGATTTTCACCGCGCAATTCACGTTGTACGGTCATTGCCGACCTTCTCCTCGCCATCGAGACATAGAAAAGGTCTCCGATCGCCGTATTTATTCAGTTCTTACGTTTGAAAAATTGACTTGCGGTCGTGCTAATCGGCGACTATTTTTAAGTGCTTTCCCGAGTTTGAATCCCGCCCGGGGATACTTTTTTTTCGTTTTCAATTTTTCGGCAGATATTTTTGATTCTATAATTGCTATTCGCTCCGTTCTATCGCATTTCTCAGAAAAGTTTGCATTTTCCGCCGCGGAATACGTACACCAAGCCAATTATAAATGAAAAAAATATATAAAAAAAGAAAATTCTAAATACCAAAAATCGCTTATACATTGTAACTATAAACATTACAAAAACACGTAATGCAGTAAACTTTGTTGTACTGAATACATCTGAAGCGATAAAATTGCATAAAGTTTTGCTTAGGCGAATCGTCATTTTTTGACAATTCGTGACAATTCGAAAAACGAAATTTTCGTCCATTTTTTTGCAACATGTTTAATTTTTTACTCATTTATGCACCACTAAGATTTGGTAGAATTGCACCTTCATTGCAGATAATATCTAAACTTTCTTTGGAAAAAATCTAGCTTTATAGAAATTACTTCACGAAAACTGTCGCGCCTCCCGGGTTATTGGCTTTCCGATGATATTTAAAAAAAATTCTTTTGAACCCATTTTGGCCATTTTTTTGGAATTTATTTATAAACCAAATGACAACAAATAGATTTTCTCGGCCATTTTGAAACCATTTTTGAAAAATTTTCATCAGTAAAGGAAGATAATTGCGAGAACTTTAATTTAAAAAATAAAAAGTGAATTTTCGTCCATCTGAACTTGAGATATTTAACTTTTAGCATCTTGTAAAAAGATAAGTAGCAGTAAATACACATACAAAGAAACAGAATTGTCTTTGAACAGAACAAATATTTGACATATTGTACTCTTCGCCGATTTACTGCACTTTTTAGATAATTGTTGCACATTCTATAGGATACTCTTCGCGGTTTTTTTGTAAATAATATTAGTTTTAGACATTTTCAGATTAATTACAAAACATAAAAACATTTATAACTTTTTTATTTATCGATCGATTTTGCTCAAAAATAATGGGGTTTTTCCTCTAGCTAACACTAACTTACTGTCCAAATTTCAACACAATCGGACTTTTCCTTATTAAGTTACAAGAAACGTGACAGACAGACAGACGGGCGGGCAGACAGACGGGCAGACAGACGAACAGACAGACGGGCAGACAGGCGGCCAGACAGACGGACGGACATTTTGAAAGTTGTTCAGAATTCGATCACCAACACAGTGATCTGAAAATGTTTTCTCTACGAGCAATATTACCGGTTTTAGAAATGTGCCGATCGAATGCAATATACTCTTAGTTTTGTATTTGCGAAGAGTATAATAAGGCTATAATTTTATAAAGTTAGCAGAATATCAAATTCCTCTAAATACATACTTTAACTACCAACTTAAGTAAGCCGGAAACAATTGAATATGGTGCAAGAAAACGAGAGGTAATATTGATGTGTATACATTTTTTAAAAAGCTGTTCAGGCTAATTAACATTGAAATGTAAGTGCTTGAAAATTAGTTTTTATCGAGGTTTTTATAAGTTAAAAATGTTTTTTTGGGCGTTTCATATGAAGTAAAAAATATGCTTCAAGATGACACCGTTCAAATATTGGCCAAAAATAGGCATTTGTTAATTAACAATTGGTCAAAATGCTAAAAGTTAAATATCTCCAATTCAGATGGACGAAAATTTACTTTCATTTTTTTTTAATTAAAGTTCTCGCAATTCTTTTTCTTTTCTGATACATTTTTTTTTAAATGTTTTCAAAATGGCCGAGAAAATCTACTTGTTGTCACTTGGTCTATAAATAAATGCCAAAAAAGTGGCCAAAATGATTTTAAGATTTTTTTTTTAAATGTCATATTTAGAAAAAAATATCTATTTAGGACACAATGGCACAAAATGGCGGGCAGTTCAAATTTCAGATAACAAATTCATTTGTGTTCACAAATTTCAATATTTGGGCATCAAAATTTCAGGGTGTTTTGTTTTCAACAGAATATGTTTTCTGAAAGTGTGAAGCCGATCAGAACCCATGACGTCCCTGGGCGTTGCAATGAAAAAAAATCGCTTTTATCCAGTTTATTCCATTTTGTATGTTATGTATGTACTCAAATGACCCAAAACCAACGCAGATTTATTGGAATTTTAATTGCGAAGGTTTTTGGATTTTAGTTTTTCCCGATCGGACTTCTAGAACCGGAGATATTCAAATTCTTACCTAAAAAACGCCTTTCAAAAAACAAAATTGTTCATACATCAAACTCTAGGAAGCAACTATTGACAAATATTTTGTACCTCTACACTTTATCATATAGGTACATCAAGTATTTCTCAGTACTTCAAGCCCTTCATTCTTCATTAAGTATATAATTTATAATTTATGTGCAGGTGTTTTTTGTTGTATTCTTTTTTGTTAAGCATTTGCACAATCTGTACATCATTTTGCATAGCAGTGAACCCTTTGGCAAGCCTGCATATATTGTATTCTAAGCAACACTAAGCTTACCTACTTGAGAAATGTTTGTATTGCAGGTATTACTGTATTATAGTCTCTCTAAGAACAATAGAATGGAAACTTACATTTATCTTAAAAATATTAAGAATATAAAAAATTTGTACTTGGGCACTTTGTTAATTACTTAACTATCAATTTCATAATTTTTTATTATGGATTTGACTTGATAATAACATTTTATACAAGTATTACAAATTTAAAACTAATTTAACACAAAGTCAGTCAGTAAGATAGGTACCAACAAATATGTTTGTAAAATACTAGACATACAGGTAAGTATAATAATAATCACGATTGATAATTTTTGTTATTATTAGACAGGTACAACTTAAGTACCTACATTTAGATCTGTCATTGTTTTATTTTTATAAAGATGAGTAAATGTTTACTCAAACTCAATATTATTTATGCAAAAAAAAAACACATTTTCAGGTGCTTGTGATTGTAATATATAGCAATTAATAGGTATATCTAGGTAATGCAATTAATTTAATTTTAACAATAATGCATAATTATTCTTCAAATTAGTGGGAAATCGTACCTCTTGAAAAAATGCATCCATGAAGCCATCGCGGCCCTCGACGTTGACAGCAACATCATCGGGCCCGACATCGTCATCGTCACTTTGTGCCTGAAATGAATAAAAAAAAAACAAAAATAATTACAAAAGATCCACACCTAATACAATTAATGACAGCTCTAAAGGGGTGGGGCTTGATGTGACATTTAACTTGGTTCTTTTTCACCTAACCTAATAGTTTAATTTAACAATCAAACATTTAGCAACAGTTAACTGAACAGCTGAATGTGTCACTGTCTAATTAGATTTATTGAGTAATAGAACTGTCATAGAAGCGAAACAATACGGTCACACAATTTTTATTAATTTAACTAAAGTCAAAGAATTTTACGATTTTACAAAAAATTCAAAACCTACCGCAACAAGGGCTGCTAATCTATCCTTTGTCATCTTGACCCGACTTTAATCACACACCACTTAAAACTTTACTTTTATAAAATAATCCCATTCAAATTGTTTAAAAGCCACCACAACTATAGAACTAGAACAACCGACAAAACGGAGCGAACAACCACCAGTCCTCCACACAAAAATCGATAGAGTTCTGCAGTGCCGTCACTCTCTTGCGCATGTGCGTTTGACGTCAGATTTCGATGTGACGTCACATATTCATTTTTGGCTTTAAATGGAATTTTTTCAATATTTAACATCTGAATTTAAAAATTAGTTCAAAAAACGAGTTTTCTGGATTTTTTAAAATACCTCCATTCTAACTTTATGAATAAACTAATTGAAAAGATAACTTTGTGGCGGGTTCGTTAGTCACCTTGCCTTAGCTTCTTGTGAACGCCATTGTGAACTTTAACGACTTTGTTAGAGGGCCTCAGTTATCGGTGATTTTCTGTGCCATCGGTGTTTATTAACAATATTTCTTATTAAGGTAAATTTATTTTTTTATGTACAATCAGATGCTGTGGTTATTTTAGTGTTTTTGTAATTATTGACATAGATAAATGTAACCAAAGTCGGTATCTTAATGTCAAATTCCTATGATACGTTTTTGTAGCGCCATTTAGCTCGAAAATTAAAAATTCCTAAAACGTGTTCAGACGTTTGTCAATTGTCTCTCAATTGTGATGTTTAAATGCCTTCAAAATTGATTATATTGTAATATTTGTATTGTGGCGATTTAATTGTACCATATTCCAGAAGATTCTAAGAGTGTTTACAGAGCATTTATATTTTGTAGGTGCTTAAAAATAACAGACCATGGCTGCAGAACAAGAAATGCCCACCTTCAAATGTGTGCTTGTGGGAGACGGTGGTACCGGTAAAACTACTTTTGTAAAACGTCATTTGACTGGAGAATTTGAAAAAAAATATGTAGCCACTTTGGGAGTCGAAGTACATCCTTTGGTATTCCACACTAACCGAGGCCCCATTCGATTTAATGTATGGGATACTGCTGGCCAAGAAAAATTCGGAGGCCTTCGTGATGGATATTACATTCAGGGACAGTGTGCCATCATTATGTTTGATGTTACTTCACGTGTTACATACAAAAATGTACCAAATTGGCATAGGGATTTGGTTAGAGTATGTGAAAATATACCTATTGTCCTTTGTGGTAACAAAGTCGACATTAAAGATAGAAAAGTCAAAGCCAAAAGCATCGTTTTCCACAGAAAGAAGAACTTACAGGTACGTTTTCTTTAGTATTATTTTTTGTATTATTCCCGCCATTTTTACTTCCTTCATTTGAATTATTTATACCCCTAAATTATGATTTGTTCTATTAATTAATTCATGAAATTTTGTGTTATATTTTTAATATGTATGTTATGTTGAAGTATACTTACCGTTTGATTGTGTCTTGATTGTGAAATGGAAGAACGCAAAAATGTAATATGGCGATTGTTATAAAGCACTATACTCGCATTCAGTAAAACTAGTCATATTTAGCTCTTTTACATTGGTCTTATGAGATGGTTAGTGCCCATCGTTTCTCCCCATTTCTCTTATTTGAATTGGAAAAACATTTTGAAGCAAAGAAATTGCTCCATATTTTGATAGTGCCTGAATTTGGTTTATTATCTTCTAGTGCTAGCCAAGATGCTGTTAATGTGACGAAAACAAATTTCTTGTGATTTAATTATACTTAAAACAAGTTACGTTATTCATATCTAGCCACAAAACAATTAAGCCTTTATTTATCACTTGTTGAGTCATAATGAGTTATATTATGCAAATTAACTGTACTCACATAAGATAAGTTATTGAGCAGTTATTGATCATACCACCTAGTATTTATAGGATTATTAATGTTTTGTTTTGCTTTTAGTATTATGACATCTCAGCCAAATCCAACTACAACTTCGAAAAACCTTTCCTATGGTTAGCTAGGAAACTTATTGGTGACCCCAACTTAGAATTCGTAGCCATGCCAGCATTAGTGCCCCCAGAAGTTCAAATGGACCCCCACTGGCAACAACAAATCGAAAAAGATCTCAAAGAAGCCCAAGAAACTGCCCTGCCAGAGGATGATGAGGATTTGTAAATTGTTTATCAAAGCATTTTGTAAAGTAAAATTATTAAGACTTAACTCAAAACTAATTTATGTTAAATTAATTTGTGTGAAGCCTGTTGATGGGGCTATTGATATTTTTATATACTATACCTACATGTTTTCTAAATTTGTTAATGAGTATAAATGCTCAAGTGGCATCGGAATGATTGTGGAAGGACTGAAATTTTGTGCTTGGAAAACATTTCAATTTGTAATTAGTTTTCAGTTTTTATTCTTGTGAAATAGACAATAGTGTTACTTTAATAATAAACCGTTTTTTTCCATATAACATGCTCTCTTTCATTTTTTTCGATATAAAATTGCTATATTAAACTTTGCATTTTTAAATTACCAAATTACATGGCAAAAGAAGGAAGGTGGGTAAAGATCGGCCTTTTTTTCTCCCATCGCGATCATGAAAATAGAAATTTTATATTTATTTTTAGTTCAAGTGCTCAACATTATGTTTAGATAAAATTGATATAAAATATCCTACACTAAGTTGCTTTAAAAATATCTCAAATACAGCATATTGATTAGTTGTCTAACATTTTCGAGGTTTCAATGATATTTCATTATAAAGCGCACCATGAAACCACTACAAATTTCTTATAGTTTGTAAGCTTTTTTCTAAGTCTGAATTAATTGTGGTTCATTGGGCGCTTTATAGTGAAATAATCACTGAAAGTTAGAAATAGCGTCGAAAGTCAGAAAACCAACAAACGCGCTCTGTGAGACATTTTTAATGCAACTTTCTGTACAATATTTTATATTAATTTTATCTAAACATAATGTTGAACACTGGAACTAAAAATAAATATAAAGGATTGGCTTAAATGAAAACTTTTTATTTTCATGACTGTGATAGGCAAAAAAATGTCGATCTTTCCCCACCTCCTCTTACAACATGTTCGTCACGTGATGGCTGGCACAGTTAGGATAATTTTATGGAAAAATGAAATCTTTGAGAGTAATTTCTAAACAATTCAATTTATTGAGTAGAGTATTAATAGCATTTCTCAACATGTGGAAAATAATAGATTCTAACAGCTGTATTTCAAAGTAAAACAAAAATAAATCTGGAAAGTTTTGAATTGAACCTAGTATAAAGCTGCAAAAAAGGTTTTTTTTGACTAGCGATTTTTCCCTGTTCCTCAATTATACTTTTTTACATATTTTGATCATAATAGCACAGTGTAGCGATCCGTGGACAAAAGGGTAAAAATGGAGTCTCTATTTACCTACCGAATAGGTAGGTAAGTAGCCAACTAAGCTATTCCAAGAAACATTACTTGAAATTTTGGGGTATCTTTGGAAGTAGATTCGTCCAAACAGACGGTAATTTGAACGTAGTGTATTACCTACTTGGTCAGTTTAACTTTTGCTTCACTTGTAAATAATTGTGTGCTGAAGAATATTTTATTTGTGGTATCTTGGTCATGGAAAACATAAATACAGGTATATTATCTACATATTTTGAAATCATTATTTGACACTTGTCTACCCGGTAATTTTTATTTCAGAAATAGGTGTAAAATTTTGCACTTATTGATTTTGTTAACAACTTCGATAAGCTTTAAAAAAAAAGTATATATGCAACTTTCTGCTATATTGTAACATTTAGTGTAGATTAATGCTGCAATATTATTTTATGCAAATATTTGCAAATTTGTTTAGAAACCCCCTTTTTTACTTTACTTACTCGTATGGTGAATGTTACGAACTCCTATTACATCATAAACCCTGACACTCCAGAACTGGTTAATATTACAAAGTTAGTATGCACTAACTTGAAATTAAGGTGAACAAAGTGCTGACGTTCGAGGTTTTATTTACTAAAAAAAGAAAGTGGTTTTCTCACTTCAAAAATATCAGTTTCTGAGAGTATAATAAAATCCACCAACATTCACTTTGACTACTTTAGTAGTGGGACGTCCACAGAAGCAATTCGAAGAGTGTTCCGATAAAACAAAAAAATGTAGAGTGGATGAAACACTAGTTAAAAGCTTTGGTAGTGCAGAATTACAGTTCTCTTCTAGTATTGCTGGTTCATCAACATCCACAGGACAATCAGAAGTAAAGAAGGAATTAACTTTACAGCAAGCACTGTGTTCTTAGATCTACGCTTCTGTACGCAAGTATAATTTTTTGCGGGCTGTTGTAAATAGTGATACTTTTCCTAAATCCTAGTTCACGGTTATAAAGTGATCTCTAAATTTAATATATCAATTGCTGAATTGTCAGAAGGGTGCCCACTGGCCTGACATACACAAATCAGAAAAGAAAGATTGATGCACACTCGATAAAATTCACTAACGGAATCAAACATTCATTTGATGAATAACATCAGATCCTTTACTAGCTTTCCTTAGAAAAATAATTAGCAAAAAGGGAAAAAGTGTAGCTGAAGACAGTGACATTAAAGAATATTTTTTGCTAAATAATAATAAAAAAATAACCAGAAGTGGAATAGATGGAAAAGTTCTTTCTTTATATTATGTACACGTTCTTGGATCCTGAATATCCTTATACACACCTCTTCCAGTGCTGTCATTCCTAATGTAAAGTATCATTTATAAAATTTTGTTATTACAGATATGCACGTTTACATAATTTTCTTTTCTGAGTAACCTGACATTGCAAATTAGAAATTAAATGACCATCTTATGGTAAAAAAATCATATATTACCACTGATTTGCTTTGAAATTCTGATTTTTGTCCATATGCCTCGTAAAATCGCTGCACTGTGCATAGCGTCTTTTACATTATATAATTATTTTAAGTTGTTTTTCTCTACACCTGTTTAATCTAATACACATTTTAGTTCGCTTTATTGGGAAAGGAGATTTTGCTTGTCTATTTATTTAATTGTTTTTAACATTGGAAATGTTAATGTTCATGTGTAGCGTATAGGACAAAAGTTACGAGTTTTTTCCAAGGCCGTCAACACGAAAGTATCTAGGTCAGATGATGTAATACTGAGCAAGAGCCTGATATTATGTGGGAAGCGAATGCAGTGTAGTCAGTCAGCGCCGATCGATATTATACCGCCTGTTCAACAAAAGGCGGTTCCTTTACGAGTCGACATTACTCATGGAACTGCAGCCACCATAAATGCTCGTTTCAATGAAACTGGCAGTGTTATTAAAAGGTCTCAGAATGATCAACCCCATCGAATACATCCGCATCCTAAAGATAACGTAATCTTAGCCGCAAATCAAACGAGTCTACGAAATTTAGCATCTCAACTGAATATCGACAAGGAAAAAATTAGAAGATGTTTCATACGTCATAAAATCAACCCTTATAAACAAAAATTTTTACACACTTTGAAAGAAGGTGATGAAAATAGAAGATTAGATTATTGTTATTGGGCCCAGGGAAATTTTATAGACAACTGGAAATTTCTAAATAAAATTTTGTTTACTGATTAGGCTACATTTACAAATAATGGGGTGGTAAGTTCTCAAAACTGTAGATACTGGGCCACAGAAAATCCTCATTGGGTTATTAATTATAAAAACCAATATTCAGAGAAAGTAAACGTATGGTGTGGAATTTTAGGAGACCGAATAACTGGTCCGTTTTTCTTTAATAACTCGTTAAATCGTGAGCGTTTAGTTAACTTCTTCGATACGGAATTATGGAATGCAATTGAAAATCTTCCTCTTAATGTGCGACAGGAGACGTTTTTTCAGTTAGATCGTGCGTCATTACATCTTTCCATAAATATTCGTTAGTGGTTGAACGAACATTTTCCAATGCGCTGGATAGGAAGAAGTAGTCCTTTTGAACTCTGGCCTCCTAGGTCACCTGACATTACACCATTAGGTTTTTATTTCTGGGGAACAGTGAAGAATACAGTTTACCAAACAAGGCCCAGAAATGGAGAAGAACTTTGTGCTAAAATATAATAAGACGAGCCTGTCGCGAAATTAGCATACCAGAGCTGAGAAGAGTAGTCAAACATAATCGTAAAAGAATTGAGAAATGTATTCGAATTGAAGGATTAGTTGAGAAAGGCTACATCCGATAATTAATTAAAATTTTCAGTTAAATAAATGTAATGAGCAATTATTTCAAAAACTGATCGTTAATTTAAACTGTTGTTTTTTTTTACATATTTCAGTTACCAGAAGTTAATTCTTTGTTTTATTTTCTCCTAAAATGTATTTTTTGTCAATGTTCAATACATTTTTTTGCAATTCCATGGCATCCTATTAAATTGAAAACCAAAATTGTAACCGTGTGTGGACTATATGCGGGAAAATATTGAAAAAACTAAAAATGCGAATTTCATAATGATATTTGGTATTGGAGCTCAAAATTAGATTCTGAACAACTTTTTTTAATAAGTTTTTTCGATATCTTCAACGCGAAGCAAAATATCGGGAATGGGCCCTCGTTGGGGGGCTGCCATTGTCTCAGTTTGTTACTTAAATTTAAGTTGATAGTCTCGAAATGTACATCTTATATAGGACTACAATTGTACCAAAACTCAAATCTCAAAAAATTACGAAAATATGCAGGTGTCTTCATTTTAAATGAGACGCACTGTATAATGAACTTTCTTTGAAATGTATGAGCCTCTTGAAACTAAGCTTTATGTGTAGATCGAGGCATGTATCTAAAGTAAGGAGCCCATAAGTTGGACATTCTCTCTTCTCCCTAGGCCCATGTCTCTCCACGGCCCTGGGTATAAAGGTATATGTCACTCTCAACGCCAACGACACCTTCAAAACACTGAAATGGATATTACTGCCATCTATACAGAGTTTTCAACAAATAGTGACAAATTAACTACTCAATATAAAAATATATACCTTCATTAGCTGTGCTAAATAGTAGAAAATAAATATAACACAAAATTTGTACAGGATTACAAAAGTTCAGTAAATTGAAACAAAATGTAATGAAGAAAATTGTTTAGAACCATTCAAATTAAACAGAAACACAATTTCATGCTATAATAACCACATTTCCTTTATACACTTTTTACACGTAATCTTGAAGAAAATAAGATTGGAGAAATATTTAATTTCTTGTGACAAATCATATAATCGTAAATCTTTATTAAATATAGGTGGTTTTGCCCATAGATGATTTTAGATTCTTCTACATAGAATTTTCTATTGCGTGTTCTCTTTAATAAAACAACAACAATAATAATAAAAGTTTTTTTATTGATATACACAATATACAAAAAAAATTCTTGTAAAAGAACAGTAATGGTAGTGTGTTTAATACTTTCAATAAATGAAACGTTCACTGTAAAATGACTGTAATTGAATTAAATTAAAAATGTAAAAACCCCAACACAATGAAACCTGAAGCTCTTGAATATGTCAAACCTAATTTCAATTAAACATGGCCAACCATTTCACAAGTACCAGCTTTTGAAACAAAAACTCTTTGAAATCGGTTCAGTCATCTTGGAACGATAATGCCACAGACAAACATATATAGACAAATGCTTCAAATTTATAACACCCCTTCTTTTGTGTCGGAGGTTAAAAAGAATACAAACACATTTAAAATAATAAATTGTTCAATGGGTGATAATTTGTCTTAATCTGCATGAGATGTATCCTACACATACCAGCTAATTTAAAAGAACAGAAATTAATTGGCATGTTTTTTTACATATTTTCGAGTTCCGATTGCGCTAAATCTTTATTTACTATTTGTTATATTTTCAATGACTTTGCCCCTATAGGGCCACTGACATTTTGTTATTTATTTGTTATGTATTTATTTATGATGTTGTATAATATATATTTCCATTACTTGTATGTGTGTATGTATATATGTGTGTATACATATGTAGGTTTCTGTTTGTTGAGTATACATTTTTATCTATACATGTGTTGACTTGCCAAATGTACCAAATGTGTATCTATTATTGGTGAATAAATTTCTATTTCTATAAATAGAGAATCAAATAAAATGACCGGCATACCTTGCCATATTCTTTTTGAAAAAAGCGATTGATGAAAGCTGACACGTGGCTGCTAAGAATTTAATAGAAATTTGGAGTTTGAAACTGTATAACATATGTATTTAAAGATACGACCACGAACCTGGCAAGTTGGTATCGTGGTGCCAAGTCTGGTAAATTGATATACCTACTAGGCCGATCAGAGAGGGCGGACATTTCAAGTATTCAGAAGTTGAGGGGAGTAGCGAGTTATCTTAAAGTCATTGGTGGAGAATATTATAGTGGTGTGAGTCGGGCGTACACGTAAACAAGCCATAACAAAAGTACCTCGCCTCTTTGGTTAAAATTTTTGCCGAGGGAGATAGCAAAAAAAGAAATATTAAAGAATCCGAGATAATATTATTGAATGAGGATAGATGCGTGTCGAATTGTTCCGTAGATGTCTGTACAACTTGGTTGCCAATGTTAAAAGAAGAACTTCACAAACTTAACATTGTATAAAAACTAAAAAAAACTGTTAACTATATCAACAGTTCTATGTAAATAGTAAGTATCTATGGATATTGAATATAACAAACATTCTTAGAGCTGTGTGTTTATTTATCATACATAGCAAAAAAGATTTTTTTAAAAAGCCTTGCAAAAGGAAACAGATTAGATTTCCGAAACGTCGGCGAAATATTTAATTTCAAGTTTTTATACTTATTTGTGTTGTTTATTTAAAAAAAGAAACCTCTAACTGATCCTTTGACGTAAAAGTCACAGGCATAGAGGTTATTTACCAGTAACATACTGGTTAATTGTGACATTTTGGAGATTCCCCGAACACCGTTTAAAAAGAAAACATACATGTGGCAGGAAGTCCCAAAAAATTGAAGAAGGAAAAAATTAACATAATGCCACAAATAACATTTAGACAATATTTGTTTCTTGATTCCGGGTAGTTAGGTAGTCACCCAGGGAACATTGCAAGTATAAGAAATAAATGTGTTCTAGGGAGTAGGGACCTCTCCACAGATTAGTGGTCTCTTGTAAATAATTGCAGCCTCAGGTAGAATAATACGTGTATTCACAGAAAAGTCAAGTCATGGTGCCAATCTGGTAAAACACTGCTGTAATGTTTTTACCTCTTGGACCTACAGATTTCCAACCATTTCTGTAAGATTAAGAACATGAAGTAAGTGGGTTAATTAATTTAGTAATTTATTTTTCAGGATCATTTTCATAATTATTTTTCCCAGCGATTTATTACTCTGTCCTTCCCACACAGAGTATAATATTTTTTAAAATCTGGAACTTTACGAGTTACTTTTTGCTTTTAATACCATCACAGAAGAACTTTTTAAAGCAATTTATATTTTTATGTTGGACCTAATGAAAGTACCCTCTGAAAGTAATTCTGAAATGATTCAAGTCTATAGAAGTACAAATATGAATTTTGGCGTTTTTTTTATTAAATTAAAACACAAAATGGAACATCATAAAATATATGTTATACCTAAATTGTGTATTATATAAAATATTCTACTGTAGCTTTAGCAAGTTTTACAAAAACAAAAAAAAAACAAAAACAGTTCTGGTAATGCCGATAATGAGAAGATTCATTTGACCAACTAAAAATGGTAATTATTCACTATATAAAATTAGATAAATTAATATCAAACAAAAAATATCTTAATTTCCTTGTGCTTTCGCTTTCTTCTCCCTTGCCTTTTTACCTTCCATAAGTGACTGCCTTTCTTGTTCAGACATCAAGGGTAATGTTTTGGTAACTACTCCAGTTCCTAATGTTTGCAAACCATCTCTAAGTGTGAACCTTTGACCTTCTTCTAAAACCATGGGCCGCATCATTCTCAAAATTAACCTAAAAAATTGATAATTTTAAGTTAAACAATTCATTTTTGATATTTCCTATATAAGCACATCAAACATAATAGCTTAGGGTAAGTTTCTACAAATCCCGCGAGACTGTTATTGCATTGTCAGACAAATTTTTATCGTCTTGTCATGTTAATTAAAGATTATTTAGTCTCATTAGCAAATGTTGAGATATTTAGCTATTTCTGCTACTTATTGAATATCTGGCTTTATATTTAAAGGGCCACGCACATTCCTTATAATAATAATAATAATAATACTTTATTAATAGCATAAGCTAGATTTCATACATTTCTTTTTATATAGTAAGTAAGTAAGTAAGTAAGTACGTAAGTAAGTAAGTAAGTAAGTAAGTTTATTGGTACTAATACCATAAAAGTTTACACAAGTCAATACAGGACAGATTAAATAAAATATATAACATAATAGTTTACACAAGACAGATTAAAAATTTAAAAAAACATAAGTTTAAATACTTATATCACTAAAATCATTCTCAAAGTAATCTTCAATAGAATAAAAACACTTGTCAATTAAATAGTTTTTTATCACAGTTTTAAATTTTTTTAGTGACAATACCTTCACGGTAGGAGGCAAAAGATTGAACATCTTAGGACAATAATAGGTTATTCCCTCCTTTGATTTCTTTAACCTGTGATAGCCGATATATATATTTGTACTATTACGTGTACTGTAATCATGTATTTCTATATGAGAAGTATAATTATGTAAATTCTGCTTTACGTGAGTGAGACATTGCATTATATATATCGATGGAACTGTAAGTATTCCCATTTGGACATAACTGTCCATGCAGGAATCTCTATAATTTAGACCGCTCAATATTCTCACAGCTCTTCTTTGTAATGCAAAAACTCTACTGACACAGGACGCATGACCCCATGCCAAAATTGCATAAGATATTTTTGTTTGAATTAGGGCATAAAATGCTATTGCTAAAACAGGTCTAGATACTATTTTTGATAGATTGCAGAGTACATATATGGATGATGATATCTTATTGCACACAAAATCTACATGATTATGCCAGGTCAGCCTTTGATCTAGATAAACTCCAAGAAATTTTACACATTGGGGATTGTTTATTGAAGATGTGCCACGTAAGGAAAAATACATTGTTCCCGTTTTAGAGTGATTAAGACATAATTGATTGGCATGGGACCAATTTGCTACCTTCAATTGTGCATCCGCTAGTGAGATTTTTAATGTATTTACATTTTTATTTTTGTTAATCACAGTAGTGTCATCAGCAAACATGATGAAGTCAGTGCTGGGGTCACTAGTTGTTAGGTCGTTAAGGTATATTAAGAACAGCAAAGGACCCAGCACTGATCCCTGAGGTACTCCGTGAGTAATGGACCTGAGATCTGAGTTTTTCCCTTTGAAGGACACAAGTTGTTTACGGTCTTTTAGATAAGATTCAATAAACTGAATACTGTTCCCAGAGAAGTTATAATATTTTAGTTTACTAATCAATATACTAGCTGACACACAATCGAAGGTTTTGGTTAGATCACAAAAGAGCGCAGCTGTGTGGTTGCCCTCTTCGTACCCATCTAGGGTTTCTGTCCCGGGAATCCCGGGACGGGATTTCCTGGGAATTATGTCACTTTTTATCGTTCCCGTTCCCGGGAAATAACAGTCGGGATTTCCCGGACCCGTGGAAATAAAAATAAGTTTTAAAAATATTAAATTTGGTGCTCCGAAATTTTAGAGAGCGTGCGCGTCGGAAGGCATTTATGTTTTATTTGGTTATTGTATTATTTCCTGTAGGTGGTGTTGTTGTGTCTTTTTAATTATAAATAAAACAAAACAAAACTGACGGATTTATTTTTTGACCAAAGAAAGAAAAGAAAAAAAACATTTAAAAAAATCGGTAAAGGTATTTACAAAGAACTTCCCTCGTTATTTGTGCATGACGGTCACTCTATAAAATGATTAATTATAAATGACATTGGGAATAATAATCGGAATATAGTTATTGCAAGTATTACAAAGAAAACCTGATAACTTTTGGTCAAAAAAATATACAGAGTGCTCACCCAGCAGCAAAAGTTCAATACTAAATAACAAGTGCCAAATATGGAAGGCTTGCGCAAATACCTTTACAAAAGTCCAACACGACTGAATTATTTCTTGAGATGACCACTCTGTACATTTTTCAATAAAAGTGTAATAGGTGCATATGCCAGATATTATTGCCATCTGTCACATGTTCAATCCCACATTTACGTAATGGAGTGGAAATATAGTGGTGGTTAAAAAAATGTTAATTTCTTAAAAAATTTTCAAAAATGTTGGTGAAAAAATTTTCAATATTTTTTTTCTGAAATGTCATGAAACGTGAAACTTTTAAATTTGAGCAAAAAAAATTTTTCTATCGATTCTAGTGTTAAATTTTTTTCCAAAATGGTAAAAAAATGTTGCAAATTTTTTTTCCGAAATAGGTTTGGAATGTCATGAAACGTGGAAATTTTAAATTTGAGCAAATAAAATGTCTATTCTATAGTAATGAAATGGATTAAAAATGTTTAAAAAAATTTTTGAAAAACATTTTAAAATTTCTTTGAATAGTTTTAGAATGCCATGGAAACGTGGAAATTTTAAATCTGAACAAAGAAAAAAAATTTCCATCTATTTTAGTGTTACAATTTTTTTAAAAATGGTAAAATAATTTTCTAATATTTTTAAAAATAGATTTAGAATGCTATGAAAAATAAAAAAATTTAATTTGAAAAAAGGAAAAAAATTCCATCTATTTTAGTAACCCATCATTTATGTGTGAGATTATATAATTGTATACCAACGAAATTAATTATGGAAAGTGGCCATTGGTTAAATTGGCTAAAAACTTAGACTGTTATAGAGTACCGGCAGAATGTTCACTAGCATCGCGGCCTGGAACTTATCCACATTTTTGTGCAGCAACTCTTGTATTGTGCTCTATGTGTCGATTTGTCAAAATTGTTCAAATATAAAGGCACCATGTATTTAGCCAATTTTACCATCAGATTTATAAAGAGATTGAAAACTGATATATAAAAGTGCAAGTGATAAAATAAAAATTAAAACAAAATAATTTATAACATGAAATTAAAATTTTTACAATATGTCAAAATTTACAGATGTTGCCTTGTGTAAAACTGGTGAAGTTGGTTCCAATCACAAATGTATGATTTAGTAGGGTAAATTTGAAATGCTCCTCCTGCCTTAAAAACAGACTATAGATACTATGAACCTGCAGTCGCAAACAGATTGGATTAGATTAGGAAGGATCTGGCTGGCTAATTGGCCTTGACCACCGCGACCTCCATGCATCTATTGTGGTGCTCCTGATTGTTTTCCTTAGAGCTCCTTATCCAGCTTTGTCCTTTGTATCAGACTCCACAGCCTTGATAAGGGCCCCTTAGTGTAGCTATCAGCTCTTGGTTTTCCTCACCAAATAGTTGGGATCTCAGTCTAGCAAGGCCTTCTCAATGGCACTATACGTGGACTGAGGTTTCATCTGCCTCTTGGCACAATCTGCATGTTGCGTCTTCTGCCAGACCCATTAGACTCAAATGTCTATTAAGTCGGCAGTGGCCAGCTCGAAGACCCACTATTACTCTAATGGCCTTTCTATTTTGGCATAATAGGTCTTCCGTAAATTTGGCCGATCGTTCTTTAATGAACTCTTTGGTCTGTCTCTGTCGTGGGAAATTTTTCCACCATTCCAGAGATTTGCTTTGCACCTATTTGTTAATGGATGCTCATATGCATGGCTTGGCCACACCACAAAAGAGTTCGGGTACTATGAGGGCGCTACCCGTGCCTTCTCTGGCCAGTTCATCAGTCTTTTCATTTCCCTTGTGTCCTGGTACCCACTCCACAGTCACTTTATTATGCAGTCCCATACAAGTCTCGATTCGACTTGCATGAAACCGATTGCTTTTAGCGCAGCGTGGCTATCGGAAAAAATGGCAATCGACTGATTTACAGTTCCTTGCCTTATAATTTCCTTTGCGCACCACTGTATTGCGGCCACTTCCGCCTGAAATACTGTGACACTATTTTCCTAGACTTATTGGGATTTTCGTTTTTGACCTTATCCCATAAATCCCAGGTCCAACTCCCTGTTCTGTCTTAGAGCCATCTGTATACCAGTCTGTTTGTGTTGGTATTGAAGGACCGTTTGTCCAGTCTTCCTTGTCTGGTATTTTGATTTTGAAATTTGTATTAAAGTTATACTTTGGGACTGTAATATCCGTGGGCATTCCTATGTGTAGTGATGGGAAGTCTAGAAGGACTTCCAGTGCAGCCGTTGGAGCAGTTTTTATGGCTCCCATGACGCACAGGCAAGCAAGCCGTTGCACGCCAATTAACAGCCTTACAGCTCCCAACTGCACTGTCTTAATCCACCATGCTACCGATCCATAGGTTATCATGGGTCTTACTGCCCTAGTATATAACAATAGTCATTTTGGGATTTAATCCCCAATTTTTTTCACACACCTGCCTGCACCTTCCGAGGGCTATTGTTGCTTTCTCGGAAACTTTTTCGATGTGGAAATTCCATGTCAGTTTTTGGTCAAAAATGACTCTTAGGGATTTTTTTTACTTCACTGATAAATAGAATTTCCACACCGTTGAGCACTAGGGGCTTTAGGCCTTCCAAGACTCTTTTTCGTGTGAAAGTGACGACTGTGGTTTTGTGGGGGTGAATGGAGAGTCCTTCCTCATTACACCACCTGTTCACAATATTTAGGGTTCTTTGTGAACGTTCTGATATCGTGTTCGCAAATCGCCCCCTGACAACTAGTTGCAAACAAAACAAACATAGTAATATTTAACAAAGTAATTTGTATTCATTAATTTGTTATAATGGATTATCACAAAGTAACATGCAGCTCCATCGGTTTCTATTAATTTGAATCGTTATGCATAATGGCCCACTTATACGAGGCCATTAGGTAAACCAGCTCAGTAAGACAAGACAGAAGCCAGTCCAATAAATCTTCTAATTAAGTTTACACATAAACCAGTAGACTCTAGACAGTTCAACATGGTCACAATACAAAATATACATATACGACGCAAGGCACATCTTCTAGCTGGTACCTATGCTGGCCTACGAGTTAGAAATATATGTTCTCGCAGAACCAGTAAACGAACTAATCCAGCACACGAGGTGGCGCAAATAGGGGGGGCCCGCGCTGAAAAGACAGACCGTTCTATTAGCTGGAATATCTTGGGTAATGGCTTGTCTCAGAATGTCTATTTACACAATGCCATTACTGGATTGTCAGAGAATGACTATAACTTGCATGTATTGTGGATTGCCTACTTTTGGAGGTTTTATGCGCCACACTAAACTCGCCCATTTATATCGACCTAATAGATCAAGAGCTAGCGTTACAAGATATGTACTCTTTTTAAACGGACAGAATGTACCTTAATAGGTTGTCAATGATCCATTGAATACCCGTCTATCAGTCTGCCGGGCTGGGAGCGCTGCGTTTGGCGGCGAGAGGCGGTTTAGTCAATAACCTGACAGCGATACTGTCACAAATGTCAAAAAAGACGTTTTTGATTATCTCGTGCCGAGCCGAATTTTCGATTTTGCCGTCGCAATTTACGACACCGACAAAATACTAATCTTTCTTTTTCCGTAGTGACATCACACGATCCTCCACTCGACGGATTTATTTAGTTCTTAACGTTTGAAAAATTGATGTTTTTGAAATTTTGCTTTCTCCGATGAGATCATACTCAATTTAAAGCTTGGGATCCGCCGTAGCCGATCGTGCTAAGCGGCGACTACTTTCAAGTGGATTCCCGACTCCAATCTCGCACAAGGCTACTTTTTTATTTATTTTTTGTTTGCTTTTTACCAGATATTTTTAATTCTATAATTGCTCTTCACTTATTATTATGCGACTAACGTGTTAAAATTATAAATTTTTATAATTTTTTCTGATTTTTCGCCAGTACACAAGGAAATAATCTTTCTGGTTTATTTTATGTCCTTGGGTAGGTATGGTGGTGCAACGGCTAGAAGTCCTGATCCTCAAACAGGAAATCCGGGTTCGAACCAAGCATCCGGAATTGTTTTTCTTTTACCTTTTTTTACATTTTCGGTCATAATCTGATGCTAAAATATTACCTATATATCACATGAGTACATTCTTTTTATTTTCGTATTTGTTTAATTAAAGAGGGTTTCTCGGAGCTTCATTGAATTTCAAAATAATTTTGTTGGAATTCGACACAAAAAAAACGTGCGAGAAAATTTATAATTCATAATCGAATTTAATCAATCGACAAAAGCCGGATCTTTAAACACTTGATACATTTTTGTCAAAGAAAACATACAGGGTTCATCAAAATAAAAAAGAAATTAAAAATGTTTATCTTTATGGTCTGTTTCGACTGAAATTCGGTATGTGAGGATTGTCAATGTCGCAGATTACAAATATAGGATCGAAATTTAAGAGTTCAAAATGGCGGCGTCAACATGGTGCACACGTTTTATCATTATTTACCAAATGACTCAAACGACTCTGCTGAAAATCGGCATCTGAATGTAATAAAGGTGGCCGATTACAAATTTTCTATCAAAATTTAACAATTCAAAATGGCGCTGTCAACATGGCAGACAAATTTTATCACTTACGGAAAATTGATATCTGAAGATCATCATCGACACCTATTTTTATTTACTCATGTAATATATAGATAATATTTCAGCATCTCCTTCTTCTTCTTTTAGCGGGGCGCCTGGAGGTCGCCGCACTCAGGCCTTGTGGCCCATTGTGCTACCGCTAACAAATTAGGGAGCTCCCCCGTACAGACCGGATTCCAGCTCAAAGGCTGAAATCCTTCCCACGGGAGAACTCCTTATTTCCTCCAGCATTGGAAAGCCAGTGCCGAAGTGTTTGTGCCTCAGGTTCATCAGTCCTGGGCAAGAAGTGAGAACGTGGATGGAAGTCTCCTCCTCGTCCTCACAGAACCTGCAATCGGGGTGGTCAACCACCCCCATTGTGTGTAGGTGTTTTTTAAAAGAGCTATGTCCGGTCAGGAGGCCTGTTACGGCTCTAATTTGCTTTCTGCTTAGACGCAGAAATTGCTTTGTTCTCTCCGGCAAGGGTCCTGCGATTAGGAGCTTCGCTTGCCGGAGTCCAGGATAGGAATCCCAGAGGTCAGTGAACTGGGAGCGAGTCCAGTTATCTATTAACCTCTTGGCTTGGGATCTAGGGTAGCCGAGAGCCGGCTCCGGACCGAGCAGAGGTTTACGAGAGCCCCTTCTGGCCAGAGCGTCGTCCCGCTCGTTACCCTCAATGTTGCTGTGTCCAGGCACCCAGAGAAGCCTGACCCAGTTTCATGAGCCAAGTTCGCAGAGGGCCTGTTTACAGTCTTGGACCAGTTTGGACTTGGTCCGATTCGATGCAAGGGCCTTGAGGGCCGCTTGGCTATCGCTACATATATATATATGTGTTTATTAGAGTACTCCTTTCGGATATTCTCCTGTGCGCAGACCAAAATGGCAAAGATCTCGGTCTGGAATACCGTGGCGAATTTGCCCATGGCATAAGAAAGCTCAGCCCTGGACCTTTCCCCAAATATACCCGCTCCGGTACTTTCCTCAAGCCTCGATCCATCTGTGAACCAGACAATATCTGCAGGCCTTAGTATGTCCTCGAGATGTCTCCAGTCTTCCCTTTTCGGAAAGGCTACCTCGAAGGGTTGTGCGAAGGAGAAGGAAGGTATCACGTCGTCACTCCTGGCCTCCAGAAGTGAGTGGGCTCCTATCGCATCAGCTAGGGCCCTAGTGTGACCTAATTGTTCTCCTCCTTTCATCCACTGACCTCCACATTCCAGTCTGTAGGCCGCTTTAAGAGCCTCGGCCACAATCGCTAGGTGAAGGGGCGCAAGGTCCAGAAGGACCTCCAGAGCTGCTGTGGGGGTCGTGCGTATTGCTCCTGTGACTCCTGAGCAGGCAAGTCTTTGGAGTTGTGTTAGCTTCTGTCATATGGTTGACCTGGTTGTGGCAGGCCACCAGACAACAGAGGTATACGTAATCATTGGTCTAACTATGACAGTATAGTACCACATAGCCACCCTGGGGTTTAGCCCCCATGTTTTGCCAAAGGTTCTTCTACATACCCATAGGGTTGTAGTGGCCCTTTGTACCTGTCTCTCTATATGATCTCTCCAGGTCAGCTTAGAGTCCAGGATGACCCCCAGATACTTCACTGTCCTTGAGATCGTTAGAGTCGTGTTGTAGAGTACGGGTTCGACGAAACCGTCTAGCCTGCGTCTCCTAGTAAAAATGACCATTTGCGCCTTTGAGGGATTGACTCTAAGGCCCTGGTCATTGCACCATCTTTGTACGATCTGCAAGGCCCTTTGTAAGAGTCCGCTGACCGTATTTGGGAATTTTCCCGAGATGATGATTGCAAGGTCATCTGCGTAACCTTGCGCAAAAAGATCCTCGTTTTCGAGTTCCTGTAATAGGCCATCGAGAACGAGGTTCCATAGCAGAGGAGATAGGACGCCCCCTTGTGGGCAGCCTCTCCTTACTGAAACTTTAACTGCCGTTTCCTCATTGGCAGCTGTTAATATATATTTCAGCATCAGATTATGACCAAAAATGTAAAAAAACTTTTAAAAAAATTCCGGGTGCGTGGTTCGAATCCAGATTTCCTGTTAGAGAACCAGCACTTCTAGCCATTACGCCACCATAACTACTCAACAACAGACGATAAAGTAGAAAAATTATTTCCTTATGTATCGCCAAAAAATCAGAAACAATTATAAAAATGTATAATTTTAACACGTTATTCGCATAGAAATAAGCAAAGAGCAATTATAGAATAAAAAATATCTGCCAAAAAGCAAAAAAAAATAAATAAAAGGTAGCCCTGTGTGGGATTCGAAGTCGGGAATCCACTTAAAAGTAGTTGTCGCTTTGCAAGATCGGCTACGACGGATCCAAGCTTAAAATCGACTATAATCTCGTTGGAGAAGGCAAAACTTCAAAAACATCAATTTCTCAAAAGTTAAGAACTAAAGAAATACGTCAAGTGGAGGATCGTGTAATGTCACTACGAAAAAAGAAAGATTAGTATTTTGTTGGTGTCGTAAATTGCGACGGCAAAATCGAAAACTCGGCTCGGCAGGAGATAATCAAAAACGGCTTTTTGACATTTGTGGCAGTATCGATGTCAGGTTATTGACTAAACCGCCCCTCGCCGCCAAACGCAGCGCTCCCAGCCTGGCAGACTGATGGACGGGCCTTCAATGGTTCATCCACAACCTATTAGGGCACATTCTGTCCATTTACAAATAGTACAAATTTCTGTGACGCTAGCTCTCGGGGTATAACAAATATTGTGATATCGCATAAAAATATGTTAGTATTTTACCTAGAATCTTCACCAGGCATAACCATCTCTTTATCTGGGACTATCACTTGAACACCACAATCCCACGTTCTGCAGAACATTTGAAGTTGAATATATGATGTAAAAGGTTTTTGGCGCCCACCTTCTTCTTTGCTTAAAATATATACTTGTGATTCTATATGATCATAGCTTTTAACTGTTCCTGGTTTAGCCATTACCATACCTTGAATCGTAAAAAAAAAATATTAATTTGAATATTACTAGATGTACAATTGTACAGTTTGCATTCAGTGGAAAGTAGTGACTTCTGATTCCAGAAGAACTACTTCATTAATAATTATAACTGAACCATATATTTGGATCAATCTTGGCAATACATTATTTTTGGACTAATAAATATATACCAACATTAAATAATAATATTTTATTTCTTTAAAAATTTCATTCTTTTTTAATAAAAAAATTCATTCATTTGTTCGTTTGAAACAAAATATTTTCGTCTATAGGCAAAAACTGAAAAACAAAATTTATTAACCAAATAGCAAAAATTAATATTAATTTTGGGCATTATCAGGGATTTATCCTTAGAGCTACTCGTGTTTTTTTGAATATGGTTGTATTAAGTACATGAAATTTTGAAAGCTTCTGCATACTAAAATGTAGGAGAAAGAACAAAAAAGATTTCTAAGATAATGATGGCTTAAAAACCATGGAGTAGAGCTGATACGAATCAACAAAAAAAAAAAAAGAAATCATGTGGCTTTTGAGAAAACAACATGCATTTTAAATGAAATAATGGGCTTGTTACTGATCATTCTTTTTTCGTTATTCAATAGTATTCGATCATCTAGATAAGCTGTTGAAATTTCAGCTTCATAAGTATATCCAATCCTTAGATATTTAATGTTAAAGATTGGGTTTCAGTAGAAAGAGCTTTGCCGACTCGTGACGTCATTTTGCTAGGGTGAAAGTGTTTGAGTTTGCTATAGTAGTCAATAGTCCATTATAATCCATCAAACTTTAATATCCTGACATGAGTTAATCTGACGTTTGAAGAAAAAAGGTGTTTGTTTCCAACAATATAATTTAACAATCAAACACCGCTTCCATACAGATACACAATAACAAGCGCCACACGCTTATTAACTCTTGAGTGTCATCCTATCAGCATATGCAAAGTGACTTCACGCAAAACACCGCTCCGTTTTCGAGCGATCCAACTTTGGTAATTTATTTAGAGGCTTAAACGTTCAAATAAAAACTTCAAAATTTGAAAATTGTCTTAAAAATTGTTCTACTTTCGATTCCTAAAATAAAAATAAAAATGCTGAACGGGCCAACTCTATCTTTTACTAGTTGATTTTGGCAACATACCTTCTCTTGAATGACATTTATTATTACCGAAAAACAATTTTATTATTATTATTTTTTTTTATTCTCTATACTGTGGAAAACTTGCCCTTCGTGCTGATAAGTAAAATAAAACAAAGAAATGTAAAATCGGTTAAGATCTTCCGGAAGCGCATTGTCTTCAAATTTCGTAACCTCAGGACGTACTTGGCTCGCTCTTCTACTATCATATGTACCGCCATGTGTAGCGATGGCTTGTCATATGTAGATCTATTTGCAATAATCAGTATTCCTTTTAACCTGTGTTCGTTTTAAGTTGTTAATGACAATGTGAAGGAAGTTTCCAAGAAAATTACTCGACAGGCATTTGAATGCCCCTTATTTAGCCATCCAAGAGACTTAGTTGTGAATAAGCTTCCAACTCATCAATATTACAACTTGGCTCTGGAGACTAACAAGAAGTGTGCCAGTTTTTCTAAAGTTTCGGTCACAAGGCGCAGAAAGTTAAATCAGTGTTTGACAAAGCATCAATACCAACTGTTTCGGAATACAGAATTAATTAATCAATCTAACATTGTCATCAGTCATTTCAGTTAGAAATCTTCAATGTTTGCTTTGAATGTTGCCTTATATTTGTCACGGTTGTACGATTGTCTCAGTTTATAGGAACTATCATGATAGGCATTAATTAACGGCACAATTCTGTATTCCGAAACAGTTAGTATCGATCCTTTGTCAAACACTGATTTTGCTTTCTGTGCCCTGTTACTGAAGGTTTAGAAAAACTAACACACTTCTGGCAGTCTCCAGAGCCAAGTTGTAACGTTCCTTGAAATGACATTTGAGGACATCCTGATGAGTTGGAAGTTTATTCACAACTAAATCTCTTGGATGGCCCAATAAGGGGCATTCAAATGCCGGTCGAGTAATTTTCTTGGAAACTTCCATCACACTGTTATTAATAACTCATAACAAACAAGGGTTAAAAGAAACACCCATTATTGCAAACAGATCTACATAAGCCAAGCCAAGTTCGTCCTTTGGTCGCAGGATGCGCAACTGGAAAATATTAACCGATTTTTTGTTTTATTTTGCTTATTGACAAGTACTACATCGCTTACGAATTTAAAATATTAATTACTGTGTAATGATTTGACCTCCATTACTTTAAATAAATTTTAGCTTTGCATTTGCACATTCTTGTATGTTCTTATTTCTACGATATAATTATTTTAAATTAGTGATATTATATGATTTTATATTTAATATAGATAATAAATTATTTACAAAGCTACTTCATGTTTTAGGATAAGGTTAATACATCAGTTCTCTGTATCTTATCCATTTGTATATTTGTAACTTGTTTTTTATATTCCATACAATAAATCATTTATTATTATTATTATCTGTCTGAGGGGCAAGTTCTCCGCGATATAGGAATTCGATCTTAATCAGTTTGACATATTTAAAAAAAGGGGGTGACTTGCTAACTATATCGCAAGAGTTAGAAACCTTAATTAAAAGAGGCATGTTTCAGTTCATTTCTTATCCTAATTGTGAAAAATGAAGTCTTATCTATTAAGTAATATATTACTTATATATATTATTTAATCAAGTGTAGAGAAATAAAGCATGCCCTGGTCTCCCCTTATTTTAGTTCAGTTGGCAGATTTGAGTTTTTTAGGTGCCTTATAAATGTGGAGTCAATTATACCACACCTGTACTTGTCTGACAAGATTTGATGTGTTGAAGGAAACATTACCTGCATGCACGCTCTGTCTTAAAAATATCCCACTCACATAGAAAAAACTTCACATATGATGTTGAGTATTCTATAATTAACATTTATAACAAATTACCTGATAACGTAAAAAATCTCATTACAAAGACAATTTGGAACTCAAAAGGATACTAATAAAAAAGGCTTATTATACGATAGACGAATATTTCACTGATGTTTCAATACACCAATAAAAAGACTTACTTCATACTCTCAAACTAGGCCGTTCCCAAATCGTATCTCTAGCTTTACTATTTTACTTACCATTTTAATATTTTAACCAGACATTTTTTATCCAAGCTAGGCATATTATCTATTTTAAAATGAATTTTAATACTATTAGTTATCGTTAGTGTACAATTTTATTACATGTTATTTTTATATTAATATATATATTCTCTTTCTTTTCTTTTTCTGTGGTGTTTTCGCTTAATGTTTTGACATGTTTACACCTAGTGGGGTATTGTATTAAAAAGGAACAAATAAATGTATCTATCTGTCTATCTATATATCTATCCATTACTGTATCCTCTAGTCAGGGCCGGCCCCAGATGCCTTTCGGTCTGAGGAAAAGTAGAGTCAGTCACACCACCACTTACACCTTATTTTCAAATTATGAATGATTTTGTGTAGGATTTACTTTTAGATCATTAAGTAAGGCCATAGTCGGTTAAGATGGGTGAATTTGCTTCCGCAATGGATGGTAGTAATTTTCTTTGCTTGGATTGTTATTAATATCACTTACAATTTTGCCAAATTTAACCAATTATAATAGATACTGCCAGAACATAAACATGGAATAAATTGGAACAGGATCTGGGAAAGAATTTTTTTTTCTGGATTTTTTAAATTAAGTACCAAATTTGTTTTGTAGAATCTTGAGATGATTTTTAACCACACACAGTTTATCTAAAGCGATCAACTGGGTACTTGGTACTTGAAAAAAATAAAATGACCCTATTTTTTTAAATTATGATAAGTACGCTAATGCCAACATTATCATATTATTTTTGTAGCATCTTGGGATAGTATTCTATAAACCCCATTTTTTTAAAAACAGTGTTATTAGTAGGTCTTTCAAAAAATAATATGTCGTTTTTCATTTTTTTTTTTTTTTAATTATAATTATAATACCGTGGAAATGGAATCTCAGAAAAATGCAGATGCTTTATCTAAAAGAATATTCAAGAAAATTGCAAGTACTGCCACCAGGAACAGAAACTACAGGACGCGGGAGCAGACGACACTGTTAAGGTTGAGGTTCCGGATGACAGGGATATGAAGCTCTGCTACAAGAGCAACTAAACGATTGATACGGAAATTGGTCTTATATTGAGAGCCAAAGAAGGAAGAACTCGTCCAAAATGGAAGAATGTTTCAGACAAAAGAGTGGGACTGAAGGAATTATAAGAGTCATGAACAGACTGTTAAGGAGAGCATGGGTAAGCCCGGATGGAAAGCGTTCAGTGATTCCCACGTGTCAAATAGTGAACATGCTTCAGGAAGTGCACAATGGCACATCCGGAGGGCATTTCGACATTAATGAGACCCTGAAGAAGATACAGGAATAATTTTATTGGATAAATAGTTGTGAAGATGTGGAGACTTGGTGTCGCATATATAAAATTTGTGCTGCCAGTAAAGCACCAAATACTAGAAAAAGAGTGAAATGAAGCCAAATAATGTCAGAGCTCCCTTCAAGCGGATAGCTAATGATATGCCAGGTCCATTTCCAGCTAATGACTGAATCAAGGCTCATTATAACCATAAGGGAAGTTCAGGAGGGCTTGAGTCGAGAGATCTTCTTTGGCTGTACAACCCACAGCGAAAAAAAGGAAGGTTGCCGAAACTTCAACTGCCTTGGGAAGGACCATATACTGTTATCCGAATCAGAAGTGGCGTAAATAACGCCCTAGCAAGCCCCGCGTAGTAGGGGGGCGCATCAAAGCCTGGAGCGCTATTTTTACATACAGTGAATATAATTTCAATATCTGTTTTAATCAATTTTTTTTTAATAGCAGTGCATTATCTTGAAATTTCATCATTTTTACAACAAAAGTTTCAATTAAAAAACACTTACGAGTAACATTTTTTACCAAAGTGTAAATACGAAGGATCAAGACGGGTGCAAAATAGCAGGGCGCTTTCAGAAAAATGCGGGGGAGGGGGGGAGCGAACATACGCTTAGTTACGCTACTGCAAATCAGTGATGCCATCTATCGAATCAACGAGTCCAAAAATCAAAGATAAATACAGTGCATTTGGATATAATGGCGAGATATATTGCGGACTATATTGCGTGACCAGGACATTCAGGCTTAAGGAAGGCAGTGTTAAGACATCCGTGGCTCCACCTAGGTGCAGGTGGCACAATTAATACGTAGGTGGTATTGCTACCAACCACTTGATTGATAGAAAGCTATATTATGCTATGGAGGTGACTATCACATCAAAAATGGCGCTAGTAGTACAAAAACCCATGCCAATATTTAAGAGTTTAGATAGTTTCAATTTTTATTGGTATTTATTGTATTTATTCTGTACTACTTTGTATTTTATTGTAATTATAAAGCTTCAGCAGCAATTGCTTTCATTTAGGACTAATCCTATACGTTCTGTTGGACAATTGATTGCTATTATTATTATTACTCTAGTAAGTATTCCACTGTTCCAGTTTGGTATAGAGTTCGACGTTATTAATATTAAATCTATGATCTGTCTAAAACATAATCTCAAAAATGAAGGGTTGTTACTTTGCGGGAACTATTTCCTTGGTTAATTTACTAGACGATCTTTTAACCTACCTTCGTCTTTGAAAATGTGACTAGATAAATGGTTTTATAACTTGATATTACTGTTAAAAATAAGTGATATTTTAAAGATAAACCATATTAGGTATATCCATTATATATTTCTGATTATCTGCTTCGCGCTTTTCAAAATTACCTAATTTATCTTTAGCATAACAATGGTCCAAATTTTAATTACTAAAACTAAATACTATTATAATATCGAGTTTAATATATACTACATATATAAAATAGTGAATTACCTCTTTTAACATCATCCCTCTTAAGCCCCCTTACTAAAGCTCCAAGTTGATCTCCAGCCTGAGCTTCCTCCAGAATTTGATGAAACATTTCAACTCCTGTTATCGTACTTTTTAAAACCTTGTTATATCCAACAAATTCACAGTCAGCTCCTTTCTTAACAACACCCCTTTCCAATCGGCCGGTAACTACTGTACCACGCCCAGGTATTGAATAAGTGTGCTCGACAGGCAACAAAAATGGTTTGTCTAGTTCTCTTACAGGTGTGGGAATAAATGAATCAACCTCTTTTAATAAATTCAAAATAGCATCTTTACCAATTTCAGGATTTTTACCTTCTAATGCACAAAGAGCAGATCCACAAACAATAGGAATTTTATCACCATCAAAACCCATCTCAGTCAACAATTCTCTGATTTCCATCTCCACTAATTCTACCATTTCTTTATCTGCAGCATCCACTTTGTTAATAAACACAACAATATGCGTTACACCAATTTGTTTGGCTAATAGTAAATGCTCTCTAGTTTGCGGCATCACACCATCAGTCGCAGCCACAACCAATATAGCACCATCCATTTGAGCTGCACCTGTTATCATATTTTTAATGTAATCTGCGTGACCAGGACAATCAGTGTGTCCATAATGTCTGCTTTCTGTTTGGTACTCAATATGAGCCACATTAATCGTAATACCTCTTGCCTTTTCTTCAGGTGCATTGTCTATATCCTGGTATTTTCTGGCTTTGGCCAGCTTCGAATCCGCTAGGACGCTAGTTATTGCCGCTGTAAGAGTAGTCTTTCCATGATCTACATGTCCAATCGTACCTACATTGCAATGAGGTTTTGTACGTTCAAAAACCTTTTTCTCTGCATATAGACGTTTTTGGTTGTATCTAGGTACAGCAATTTGAAGTGTTTTGGTATAATTATGAAATTTACAAATGCCTCCATTTAAGAATAACTGTTTTAAACTGCGGTGCAAAGCTACAAAAAAGCCGATTAATTTTCCTAACCCTACTAATCAAAAATATTTTTAAATTAATCACCTGGCGTTAAGGCTCTAGCTACAATTATGGAAGTCATATTTCATAAACAACTCCTAAATAAATGCTGATTATTTGGTTATGTAAAATTTCAACTTTGCCTGAAATTCGGCATGGATTATTACTAGAAAGTAAATATGGCGACTTCATTCTTCATTGTCGAGAAAGTTCCTAAGTAGGAGGCGGTTTATTTAAAATTCGAATAAAATTACAATCAAAATATTTTCTCGTCTTGTTCAGTTAACCAATTAGTTTGGTGGAATATTTGCATATTAATAACAAAAACGTTCTAAGTACTTACTTATTTCGCTTAGGAAAGCACAAACCTCTAAGCAATCGTGAAATTAATATAAAATAAATACCTATCTGCATTAACGTTGGTATCTTTTCAAACGGAAAAGAATAACTATATTTTTTTCTGTAAATTGTTTACATATTATTTTATAAATCTTGGGTAATCAAACAATAATTATACTTATATAGATAAAATTACCTAAAATAAATCTTTTCGCTTGTATAAATTCTTGCTCGTTGCCGCTCTGCTAGATGTAAATAGTGTTGCCTATGTAGTAGGTGCGAAAGTTTACAGTTTGCCAGTCATTGAGTTAGAAGGAATCTACCTCAATGGCCACAGTGAACTGAGTTCACTGGTTTGCCACTATACTTATTATGGCGCTGACCACAGAACTTACCAGGGGCCGCTCCAGGCGGTGGGCACAGCGGGCACCCGCCCAGGGCGCTAGAATTGTATGGGCCATTTTCAGCGTAGCAATACGAATATTAGGTCAAGGCAGTGCTGTATTGCCCTTATATGCTAATTATGCACGTGAGTAAATGGGCAGTTTAGTAGGGGCGGCAGGCATAATCAGAATAATAAGATCGTAATTTGGATTTCCTATTAATAATCAACTTATTTCTTTATTAACTATTGTAAGGATTTATCGACGGCCTGCGGTTTCTCTATCAGTATTGCGCAAAGCGGCAAATTCTTTATACTGTCCCCGGGATAGGGAGGGGGGCGACAAAATTCCATTTCGCCCAGGGCGGCAAACAGCTAGAGCTCTACAGGGTGTAATTAGCTTCATGTCATTAAAAAGAACTGGTGGTAGGGAACGACAAGACAAACAAAATAACCTTATATAACATATATGGGGTCTAAAGCTCAGAGTTTTGGAAAAAAAAAATAAAACAAATTTCGCAAATTTTCAATAAAATCTTTTGAGAACTGCTGGAATATTGAGGTAGGTTTAGATCATCGCGCGTGTCTTTGCCTATGATACTCAATATTTGCGTAGGCGGTCTTTAGCGGTGCGGTAAATAAGATGAAAGACGTCGACGTTTTCTGAGTGTTTAATAGATCTGATCTGAAGAAAACTATACCCTGACTTAGTTTCTGTGGGTGTTTCGTTATGTACACACGCCGTTCGTTGTTTTTGTTATTTTTGAATTTCGGGTCGCTGTGTATTTATAGTAAAGATTTATTTTATTGACTTTACCGTTCAAGTCGTTAAATTCTTGATTACGTGTACAGACACAACTTACTTGTTCGTTCTTTTTGTATTCCGTTTTGGATTTTAGACCAAGTTTTTCTTTTATGTTTCTTTATTGACAACGTTAGTTGATAGTTTATTGTTTAGTATTGAACGGAATACGTATGTCCTTAATTCGACGTACCGAACTGTGTATTGATGCAGATTTCGAATAATTTTCTTAGGTAAGCTTTTAACCCAGGACACTCATTTATGTTACAAACGTTAATAAATCACATTTAAATATTCTAAATTATAAACATTAATCCAATATTTTGTTCCAAATTAAAAGACACACATGTAAAAAAATACTCTGTTTAAACTTCTACGGCCATTATTTGCTTGCAGTTGTGCAGGAAAAGATAACGAATTATTTACCTCTTTATAATTGCCTCAGTTCAATTGGGGCGGTCCATCAAAAGCGGTCGATGATCCAAGGCCTTTGCACTTTTTTATGACAATTTAAAAGTTGTATAATTGGGAACTACAAGTTCATTGACCAAGAAAAGCAGTGGTTCTCAATTATTTTCTACATTAATATTAAAAAAATATATATATTAAAAAGGTTGACCTAGGTCAGTTTTTTTCAAAGTGCCCCCAGAGGGAAAAGTCATGAAGGTTTTTTGTTTGTCTAGTCGGTCCCCATTACCAGTTTTTTCTTAATGACATGAAACTAATTACACCCTGTATATTCTCCCACTGTAGCAAGAATTTTCAGAGAGAAAAAAAATTCGTAGTTATCACTGAGTGGCAGACTATTCGTCGTTGATTTTGCACGCCATTTCCTAGACTATTATATTTGCTGCTAATGTGGTAGCATTATAGGCATATGGCCATTAAAAAGGATATACAGAGTGGGGCAATAGTGCGTTGGACCTCGATATCTCGAGTTCTACGAAGTAAACTAGATAAAAAAGTCTATAACTGGAAACGATTTTCGAACATACAGGGCGAGCCAAGACGAAATTACAAGACCAAGTGCCTTTTTTCTAAATGGAATGCTACAATATATCAGTACATTTTTGAAGCCTCTTGCTAGGCTCTATTTATTCCTATATTAGCATTGAATATCTCCCAACCACTTGGATGTAACGAATTTTTTGTTGAAATGGTACAATCTGCAGATGGATATTAAAAAAATCACCACAGTCACAATTATGGGTGTTAAGAAAAATTTATGGGAATACCAGTTACGAGATATCTAATTAATGTTTTTCAATTATTTTTATTTCCTGAAGTTGTACAGGGTGCCAAAAATTATTTTTCAATTAAGAACTTTTTAAATTGAAATTTCTCAATTTTTTCAAATGGGACACCCTCTATATTACATATTTTTTGTAAGTACTTCCCTATGGCTAATTGCAACCAGTTTCGTTTTATTGAGCAATAATTAAAAAATTCAAAAATAAACTTTCTTCAAATAACTCAGTAGAAGAAATTATAATAAATGTTCCACATGTTGCCTATTTTGATTGACACACATCTCTATGCGTTTTTGAAATGAGGTTCCCACTGTTTCTAAAACTGCCGGTGTGATAGATCTAAAGGCAGTTATTATCCTTTCCTTCATATTGTGTACACTGTTGTTGGTGTGCCTCGATCAACAATTTCCTTCACGTATCCCCATAAAAAGATATCCATATCTGTAGGATCTGGGGATCTAACAGGCCATTTAGTGGGTCCATTTCTTCCTATCCATTAATGAGGGTAGGTATTATTTAAGTGGTCTCTAACTGCTTTTAAAATATGTGGTAGAGCACTATCTTGCTGAAACCACATCCTATTTCGAATACTTTCAGGGAGATTTACCAATAATTGTTGCAGATAGATGATGAAGATAAATAGCTCCAGTCAATGTACTATTAAAGAAATGTGGCCCCATTACATGTTCTCCAATAATTTCTCCCTAAACGTTTATAGACCATATCTGTGTTGGTTATCAACTTGCATAAAAAAGTGAGGATTTTCCGAATCATAATAATGGAAATTGCGCCTATTAACAAATCCATTTTTATGAAAAGTTGCCTAACCTGTGAATAAAACATTATTGAAGAAGTTGACATCGTCTTGCATTTTACTTCTGGCCCAATTACAAAATTGTAGGCGCTTTTGAAAATCGTCATCAGATAATTCCTGGTGCATTTGAATATGATATGCATGCAACTTATTTGTTTTTAAGATTCGACTCACAGATCACCTACTTATTCATACTAATGAGCTCACTTCTCTGACTAACATGGCGATTCTCAACCGTTGCCATCACCACAGAAAACTCATTTTCTTCGTTCAAAACAAGTTTTATTCTTTCACTTTTTGTATTCGACATTTCCAGTTTCCAGAAATCTATCGAGAGGATTATTTTGGAAGCTGGTAACATCAAAAATCTTTCTTTTAGGATAACATTGGTGATAAATTCTATTGGCAAGTAAACAATTTCTGTCTGACTCGCCCAAAACAAAAATCATGTCTACAAGTTCCGCTTTATTATAATTCATATGTAAAATTACAAACATTTACTTTGCATCATGTTAAAGTTAGCCAAATTTTGGCCAATTTTTTACTGTTTCCTAAAAATAAAAAAAACCCAAATATCTTGAAAATTTAGCTCCAAAATTTTTTTTTGGCTTTATGTATCATATAACTATTATTTCTAATCATTTAATAGTTAAGAAATTGTATTAAAAAATATCATCAAAAAATTGAATACGCAGCCTTTTTTGGATTTTTTTTTTGGCTAAATTTGTAAATGTGAATATTTTTGCAATTACAGAAGGAGTGGCTTTCTTGGGGGGTTTCGCGGCACCCACAGAACTGATTTTTGCGGTTTTGTGCTGTTTAATCCTCACACTAACAGTTACAGAAGGAAAATCTCAGATAACATTTTTTACGAGGTTCTGGTGTATTTTTTACTTTGCGGGCTGGACTATCCCCAATTAGCATTTTCATATTCCTACGATATACTATACATATTCCAAAATAAAATTAGTATATTGCATAAATATTTGAAACTAATTCAAAATAAGTTGTATACTGGTTGTTTTGTCACAGGTTTTCACATTGTATACATACTCCTGCAATATTCATATGTATGTTGCTGACACGTTGTAAACATATTCTGAAATGTACATTCATTCTATAATATAGTTACAATATACGCAAACCTTTTCCGTACATACATGCAACATTATCCATGCATACTTTCAATATACAATGTATATTGCAAAACAACAATGGTATATTGAATAAATATTTAATACTGATTCAAAATAATTTGTATACTGGTTGTTTTGTCACAGGTTTTCACATACTATACATATTTCTGCAATATACACACACATGTTGGTGACACATTATAAACATATTCTGAAATAAACATTTATTTTACAATATAGTTATAATATACAAAAATGTGTTCCCTACATATAGGCAATATTATCCATGTATACTTTCAATATTGCAAGGAAACATTAGTATATTGAATAAATGTTTAATACTTATTCAAAATAGATTATACAGGGTGTCCCAATAAAACTCCCATGCTGGATATCTTCTAGATGAATAGAGATATTTTAATTCTGTAAAAGTCAGTTTGTAGTACATAAAGAGTGCTTCAGTATTAAATATAAATCATTTTTAATACATATATGACACTGAGCAAGAAATATTTCGACGGGAGGAACTTTGAAATGTTGTTTGTGTAAAGGGAAATGCATTTCTAAGTAAATATTGTTTTTAAAAAAAATCCAACTGTTTTTGAGATATTTGTATCCAAACGTTGCCATTTGCTCCTGTTAAATAATTATTTCCGAAACATTTCACTATTTAAGTGATTTTAAAAGAAAAGCATATTTAAGGCACTTTCATATAAATAAAAATTTCATAGTTTATGAAATACAGATTGTCCCCTTTAAAGACTAAAGAAATCTTTCAGAGATTACAACTATTCAATAGGAACAAATGGCAATATTTGGACACATCTCAAAAACGGCTAGATTTGCCTTTTTTCTTAAGAACAAAATCTACTTAGAAATGTATTTCCCTTCCACAGAAACCAGATTTTAAAGTTTCTCCCAAAGAAATAAGATTTATTTAGAGCCCAGCGCCATCTACATATTGATATATTCAAAAACCATTCATTTATATTCAAAACTGAAGCACTATTTATGTGCTACAAACTGGCTTTTACAGAATTAAAACGTCTCTATTTGTTTAGAAGATATCCGACCTGAGACTTTTTACTGGGACACCCTGTATACTAATGGTTGTTCTCATCCCACAGCATATCGTACACATACGTCTTGTAGATCTGCATCTATGCTGAAAAAATATTGTAAAGATATTTCGAAATATATATTTATTGCTTCTCACAATGTACACTGCATGGAAAATTTGTTTTTACCATTACTTTTCAGTTAAACTCGAGCATGTTTTATTGATCAAATTTTGTTGAATGGAGCACACAAATGCTAAATAAACCTCGAAATAAACCTACCAATAAAACTGCATTTGCCATAACAATACTTTACAAAGGCCCAAGAATATCATATGCAAAAAAAAATAATTTTACGTTAATAATAAGATCTGTTAGAAACCATTTTAAAATCACACATTTATCACTCTGAAAACTTCAGCTTTAATAGTCATATTAACATGTTATTTACGAAAGTCTGATAATCATATTATGTTGCCTTAAAGTTTTATCTAATTCAAATCATGTTTTAAATTGTTCAGAGCAAAAGATGACTTTATTCTATTAACTACTTTACATCGTCGTAACAATTATGTATCTTAAATTATAAAATAGGAAGAGTTATAATTAAAACAGTTGTGTTACTTTAAATATATTTTTATTTTTTGTTACAAAATGCAATTGCAATAATAAATAACAATTGTGCCAAGAATTTAAATCGACATTTTTTAAAGAAAAAAAATATGCTTTGCAACTTATGAACTGATCGATATTTTTTTAACAAAAAAAATGTTACTTATAAACTGTCGTATTTTACTATAAAAAATATTTTGCCAGTAAGTAAAAAATAGTAAAAACTGGAGGGCTTACATTTTCAAAACCAGTGTCCAGGTGTTGCCGATGGTGCTACTTATAATTGCGAAACTCCACTTGGCATTCTTAACACATCACCTGTGATTGCTCCTATTGGCTGAATACTTTCTTTTGGCTTTTCCAATTTTTGGGAGAAGGTATTTTTTTCCTGAGTAGAGGAGGTGGGGATACACGAGCTAGTTCCAACTATAAAAGAAAAAACAATTAATTATATTTGAATAGGTATTTCACTTTAAAAACTGTCCTTGATGAAATTAATAAATATAAACACATCTTACAGAAAAAAATAAAAATAATCAAAAATAAATTAAACAAATTGATATTATCATAAAACAAAACATAGGTATACTTATGTATTTTTTTGGAATTCGGAAATATTTGTGTTTGTGATTTTAAATGCCTACCAGCGTTATTAGAAGAACAACATATTCTCTTTCAGCTTCTAGTAAGGACAACATTTCTTTCACTTTGGGAAGTCGCCGGCTTCCAATACGTTCTTCGATATCACTATGTTCATCTGACAATAATAATCTTTTCGGAGGACTAATATGCTTTTTGTACATATAGTCCCTTGATTTGTTTCTGTTCACTCTGTACATCAGATGTGCTTCCTGATCTTTTCCATTTACCTAATTGCAGCTTTTTATAATCCTCTGAAATAGATATAAGAGTAGCCTATGGCTAAACTTCGCCTTAATAAAGACGTTTTATTATTATTATTATTATTATTATTATATAAAGCAAATTAATACGAATAAATATCACAACTCGTATGTTGTAATTATAGAACCAATGGTTGTGATTTAAATAAACGAAAGCATCTTAATATTGAAATAGATCGAACCTACCTTCTTAAAAATAAGATTTAAACACCCCGTAAAGTGTCCAAGTTTCATCTGGGATTTCTCCTGGTTTTCAATGATTTGTCAAATTGGTTCCGTTTGAATGATGACCACCAAACTTTCTTTTCGAAGAGTGTTACCATTCCGAATTAGACTACCTCCGTTTCTTTTCAAGAAATTGGTGCCTACAAACGCCGTCATTATTATAACAACTAATAAAGTATGCTACAATTATAATATAGGTAAGTACAAAGGGATACATTAAACTTTAGTATCTGAATATAAAATATCTGAAAATGACACAAGGGGGGCCATCCTTAAAACTATGTGGTAGGTAGTTGTATTGTGTACGATTGTAAAATACTTACTGCAATACAATAATTAAGGTACCTACACTTGGACTAATAATTAATAATCACGGGAAAACAAAACACAAACAAATTGAAATCGACGTTTGACAGCTTGTGGCCTGTGATGGCAAATTACAGCATGCGCACTAATCTAAGGACCGTGGCGCGCATTTCAAAAATTCGACAAGGGGATGATTGTAACGACATGGAAAACGGAAATCTAAATATAACGATAAAATGTAATTAAATAATCATTTCTCAAGTACGAACTACCTGCTTAAGAAATGCCGATAGTTATTAATTAATTAAATACAGTAGGAAAATTGAAAAAGGGATGAATATGTTATCATTTTTATTATTCATTATTATTTAATATACGATCACAAGTCCAAAGTCTGGATTCAAAATTTAAATCATATTTCATATCTACAATTTTAACCAACGATTTAAAATTTATAAAACGTATGCCATTCACCACAGGGGATGATTATAAATGTACTTAAACCAAAACTAGATAGAGAAATATCTATTTGTTTTTGTTATGAGGTAGATAGGTACTATACCAACACCGCACAAGGCAATATTTCAACAAGACTGCCGTAGAATTAATATTTAACGTTACCATATTTTTTTATGTAATATGGCCCAAATGCATGCAGCATTATGCTGTCAAAATCAATCAGAAACCGCATAAATCTTGTTGGTCCTTTGCAAAATGTAACATTGCTGTGCAATATTACTGGGCTATATTGTTTCAAGTTTCGGTTGCAATGTTGCTAAAACTGCTTTGTCGGTGGCTTTACATAATTTACGTGGCTCAAAATGTTTACACCCCATTCTAAAATTCAATTTGGGTTTTATTGCATACAGCTGTAGTGTACATGTGTTCAACTTTTGAATGTAATGTTTTGAATATTAAAAATACAAACATGAATTTCATGTTGCAGAAATGTTCGACTGGTACATTATCAGGGTATATATGATGGTACACATATATTATCCATTAAATGTTTATGTGATATTTGTTAAAGATTTCAAAATTAATATAGCTTTTTGTATATATCTACAGTATACAAAAATATCATGTTGTAAAAATATTCCATTTGTAAATTGTAAAGAGATTGAATTAAGTACGTAGCATAAATATTGCCTATTGTATATCTATATAATATTTGACACATCAGCAAATTTTTGAGAAGATTCGTACAATATTCTCTGTATACCGCAGAATCAACATTATTTCATGTATATTGTAGGTATATATGTTAGATCACAAGCGACACAACTAACTTTTTAAAAACTTTATTTAAAATTAAAGGATAGTACGTACTATCCTGATAATGAAGTGAAAGCAACAAAGTGAGTATTATAACTGAAGTACAAATGTTATTTTACATATATTTATAATATTAAAAGTGCTGACTTGAAGAGTCTTAGAACAAAGGAATATTGTGAACGAGCCTGTGAATCAGGTGATGTTGAGTTAGCAAAAGGAGCAGCTGCCATATGAAATATGATACGCCTGATAAGGCTACTTTCATATGACTCTAAATATTATAAGTTACTTGTTAATATTTTATATAACAACTTCCCCCTTATAGAAAAAGTTGGTGATTATACAACAACTTTTGAAATTGAAATTAAATGAAAAATATGAAAAACAAAGTAGGTACAATAAAATGTGACAAAAATGTAAAAGGTGCAAAAATGTAAAATTGTAAAAGTATAAAATGTAAAAATATAGAATATAAAATAGTAAGCGTAAAAATGCAATACAGTGCATGTATAAAAAGCATAAAAAAATATTGAAATGAAATTGAATAGTTTTCACTGAAGAGTCTCAGTACAAAAGTTTATTAAAGGCACAAAACTGTTTAACTAAGTTCTATGTCTTCGGATTCTTCGTCTTCTCTTCTTAGTGGAGGTCGTCTCCGTTGAGGGAGTAGGCTAGTAAATGTCTTGGAGAGTTTACTAGGTCTTGGAGGAGCTGGAGGCGATGTGGAGATATCGGTGGTCAAACTTCCTCTGCGTATTTTGCATTTGTAGACTAAATACACAAATAATAGTCCGAAAATTAGAACAATTGTGAAATAAGTGAACCAGGAAATGTGTTTATTAACGAAAGGTTCGTTTATTAAATTGTCTAAGTCTTTTGAGTACTGGTCCAATTTGTGTTTGGCGATTTCGAGGTCCTCGGTGTTTAGGTTATTTAACTTTAGAGGTTTTAATTTGGGCACTCGAATGTTTTCGGGGATTTGGCTGCAGCACTCAAATGGAATCTGGATTGGATGATTATCGTCTTTTACACTGGTAAAGTCATTTACACTGGATTGGATTTTAGTAATGCCTACGAAAGCGTAGCAATTTGATTGTAACTTGATAACTGAGTTTTTGGAGATTACGTCAGTTTTTTGACTTGTTTTGGGACAGTTAATGGTCACATGTAAAGGTTCCGCGTTTATCACTAACCACATGTTTTCTTCTAGTTTTTGGACGTTGTAGCCTTGGCTGGTGATGAACGACGTCTGGCAGCTTTCGGGTAGTGTGTCGAGGTTCTTGAAGAGACGGGCTTCGCATATGGCATTGTCGTCAATTGGATATGCGAATAGATTTGGGCATAGCTTTGTGTTAAAACGAATCGGTTTACAATCTTTGAGGTCTGTGATGGGTATGAACATCAAAGAATCATCATCTCTCGCGATATATTTTTGAGAAGTTGATAAAATATGAGATAGACCAGTTCTATTATCCAGAATAGGAATGGGAAATAGTTTGAAAACAGAATATGTTTGAGGGTCTATTAGTGGTATGTCTAATACAAATATTAATTCTGAATTTACCTGAAAAGCTTTTAATTCAATAATATCTAAGTATTGTGAAACCTTTGATAATTTAATCGGTAGTGGTAAATTGTTCTTTTGTAAGTTCTGTGAAATCTCTTGCAAAGAATTTACTAAGTCTTGTGGATTGATGATCGATGTATGAATTATTTTGAGTCTCGCAAAAGTGATAGAGTTTAAAATATCGTTTAAATTGTCCTCGATAAATAAATAGCTTGCCATGAGTTGCTCGCAAATACTTAAGAATTTTAATTTTGTATAAGCTATTCGTGTTTCGCCTTCGATTTTTAAGATCTGTTTTTCGATTTCTTTAATATCATTATTAAATGTCTCTTCGTCAATTTGTAATTGTCGAACAGTTACATTGAAATTCTTTATGACTGATGTTGTGACTGAAATTTGGTTTTTGAGTAAGTTCTCCAATTGGTGTTCGTCATTATTAAGTTTATTAATACAGTTTAGATAATATTCGCCGTCTTCAGCATCTAGATTGCCGGTGATTGATTTAAATATTGAACCTATACCGTTCAAGAGTCCGCGTTTGTAGCGTTTCGTGTCGAACAGTATTTCGTCGAATTTACTCTTTATGGACTTAGAAATTTGCGTTAATAGACTAAGGTGTGTTTTAACTTCACTTGTGAAGGTTACCATGTCTAAATATGCCGGGTCAAGAGTAATGAAGATTTTATCTAAGATTTTGTCGTTCCTGTCAATAGCTGTCTTGAGTGTTGAAATGTTCTTATGTACTAGTAACGTCCATTTCTTGTGGGAGATTACAATGTCAGTGTCTCGGTGGTAATACACTCCGATAGTGTTGTTTATTGGCGTTATTGAATATTGGGATACTGCTGATCCGAACAGCAAGAGAAACCTGAAAATAAAGTTTAATTTTCAAAATAAGGTTTCATCCTGTCAAAGTTAACTTTAGTTGTCTGGTCTGTTTCTGGATTAGATAAAAGTGCTGAATTTTTAAAAATTTCTTTAATTTCGAATGGGCCGTTAAATTTGTTTTGTAATTTGTCTTTTATCTGGGATTCTTTTACATAGACTTTGTGTCCAATTTGGTAATCTGGTCGTTTTGCAGAGACGTGTTTGTCAAAGCGAATTTTGGCTTTCGCTTTTTGGTCTAGCGTACGACTACGTGCTATTTTATAGTAATGCGAGATTCTATTGTTGAGGTCTCTAACATACTTAGTTATCAGTTCTTTTTGGTTGTATAACGTTTCGGGTGGTCTACAAGATGTGTGTCCGAATACTAATTCGTATGGACTAAAACCATGAGTTTTGTTGACTGAGTTATTATAGCATATTACAGCGTACGGTAAAATAGTCAGTGGGTGTTCGTCGGGATTTTCGGCTTTATGGACCCTAATCATTTCAGCTAAGGTAGCATGAAATCGTTCTATCGATCCGTTAGATTGAGGGTGTCCTACGCTTGAATACGTTAGTTTTATATCGTATAAGGTACAGAGATCTTTTAATAGTCTATTATCAAATTCGCCACCATAGTCACAATGGACTCTCAAAGGGGTGCCATAGTGCTGGAAATATAGTAGTAAGGTGTTTACTACGGATTTTGCAGATTTATCTTGTATAGCATAAGCTTGAGTAAATTTAGTTAACTCGTCGCGAATAGTAAGAGCATAATTTCGAGTTGGGGTTTGGAATATGTCGATGTTAATTCGTTCAAATGGCGTTCTTGGTGTTTCCGTAATTACTAAAGGGCTAGTCATGTTTTTACGATATACTTTATTCTTTTGACAAATTTCGCAAGATTTGATAAAGTTTTCGACATCTTTAGATAATCCTTGCCAATTATATTTATTTTTAATTCTCCGCATCGTTTCGTTTATTCCGCGGTGAAGATTATTTTTACCGCAGTGATGCTGGTCTAAAATGATCGGAATTTGATCTTCGTCGGGGGTCTGAACGATATTTTGGCATATTACAATTTTTAGGTCCTTTTCTGCGAAAATAAACGATAGCATTTCGAGAATAGGGAGATCTAAGTTGTTTTCAACGTAATACGTTTTGGAAAGATCTAAAAGGTTTTGTCTCTTATATAATACCATGAACAAATGTTCTATTGTAGACTTAACGTCGAATGGCAGAGGGACTATGTAGTATTTCCTATGCCTGACTGATTTACTCGAAACGATATTAATAGTGTTTTTGTAAAATTCCGGATGTTCTTCGAAAATGTCTTCGATTATTTTGTGATGTAAGTCTTGCAAGTTATCTTGCTGAAAAAAGGTTATGATATTTTTGTGTTCTCTATCTAAAAGCTGTTTGTTGGAAGTTTTAATTTTCGAATAGTCTATTAAAGATTTTGTTTTGTACAAATTGACAAAAATATCAAATTCTTGAGCGATTTGCTCGTTAGTTATTTGGGCATTTTCGTTCGGGTTTTCGTCATCGTCTTGTTCGTCATATTCTGATTCGTCAGTTTCGTTCGCGGCTAGAATTTTTGAGTAAAGTTTCGAACATTCCGAAAAATGGTTGATTTTAATTCGGGATAGCGCGTCCGCGTTTTTATTGATCTTGCCAGGTTTGTATACGATCTCATAGTCGTATTCCTCTAGTTTTAATCGCCAACGTGCGAGTCTACTTCCTGGGTCTTTTATTGAAAATAACCAGGTAAGTGGTCGATGGTCTGTTACCAACTTGAATTTTCTGCCGAATAGGTATGGCCTAAAATGCTTTACTGACCATACTATGGCTAAAAGCTCGCGTTCGATCGTGGAATATTTGGTTTCCGCAGCGCATAATGTTCGAGATGCGTATGCGATGGGTAAGTCTTTGCCTATGTTGCCTTGTGAAAGGACAGAACCAATGGCGAATGCACTTGCATCGGTGGTTAAAATGAATTCATCGTTAAAATTAGGGTAAATGAGAATCGGTGTTGTCGTTAAAGTTTGTTTTAAATTTTGAAAAGAATTTGAACAATCATTGTCGAAGTTAAAAGGTACGTCCTTTTGTAGTAGCTTCGTCAGAGGTTTGGTTATCTTGGAGAAATTGGGGATGAATCGCTTATAATATCCTGCTAAGCCTAAAAATGACTTAATTTCTTTAGGATTTTTCGGTTGGGGAAAATTTAAAATTGCATCGACTTTGGTGGGATTCGGTTTTACACCGTCTTTAGTGATGAGATGGCCTAAATAAGCGACTTCTTTGCGAAGGAACTCGCATTTGTCGGGTTGAATTTTGAGGTTTGCTTTTTGTAAGCGTTTGAAAACTTCTGTTAGGCGTGAAATATGGTCATGGATAGTAGGGGAGTAGACAATAATGTCGTCCATATAGACAAGACATCGTTCATTTTGGATACCCAATAAAATGTTGTCCATCACTCTTTGGAATGTTGATGGGGCATTTTTGAGTCCGAATGGCATTCTTACAAATTCAAAATGACCGTTTTCAACTGTGAAAGCAGTTTTTTGAATATCTTTTGGGTCTATTTGGATCTGGTGAAATCCAGATGCAAGGTCTAGCGTTGTGAAATATTGGCATTTGCCTAGTTGATCAAGAAGGTCAGAGATGTTCGGAAGAGGATATTTATCGTCAATTGTGACTTCGTTGAGTTTGCGATAGTCAACTACGACTCGCCACTTCTGTTTGCCAGAGGCATCCAGTTTTTTGGGGACTACCCAAACAGGGGATGACCAGGGTGAAATCGAGGGTTGAATAATACCTTGATCTAACATTTTAGAAATTTGAGTTTTGACTTCTTCTTTATGGACTTGGGGGTAACGATAAGATTTTGTAAATATAGGTCGGGAATCATTCGTATCAATCGGGTGTTTAATTTCGTTTGTAAATGTCAAGTTGTCACCTTCTAAATAGAATATGTCTTGAAAATCTAAACAAAGCTGCGTTACTAATTCGGCCTCTTCTTCATTTAGATGATCTAAACGTAATTGATTTTGAATTTCAAATGATCTGTCTGTCGGTATTTGTTGGCCAGAGTTGTCAGTGTTAAAATTAAAAATCGATTTAAATTTTTGAATTGGTTCTAGATCTAAATTTGTAAATTCGATTGATTTCGGGATGGCATTTGCATTAATTATGGTCGTATAAAATTCTCCGTTTTCGTCTACTTTAACGAGAGCATTGGGTAAGCGAACTTTCTCTTTTTCCTGGGCTAACAGTATAGCCTCAGTATTCCGCAAATGACATTTTAATTTAAATATTTTTTCCATACGTGGTTCTATGGAAATTAAATTTTGATTTTTGTTTTCATGAGGGGTTTTTGAAATTGGAGTTTGAGAATTACTAATATTTTTTATTGGTGGTTCCGGTAGATCTCGATTTACTTCGAAAAGAGGAACAGTTTTAAAGTTAGTAATTAATTTGTTGTTATTCATATCAATAACGCATCTATAATGTTTGAAAAAGTCGGCTCCTAATAATCCGTCGAATTCGATGTCTAAATCGCAAATGTATACTTTATGCGGATCATTAGCTGTAAAAGGTATAAGAACAGATTCGGTTATCGCAATTTTTTGTTCTGTTATACCTTGTATAACAACGTTCTCGGGAGATCTGCGTTTGTAATTTTCTGCAAGCTTTGGTTTAAATATTGATATGCCTGCACCGGTATCGAGTAACATTTTGAACCTATTTGTAACGTCTTTAATATAATAGAGGTTCCTTGAATTTACAGTTAGAGATGGATACGAGATTACATTAAAATTTGTTCTAGATGGTTCAAGGACGGACTGGGGTTGTCCTTTAAATTCATGGTTTGAATTTGACTCGACATTTGGTCGATTTGGGAATCCGGTTGTTGTGTTGGAGTATCTGTAGGATACTCCGGGCCTTGGTAAAAATCCGGTTGATTAAAAGAATAATCCGTATGAGGGTTTGGTGAATAATCGAAACAATTTTCGTATTGATTTGGTGGGTAATCAATATGATTCTCGTATTGGTCTGGTTGATTATAAGCATGTGGATTTTGATAATCCCCATTACCAGTAAAACATTCTTGGGAATGTACCTCATTATTAAAATTAGAATTATTTTGAAAATTTTCAAAACTATCAAATTGTTGGTAGCTTTGGTCACAATAAGAATTATAATTGTCATAATTTTGTGCATCGTAGTAATTATCAAAATTAACGTGATGAGTTTTTTGAGGGTTTTGACGTTTAAAATTTGAAGCTTGTTGATTGGGAGGTCTTTGTTGATAATTTGGATTAGGTCTTATCACAGAAGGCCTATTTTGTTGTGGAGAATTATTTTGTGAGAAATTTTGTTGAGAAGCAAAGTTGCCTGGGCTATAATAATTTGATGGACTTTGGAAATTTGGCCTAGAAAATTGTTGTAAATTGGGCCTAGGAAATTGTGTTGGAGTTCCACCAAAATTGTTTTGCCTGTAGTTGGGATTTTGCTGTGAAAATTGCCTTGCGCGACATTCATTAAAATTATGTCCATTTCTTTTACAGTAGTTGCAAAACTGCTGCGAATTTGGACGTCTTTGCTGGGTTTGCACGGAATTTTTGTTAACTGATTTATTGGGAAATTTTTGTGATTCGAAATATGAGAGTTGAAGTTCTCGTTTAACTCTACTAATAGCATCTAACATATTTCTGGGGTTACCTGCACGAATTATTTGACCTAATTTGGGTTCAAGTCCGGTAAGTAACGTGTTCAATGTCATCGTTTCGATAAGGCGTGATTGTGCATTTTTCTCCTCTAATGTCAAGGATTGTTTTTGCACAGCGGCGTGCATTTTGGCATTATGAGTTTGAAGTCGAGAAATAAAAATAAGTGCGGTTTCATTCTGCAATTGATGAACTCTTTGCAGATCTTGTATAAGCGCTGTTAAGTCGCGTGAATCGCCAAAGTGCGCCTCGAGCAAGCTTTTTATTTCTGCCCAAGTAGCAGGGTTTCGCGAATTTATGAGCTCTGACGCTTTTCCGCGAAGCTTATTTTTTATATGTAGAGTCACTAAAATTCTCTGATCGTCTACTGCCATGCCTTGAGCATGAACACACGCAGAGATAAATGTATGCAAAAATATGGGGTTCCCATCGAACTCAGGTATTATAGAAAAGATTTCACTTAACTTATAAGGTTCGATGTTTACTGTTTCATTCATTGTAACGTTCTGATTTTCATTTCCAGTGACTTGATTGTCAGTCATTTTTAATAGGTTATTGTTTAACTTTTAAAGAAAAAGAAATTTTAATTAATTAAAAAATTTTTATGATGTGAAAATCAGAATGGTACGGCACTGGTGTGACAAATGTTTCACAAACTTATGATTTACTGATTAGCTTGGAATGCGTTTCAATGCAAAATAAATGTTAACTCTGAAATATTTCTGTGTTGTAAAATTGAACTTGAAATCTGATATATTTAAATGTATTAAATTTCTTGATAAGTTTAATGAGACTTTCGCTAGTCTGGGTTATAGAACTGCTGTTATTTATATTACGTTACGTAAATTGAAATAAATTGAATGAATGGGTTTGAAAAAATGTTAAATATAAAGCACAAAATAAACGAGATGATTCTTATTTGTACTTACATCAATGTTTTCATCTCCGTGGAGTCTTGTAGTTGAATGCGACTTCGTAAAGCGTGCTCCGTCTGTCTGACGTCGAAGACACCAACTTGTGCGACCAGGGATGATTTCTTACTTGCTAAAGTTTTGTTTCTTGTTGAGTGATTGCTTCTTGTGGTTGCTTCTTAAAATTATTTGATTGTTGAAATGTTGCTTGTTGATTTGTTGCTTGTTGCTTGAAAAATTGTTTCTTTGATTGTTGAGTTGTTGTGTGCTGTGTCCGGGTTCTTTTTCTTCTTAAAGAATTGAAATTCACCACTCCTGTCCTAAAGTGCTCCTTGTTCTTCCAGTCTTTCCCTCCAGTTAGGCACCTTTTTGCAGATGTTCTCCTTATTCTCTCGGGTAGTTTCTGGTAGTTAGGCTCCGGTACAGGGTGTTTTGAAGATCCTACCGACTGCGCCAAATTTTGTTAGATCACAAGCGACACAACTAACTTTTTAAAAACTTTATTTAAAATTAAAGGATAGTACGTACTATCCTGATAATGAAGTGAAAGCAACAAAGTGAGTATTATAACTGAAGTACAAATGTTATTTTACATATATTTATAATATTAAAAGTGCTGACTTGAAGAGTCTTAGAACAAAGGAATATTGTGAACGAGCCTGTGAATCAGGTGATGTTGAGTTAGCAAAAGGAGCAGCTGCCATATGAAATATGATACGCCTGATAAGGCTACTTTCATATGACTCTAAATATTATAAGTTACTTGTTAATATTTTATATAACATATATAGGAATATCGTACAACGTACTGGCAATATCTTTCCTATATTGATATAAGTACGTCGCGAAACGTATATTACGGCTATATGTAAAAGAAGTTCTGAATATCGTTTGAATGCAGACAATGAGTTTTGAATGTTCATTTCATATCGCGTGCTATGTGGGTCAAGTTAGCTCTAATTTTGAGTTGCGAAAATGATTAAATAAACAGTTACGAGTTATATTCATTTTGAGGAGGATGTCCATATGTCCTCATCCATAAAGTAAACAAGCGTGGATATACATAATACATCAAAATATAACAGTTACCTACCTACAGAATAAGTCAAAAGTATTTTCACACATCGTCTGGCGGGTTTACTGGAATACAAATTGAAATTCTTATTAGAATTCACTTAAATATCTGCGAGCAGACAGAATAATATTAGTTACAAGCAGACTCGTAAGCCTAGATGCCATTCTTCAACTTTCGTGAGAATTTTTTAAATTATCATATTACCATGAAGTTTAGTCATCGATGAATAAAAATGTAGTATTAGATAGAAGATAATTGAACCAAATAGATTAGTATTATTGAAATGATAGTAATTGAGGAAGGAATTAACACTGTTATTATAAAGAACACAAAGATTTCTGGTTTCATGTTATTGCAAGGCGATGATAATCGTGAGAAGTTTTATTTTTATTGTATATCCAGCCAATAATTTAGTGTATTTTTTAAAATGTGTGATTTAAGCCTTACTAACTACTTCTTGGTTCGATTATTTGGACAAGTCACCATTTTATAGGTGTTATTTAGGTAAAAACATTTTTCAGATGGTAAACAATTATGAACAAAATAGTGATCAATTCGCTATTATAGGAACTCTATTTCGTTTAGATATCCATTCCGACGATAGTAAATACGAGAAACAAATCGTCAATAACACCAAAAGTTCATACACCGCAAGTTCAATAAGTGCTTTGCGTGTGACATTGGTGGATAGATCAATTTTTATCACATGCGATATTCTCGAAAACGGCGAATTTTAAAAAAACGTTTAAATAAAAGAGTTGCGAATATATTGCGAAAGATAAAAACTATCCTGCTCGCTATATTTACTCCCTCAAATTTTCACATTTTATCGACATAGCCTTAGAATTTTTTTTATTTTTCTACATTTCTAGTTTACCAATTCATTGTTCCATTTTTGAGTTAGAGCGAGTTAAAAGAAAAAATAGATGTGTTTTCATTTTAAATTTTATTATTATTATTTGTCCAATAGACGCCGAGAATGAGAGAAATAATCTGCGAAACGGAGCTAAATAAGTATTTGTAATCATTAAACTACTAACTGAAATGTATGGCAATTTTTAAGGGCAATTCTAGAACTTAACTAGTTATATAATTGTTGCACATTCCATGGAATACTCTTCGCAGTTTTTTTTGTAAATAATATTAGTTTTAGACATTTTTTGTTAAATTACAAAACATAAAAAAGTTATTAAAAAAATTAATAACTTTTACTTCCCTCGCATACCGGAGGGAAGTATTGTATTCGAGAAAAAATCACCCTCCGAGATTTTTTCGTATTATGACGTTTCAGAACACGTAGATTTCGAAAATATAGGTTTTTCAATTCCGTCAGTCTGTCTGTCTGTCTGCCTGTCTGTCTGTCTGTCTGTCTGTCTGTCTGTCTGTCTGTTGGTGCATTTACTAAAAAAAGCTACTTGACGGAGAACAGTCAAATTTGGTAAGTAGTTGACACTACTGTCAGCGAAGAAATGGTAGAAATTTCACTGGAAAATATACAGGGTGGACCGTCTAAACGGAATAAATAGTGAAAAAAATTTTTTTTTGCTCAAATTTAAAATTTCCACGTTTCATGACGCGCTAAACCTATTTCAGAAAAAAAAAATTTTGAAAATTTTTTTCACCAACATTTTTGAAAAAATTTTTACCAAGATGAAAAAATTTTTTTTTGCTCAAATTTAAAATTTCTACGTTTCATGACACGCTTAACCTATTTCAGGCTAAAAAATTTGAATATTTTTTTCACCTAAATTTTTGAAAAATTTTTTACTACTAAAATTAAATAATTTTTTTTTCTTTCTTCAAATTTAAAATTTCCACGTTTCATGGCATTCTAAGCCTGATTCAAAAAAAAAATTTGAATTTTTTTTTTACCATATTTGAAAATTTGTTTACCACTAAAATAGATGGAATTTTTTTTTATTTCTTCAAATTTAAAATTTTCACGTTTCATGATATTCCAAACCAATTTCGGAAAAAAATTTGCAACATTTTGTTACCAGTTTGGAAAAAAATTTAACACTAGAATACCCAAAAAAAGTTTCACGTTTCATGACATTCTAAACCTAGGTGTTTCAGAAAAAAAAATTTTGAAAATTTTTTTCACCAACATTTTTCAAAAAGTTTTTAGCACTAAAATAGATCGAATTTTTTTTATTTGCTCAAATTTAAAATTTTCACGTTTCATAGCATTCTACACCTATTTTAAAAAAATACATAATTTTTAATTTTTAAACTTTTTTAGCACTACAATAGAATAGAAGGAAACTTTCCTTTTTGCTCAAATTTAAAATTTCTACGTTTGACATTTTAAACCTATTTCAGAAGAAAAAAATTTGAAAATTATTTTACCAACATCTTTTGAAATTTTTTTTAAAAAATGGAATTTTTTAACCACCACTATACTTCCACTCCATTACGTGAATGTTGGATTGAAAATGCGACAGATGGCAGTAATATCTGGCATATGCACCTATTATACTTTTATTGAAAAATGTACAGGGTGGTCATCCCAAGAAATAATTCAGTCATGGTGGACATTTGTAAAGGTATTTGCGCAAGTCTGCTATATATGGCACCTGCTATTTAGTATTGAACTTTTGCTGTTGGATGACCAATCTGTATATTTTTTTGACCAAAACTTATCAAGTTTTCTTTGTAATAATAGCAATAACTATATTCCGATTATTATTCTCAATGTCATTTCGTAATTATTAATTTTTTAGAGTGACTGCCATGCACAAATAACGAGGGAAGTTCTGTGTAAATACCTTTACCGATTTTTGTATTTATTGATCGACTTTGTTCAAGGACAATGGGGTTCTTCCTCTAGCTAACACTAACTTACTGTTCAAATTTCAATAGAATCGGACTTTTCGTTCCTAAGTTATCGTGCTTACAAGAAACGTGACGGACGGACGGACAGACGGACGGATTTTTCTGAAAGAATTCGATCACAAACACAATGACATGAAAATGTTTTTTACGAGCAATATTGCTGGTTTTAGAAATGTGCCGATCAAATGCAATATACTAAAGCGACTGAGTCACGCGGGAATGTAGTTCTTAAATGAATTCAGTTCAGTAAAATTCAGATAAATCCAAAGTGATCAAAAGTAAACAGTAATGTGAACTATCAAATATTAAACATCATTAAAGGTTAGTCTAGTAGTAAACGTTTTGTGAGCTTTAGTCAATAAATATTGTGTTAGTGGTAATCTCGTGTTATAATTTCCGAATCCACGGATTAGGGGTAATTTCCAAAGGGTGGAAAACTCGTAACAATATTTTCACTCATTGATAGTGGGTGCCTAGTTTGGCTTATTTAAAAAATAAAAATGGGTACTTTTCAGCGCAATAAATTATTTAACTCGTTTCTTCTCATAAATTGTACTCTTTATAGCCTTCTATCAAGAGTACCTTTTTACAAGATTTTATTCAAAGAATCTAATGTCAGGGCTGAAACAGTTGACAAGGTCTATGACAACAAAATATGACTCGATCACGACACGATCTCATACGAACTCTCTTGATAGAACCGCTAAACTTGCATTCGGAAATGTATTCTTAATACCAAATTTCATTGCTTTGCCCATAATTAAATAAGAGTCTACGTCAGATTTTGGATGGTGTCATTTTGAAAGTATTAGAGCTTCTTCAAGAAGCATTTGCTGATATACGTTGACTATTATTGTTATTTTTGAGACAGAAACCCACCCTCTCACTCACAGCATTTTAACAGACGTTTTGCATGTATTATTCTAGTTTGGCTCTCTTTGTAGTATAGCATCAGCCGCTCTGCCAGTTTTGTATAGCTGCCTCCACTTTTATGTGATTTCAGTCTTGAAGTTTCACATTCATACTGCTGCTACCAATTACCCTCTAAATACGAAATGTACGGTATATTTTGAAAAGTTCTTCGCAGTATTGGCTCCGAATCTCAATAATCTTTCTATTAAGTCTCAGAGGGTTGGTGAAATTCTTTACTGATCCACGGTTTGGATTTAAATTTACATGCAATCACTCTTCTTTGTCAGAAAAAATTCTTGCTATTATTGTGACTCCACTTCTTTACTATATCTGAACGAGAATGTTGAACATTCTCCACTTCAGTCTATAATATTCGATTCCAAAGCAATGTTGAACCTTAAGCCTTAGGGGTTTTTCAGTTTGTAGTTAGAGCATCATCTATATCCAAGGTTGTTTTACATTTTTCTAAAGTATCTAACGGGTGGTCCCTGGGAACGGGAAGGTTTGAAAATGTTGTTAATTTGTAACATGTATAGACGGCCAAGAATTAATTTGTCATATTGTCTGTCTTTACATGCCATTTGGTAATCATGGAACAGTGGTCCAGTGAGCAGCGGGCTTTTGCAATAAAATCGTATTATAAAAATAACGACAGTTTAGTTGCTGTGCAGCGGTAATTTGGACTACACTTTGCGATTCCTCGTCACGGGAGAATTCCTTCCGCTCATGCCATAGAATCGTGGATTCGTAAATTTGAAAAAACAGGTACAGCCAATAAATCCAAACTTGAAGGACCCAATAGAAATGTTAGAACCCCCGAAAACATTGAAGGAGTTAGAGCATCTGTTGAACACAGTCCAATACATTCAGTTAGAAAACGAGCCTAGGCGTTGAACTTTAGGTAAATGTTCCTTGCTTAGAATTTGACACAAGGATCTGAATTTCTATCCGTAGAAAATCCAAATAGTTCAAGAAATGTAACCAAGAGACATGTTGCATCGTGTAATAGAAAATTTCACCAATCGTATTCAAGAGTGGGTAGAGATAAGAGGAAGACATTTACCAGGAATTATTTTTAAGAAATAAGAAATGCATGTAATTACCTAGCCATTTTTATATCTTATTTTAAATAAGTAAAGCTACTTTCAAAATTATGATGTTTTCAAAACTTCCCGTTCCCAGGGACCACCCAGTAGCTTTACGCTCTCGTGCTGGTATGTGATATTCTCCTTTAAAAATATTCTCAAGACATTTACATCTTTGTCATACAATGTAGCGGGTTGACTTCACTTATATATTTCAAATTTATAGGGGAACTCGTGACCTACATCAGCTACGGTGAGCACGCACGCTTTTGTATTTTCTTTCGATAAGAGTTTCAGCTTCAATCAGAAGGTGCAGATAAAGTCTGATTCCAAAATCTACCCCTAAATGACGGTCAGGTGTAAAGTCACCGTAGATGTTGGTGGAATACAGTATCCACTATATCGTATTGTGTTTAGGCAGAACAGTAGTTTTTTATCTTTCAATTCGTTCTCCAAAGCCAAATTTTCCAGCAGCAGCTCGCAAGGGATTAATTTCTAAGGTGGAACCGATTTCTGCGTTGAAGTTACCCATCACAATAACAGTCATTAGACAAATGATAGCGTATGCGTCAATAGTTTGGTGGTCGAAAGGGCTACAACAAACGATCAAAGCCAAACTCTCTGGATTGCAGAGACAATCATGCTTGGATATAACTGGTGCAATAAGCACCACACGGTCAGCTACTCTGGAAGTCCTCCTGGCACTACCTCCTCTCAATATTTATCTGGAGAGAGAGGCCTGGTGGGCAGCATACAAAATCCATCAAGCGGTAGCTAATATGCGGCAGGCTAGCAACATGGAGCACAACCGGCTGTTGGACGACTTAAACTGTCACAGCATCCTCGGAATGCCTTCAGATGTGATACCTACCTTGATCAACCATGAATTGTCCTTTAAAGTCCTGTTTCCTGGAAGAGACGAATATGATCGGAACAAAACCGACCTACAAAGAGCAGACAGTTGTTGGTTCACCGACGGCTCCAAAACTCCTGAGGAAACTGGAGCTGGCGTATATAGTCGCAAACCAAAGGTAGGAATAACTTCGAGCCTGGGTGATAATACGACTATATATCTCAGGCAGAAATCCATGTCATTGAGTTGTGTGCACGGCTTGAACAGACGCAGCCTAGTGACAGATCAATAAAAATATTTTCAGACAGCCAAGCGGCTCTTAAAGCCCCTGGATTCTACCGCTGTAACTCTTAAGAGTTAAACCGTTTAATTGGTATGAAATTTCCAGGAAGCTCTTACCCGACAGGGCAGAAACAACAAACAAACTCTGATCTGGATGCCTGGCCACACTGGCATGGAAGGCAACGAAGCTGCTGATTCTTTGGCCAGAGAAGGCGCGGCGACCAAATTTATAGAACCAGAACCGGCACTTGGCATATCTGCAAACTCTGCTGAGGCTGCTATCCTAGCCTGGGCTGAATAGAAAACAATCCAGTATTGGCAGGAACTACGAGGACTGGTTCACTCAAAGGAGTTTACTACATATCCCTTGAAGTCAAGAACTAAAAAACTATTAGAGGTAAATAGGTTACACCCAAGAACTCCAATTGTCCTATACACTGGACACTGTAGACTAAATCATCACGTACACGACATGATGAACACGACAGACACACGTTCTGTGTACCTGTCTTGCTGCAGAAAGAACCACGTTCTCACTGTTTGGCAAAGGGCGACTGGAGTCAGAGGACCTGGACGGTTTCTCACTCAACAAGATTATCAGCTTTATTGAAAGCTGAATCTGTTGGGTGAACTATAACTAGAAGTGAGCCACAATAGACCTAGGTGGTCGCAGTGGAGAGTCTGATAAGCCCACTCACACATTAACCTAACCTAACCTACCCATAACAATGGTAATTTCCTTGTTTGTAATAGCGTGGAGTAAGGTTTGAAGATATTTGTATAACAAACACTTCTAACTCTTCTTCAGCAGCAGTTGTAGGTACTTGTGCCAAATTCACTATTATTGGCATGGATTTAATGCTTAGGGAGATTAAATAAACTCTTGTAACTTGTGTTTTTGATGAAATTATATATCATTAATGTGAAACTTATCCGAACAGGTTCGTCATGTGATAACATTTTGTTTTTGTAAGAGAAAGAGCGAAATTCCACAGACATTTGAATTTAATTGTTTTTATTTTTAATTTTTAATTAAGTAGGTACCTAGAACAGTAATAAATTGAATTCAAAAGCATACAGACAACTAATATTCAATGACTAGCAAGTACCTACATTAATATCACCAAGGTCAAATTCATCCTCACACTAAACAACACTTTAGAGACGGCCCCCATTGTTAATAACTGCTATTTCTTCCTCACTTAAAGGAAGTCTTTTCCATCGTGCTGATACTTGAAAGTCCAAAATAGCTCCTCCAGATGAAGGTATTACACTTGCCCTTGGGCCTTGTTGCTTTGCAGTGGACGGTTGACCATGTGACGATTGCTGATTTTTAGAAGGTCCATATCGAAATTTTATTGATTTTGTTCTTACTTTTGAAGCTGCCGACAGTATTCGTCTTGTGATGCAATATATCATTTCGAATTTGGTATAGCAATTTCAGTTTCGCATAAATTTTTTATTCGTGAATTGTGTTGAAGTAAAATTGACATTGACATTTTTGTAGTAGGGAAACTGGCTATGACTATTGACAATCCTATTACAGTTGTTGTAACTATATTCTGAATTGAACATTTCAAGAGAAATTAAAACTTCGGTTTTGATCATTTGCAGATGATGTCAACGAGATTGGCAAAACCGGGTCGAGTATCGCAGCATAACAATCGCTAATGATTCAAGCCCCTTCGGGGAGTTGAACATAAAAATATTGAAAACAAAAAATATGTAAAAGAACTGAGTGAAACAACTTATACTCCAGAGAAATAAGGTAAAAAATAAGGCCATCTGCGGAATGAGGTCGAACAAGCTGAATTTTTGCAGAGACCTTCATTTTGAGGTTCCAATGAATCACAAAAAAATCTCATATGCCTACCGTTGTGCGTCTTGAGATATCGAAGGTCAAAGGTCATGAAAATCGGTTTTTCGCGAGAATCTCGCTTCCAGTGCATCTGACGTCATAAGAACTCATAACAAAACTTACGGAAAATAGTATTCTCTACAAAATTGTCCATACACATTTTTTTAGTACGATCAACCGTTTTCGGGATATAGCATGATAAAACGGGAGCGCGCATTCTTAATAGGTAATACTGTATTATACTGCAGAGCTATAACTATAAAAGCACTTTTCTTAATCTGTTAGACTAGAAAATTAAATTCCCATTATTAAAACCGTTAAAAATTAGTTTATTTATAAAAAAATATATAATAAATAATTAATAACAAAAAATACATTCTTTCCACACCACGCCTTATGTTCCCTTGCCTTCCTCCTCGTCGTCAGACGCTTCCTCTATATCTGTTGGCTCTATGTCTGTTGGCAAAACCTCTTCAGGCTCAAGGTCACTGAAGTCTTCGATGTTTTGCAACTCTGTTGACGGGTTCAGGCATGCCTGTCCGTGACACTGACCACAAACTTTGGAGCATGGCAGCCCGACTTTTCTACGCCCGCACTGCGCACCACACCCCTTTTTACAATTACAGAATATTGTATTTAATAGTTCGTCTGGAGCAGGTGGCAGTAGTGGTGTTTTCGGTTGTAATATGTCGTTTTTTAAATCCCAACCCCATTCTTCAGGTTGTAGATTTTTCCCTAGCCAAATCTGTACTTGGTAGTAGACCTGATAAATATGCTGTCGAGCTGCTTCACTGGTAGGTGGAAGGGATGACAATTTAACAGGTTTATTAAGTCGTGTAGCCTTAATGAATTGGGTGTATCTAAATTTGTCAAGGTTCACTTCATCTTTTGGAGCACCATACATAGCTAACAGAAAACGCTTTCCGTTCTGAAATACTGTATCTGGTGGGCAGTTTTCTGCTTGAAATATTTGAGCCGAGTGAGTCAAATCGGAATGTTTCTCAAACATTGTCATAACCTTAAGTTTTCCTTTGTTGAATAGTGCCGATGTAGTGTCGCATCCAGTGAGGGCATGCAAAAACAAAATATGTTCTTTGCAAAGACGATATTTGTCGATACTTTTAGACGAATAAATTAGTGTTGATGTAGTCCCTTTGCCAATTTTCTTTAAGAAAATTTGTCGGTGATGTGACTGAATTCGTCCTATTAAGAGAACAAGCAAATCAATATCTTCTCCAATGATGATAGCGGTTCTTTCTTTTTCCGATACTTCCATGGCTGTTTCGATGATTAGAACATCTGCATCATCCTTGGCTTGGATTCGAGACCGACACGACGCGACGCGAAGAGGCGCTTTACAATGCAAGGGGTTTAGGGACTGCGTTTCGGAGAAATACGATCATGGTCCACTTCTTTATACCTGGATGATTATACTTTTCTTGTTCAGAATAAAGAAATGTTTTTTATTTGCATTATAATATATAGAAGCTTTGCATTTTATTACAAAAGTGGTGTGAAAATAATACATTGCTTTGTTATTAATTATATATTATATATTTTTTTATAAATAAATAAATTTTTAACGGTTTTAATAATGGGAATTTAATTTTCTAGTCTAACAGATTAATAAAAGTGCTTTTATAGTTATAGCTCTGCAGTATAATACAGTATTACCTATTACGAATGCGCAATCCCGCTTTATCATGCTATATCTCGAAAACGGTTGGTCGTACGAAAAAAAATATATGAAAAATTTTGTAGAGAATACCATTTTACGTAAGTTTTGTTATGAGTTCTTACGACGTCAGATGCACTGGAAGCGAGATTTTCGCGAAAAACCGATTTTCATGACCTTTGACCTTCGATATCTCAAGACGCACAAGGGTAGGCATATGAGATTTTTTTGTGGTTCATTAGAACATCAAAACAAAGGTCTCTGCAAAAATTCAGCTTGTTCAGCCTCATTCCGCAGAGGAAGTTTTATTTCTCTGGAGTATTATAAATTATGCAGAGGACTCTTAATTCTATTTCATATAGAATGACAATAATTAGGACGAGAGCCCGTCGACAAGAACCACCAGTTAAGCTTGAAGATTAGTTGGGGTACTTCTCAAGCCACCCCATCGTCTCAATGTCAATGCATCGGCAGAGCAATCAGAATTTTTGGTCAACTATTTCGCTTTTCCCTCCCCTTAGCCCCCCCTGCAACTCGGATTGCCATGCCGATAGACGAACGTTGAGATGGCGGCTTGAGATATACGTCCATTAATTTTTTCAAGCTTAGCTGATGATCATAAAGTTTTGTTGATGGGCTCTCGTACTAAATGACTATTAAAAGTTATGTATTATGACTAGATCGTAGCGTTGCAAATTTAATCATAATGATATTTTAAGTAACTTGAAAACAACAGCTTAAGAACAATTAGTTACAGTGGATCATAATTATGTTTCTGAACGTAATATCATTAAACAATTAGTGTTCAAGCGTGAAGGAATTATTTTGGCCCTAAAAATAATTTTAAGTATGTTTATTTTAATACGAATTATTATTAATGCTTCCGTCATATAGAAAATATCGAGAAAACGTCTTTGGATTAGAGGTGTTTCAGAATCTCATGAGCCGCGAAATGCGCAAAAGGCAAAGTTTATTCTGCGTTATAAGTATTTTTTTGAAGACACTGGAGGCTGCCTTGCTGGATACATAAACAAGAGTTCGGGATAAATTATAAACAATAAATATAATATTTTTAAGAAGTGTAACTGAGTCGACAGGAAGGATTATGTCTCTGCGCATATGAAGGTCACAGCTCATGAGATTTTAAAACACCTCTAACTGTCACTTACTATAATTTTGCTATGTTTTTGTGATTTATTTGGTCACCATTTTTACTAACGCCATTCACATTTCAATATTATAATCATAGACTTAGTTGGATTTTTCCTTAAAAGATATGATCGAAATTTTAGGTATATTTTGTATAAGTTACTTCAGTTTTGTTTTAAGCTTTATGAAGATTGATTGATTGATTGATTGATTGATTTGACAAGTAAGGTGGGCATTGCTGCCGATTTCCGGCATCCAATCTGAATGTTTTATATACCGCCGGACCGGCTGCATACGCTGCATTGGATATGGGACATGTTTGTTGTCAGCAGCGAGACCCACATGATGCATGGGGATATAGGATGGGAAGTGTAGGTGTTTGTGGGATGCTTTTTTAAAGTTCCCATGCTTCTTTTAATTCTTCTTCTGTTTTCGAGTTTAGCAGTGTGTCCCTTCCCCTGCCCGCTTGCGTCCACTATGGTTTCATATGTTTCACCATAAATCCGCGTTTTCGCTTCAGTGTGCTGCATCAGTGCGTCCTCCGCTTGCTGAGACTTGAATTAGCTCCCAGCCAGAAGATTTTATTTATTGTCCGTTCCACAGGTAAACAACTGTCTGCAGTGGAAGTGCAAGTAAGAGCCCCTAGAGAACGTTTGAAGGCACCCTGTATACCGATCTGCAAAGGTAATGTGATACAGGAAAATAAAATCTGTAAAGGCAAAAAAGACCGAGAGAATGCTTGAAGACACCCTGTACGCCGGTCTGCCAAAGTTATGCAAGACGCAAAAAAAAATGTTTACGCCATCTATAGTCATGTTTCTTTTATTGTTACTATCGAATTTTAAAGATATCGGACAGCTAATTAAGATGGTCTGGTCCATTTTACTCAATCTCGTATCGTAACCCAGTTATTAGGGCACAATTTGTAAGGTGCTGGAGCATCATTATTTTCAGAATAATTTATATCAAAACAGTCTCAAAACAATCGTGTCAAATAAATGTTAATAAATTGCTATATATGGTGAAACTAGTAAAACAAAATCATTAGTATTATAACCTGCTGATAGCATTTCACGCCGCTTCGAATTCATTAAATTTTACAACTTTTATAATCAACTTAATACACCGTATCTAACGATTCGAAAATAATCAGCGTAGTAAGTAGAATCATTTTACTCTCAGCTATTTAAACAAATTACAAGCTCCATCTGTTTAACAAGATAAGTAAAATAGAAAATACATTTCACACAATAATAACGAAATAAATGTTTTCTTTACAACTCGATGACCCTAATTGTAGCAGCCTCATTTCGAATTTAAAATTTTTCTTGTTAAACTAGGTTTTAATACCATGTAATTTTTCTTGTTTTCTGTAACGGTTGATCTGTGCGTTACGTACCTACTGCACTTTATTATGAATTCTAACTGTGTAAACCGCACCGCAAAAATGTCATCAGCCCAATACATTTTATTTATATAGATCGGTGTGAGGTTACCTTACCACATTCCTTGACGAATAAATATTACATGGGTAAATCAAAATTTAAAATTTATTTGGTACTTATTCAAACGCACTAGGAAGAATACTGATTATTATTATATAACTATGTTGATATTTCAACTCGTTAATTTTAAAACAATGTTTTTACTGACACTTCAAACTGCTTTATCGTACAGACCAATTTACAAAAGTAGAAAACACAAATTTAAAATTGAAAAAAAAAACTGACGAAAAAAGTTACCACATTATAGAGAAATCTAGCTACTCATACTCAACCAAAATGTGGCACGTTTAATCTAATGCATTTAGACGGAAAACACTACAAAGTTTTTGAAAAAAATGCGGGAATCGAGATTATTGCCTACAGCTTTCAAACTATTAGGCACAGAAACTTCGATGAGCATTTAAACTACAGGTAATTACGTCTTCCATAATTTTTATTTAGAGTTTTACACCCGGAAGTTTCATTTGGTAGTTGAAAAACTTTTTTTTTTAATTTTTACAATATCAATCATACAAAACAAGTTAAATTATAAATAAAATATTAAATCATTTTCTACAACTTTAGTTGAACGAACAGGAATGGAGATACAACGTCATTCGCGTTATCCAAGATGGCGACCGGAAGACAGGAGGTACAGTCCCGACTTATTGGTTTTGGACTCTATATACCCATGTTCCCCTTCCATTTTGGGCAAATATCTCGATTCGCGCATTTTATGCATTAGACTGGTTAACGATTCCGGGGTCATAGGTCAATAAAGGGTCTTGAAGTCTGTCTAGATTGCCGATGTCTAGGAAGAACTAAGGGTTTGAAAAAAGCCCACTGGTTCCCAACGAACGAGTCTTTGGGGTTCGAGAAATCGAAAAGAACTCTATCGGCAAACCCTACTTTCACGTTCTCGAATACTTAGATCGCGTGGCCCCTGGGTACATGGTGTAGAATAGGCGTGCGGTATGTACCAAACTAGAGAAAGTGAGAGGCGAGTCTTCAGTTTTAGGGCAAATCGGCTAAGGTATGGAAACCCTAACAGAAGAGCCCCTGGTCCTCCAGGTTGAAGGTTGAGCGCAGGGCTAATAACCCTTCCTTAGAAAAATTGCATATGTTGTGAATACGAAGGCTAATGAAACTGGACTGATATCTCAACCAGAGCAAAAGTGAAAGATATACTAGAACACAACAATAGGAAAGAGAACAGAAAGTTGTACAAAACCATAAAAGAAAGCACACAGGTATTTAGACCAAAATTAACGGCATGCAAAAATAAACAAGGAAAGGTGTTAACAGAGAAACAAGAAATGATAAATAGGAGATACTTTAAGGAGAAATTATGCGTAGACAATAATGAAAATGAGACAGCACACTACTATACAGCAGAACTCAATATCCAGAACCCGACTTTCGAAGAGGTAGAATGCTTAATCAGGAAACTGAAAAACCATAAGGCACACTGCGTGAACGGAATCATGGCAGAGCTGATAAAGAACGGAGGACCAGAGCTATGGAGGAGAATCCATAACTTAATAACTTTAATATGGGCACAGGAATAAATGCCAGAAGAACGGACTGAGGGAATAATACAGCCGATCCATAAGAAGGGTTTTCCTCTAGTCTCCTACAAGCTACTTGCGCAAAGCGCGCAGCAACAAATCTTCCAGTTTTAGTTGTCAACTTTCTTTGATCTTTACCGACACTCCGCGGGAAACCAAAATTTAGTGGAAGATTTGTCTCTCCACAAGTGGGAGACAGAAAAAGTTGCTGCATTTTGTAGAAAAAGCAACAAATTGCCGCAACTTGTGGAAAACTTAGTGGAAGACTTTGGTGTAAACGCGCCTTTAGAATGTGACAATTTTAAGCCAATTACATTGCTAAATGTAGTCTACAAAGTATTATCTGGTATTATCTATAATAGGTTAGTAGTCTACTCCAAAGAAATAATAGGGGACTATCAATGTGGGTTCAGGCCGAATAGATCAACAACAGATAACATATTTATATTAAGGTTAATACAAAATAGCTTACGAATACGACATAGATCTTTATAATATGTATATTTATAGAATTAAAACAAGCATTTGACAGTGTCAAACGTGAACAATTGTTACAAGATATTCGTATCCTAGGAGTACCCGACAAGTATCTAAGGTTGATAAAGATGACATTAGATGGATCAAAGGCGGCTGTTAGAGTAGATGAGAATTATCATCAACTTTCGATATTAATCTAGGAGTAAGACAATGTGACGCACTTTCAAATATGCTCTTCAACTTGGTACTTGAAGCTGTAATGAAAAACACCAATTACAGAAGTCATGTTGGAACCAAATCATCTCAAATTTGTGCCTATGCAGACGATGTAGCTATTATCAGCAGAAATAAAACCCAGTTAGAAGAAACGTTTACTCTAATTGATCAAGAGTCCCAAACGAAAGATCTTGTAATTAATAAAAATAAAACGAAACAATGGAGGTGAAATGAACGCCAACCAACAATAACAACAATAGAAAACTATAACCTTGAACGCGTGGAAACATTTACATACCTAGGAGCGGAAGTTAACCAAACCAACTCCATAAGCAGTGAAATCAAAGCACGTAATCAGTGAAAATCGATGTTACCATTGCGCCCATAAAAAATTAATGACAGGTAGACTACTAGATAAAAAGACAAAAATAAAAAATATACAAAACCTTAATTAGACCCTTGGTAACATGGATGTGAGACCTGGACAATGACAAAAAAAGACGAGGAAATACTTAGAATATTCGAAAGAAATATCCTGTGAAAGATACATGGGCCAGTCCAGGACGCTAATGAAACATGGAGAATCCGTACGAATGCTGCACCGAACGAGATCAATGAAGGGAGTGACGTTACTAAATATATAAAAAGTCAAAAACTAACATGGCTGGGACATGTCAGCAGAATGAAAGACTCGAGAGGAACCAAGAAAATATATGAGTGGAAACCTGCTGGAAGACGAAGAAGAGGAAAACCTAGGATGAGATGGATAGAGGATGTAGGAGATGACTTGAAAGCTATGAATATTAGAAACTGGAGAAGGAAATCTCAGGAGAGTAGGGAATGGAAAAAAAATAGCCAGATAGGCAAAGTCCCACCCTGGGTTATGATGCCAAAAGAAGAAGAAGAAATTAACGATTCGTAAATTTCATAAGAAAAAAATTTAACGGACAGAGAATATTATCGGATATTACGTATTGAAAATAAATAAAGCCATTAAATAATAATAGCTATGTACTTGGAAAACGAGCAAGTAGGAACCAAAATAATTAGTATTAGTGCTTACTTAATAGACAAACTTTTTATTTGTATTTGAACTTATCAATATCAAAAACTTTAAATTGGTTAGAAAGTAGATTATAAATTGACGTCGTTAATGACAGAACTTATTCTACATAACAATATGGATGTCTGCTGATGTGGTAGTGTAAATTTGGTTTTAAATCGGGCCATTATATTCCTTAACTTTATAAGAAACATGATCATGTTTTTTAATACAAATGTAGTGCAACAACATTTATTCTGAACTTCTTGAAGGTGATTCTTATCAATTTAATCGAGGCAAATGCCAAAAACAATATCACAGTACTTGAAATGAGACATCGTGTTGACTCATAATATTTTTTAGGTTAAAATTTAAAACATGGATTTGAAAATATTAACTTCCAAGAAAAATATACCCTTGCTATCAATGTTTTTACGTGGCCTTTAAATCTCAATTTAGAGTAAAACATTACATACTAAGACATTTCGCTGTCGGCAGCAATCTCAAAAAATGTGGTACCTTTTTTTTTCTTTTTTGGTTTAATGGCTTTCAGCTAATTGCCATTAGCCACGTAGATTTGTTAAAATACCGTTTACAAAGAAAGGGAATACGAGAAGGACGGGGAATACATTGGACACCAGAAAAACAAAGGACCCAGTTGGCTCCAATTGTAGTAAAAAAAGTTTGTAAAGCTTTGTACGCACATGTATTCTTGCTTATTAAAATTTCTGGTAACCATAGTGGATGTTTAAAGTTAAGATCAGTAAGAGTTTTAACAACAGGTAGGGACTGGTCTTTGTATAATTCACAGTTAAAAAGAAAATGATGTAAATCTGCGTTGTCATATCCACATTGGCATGAGGGGTTTTCTAAAATGCCAATTTTATGTAGGTGGGCGGGAAATCTTCCATGATTAAATCTCATTCTAATAATAGTTGTTAATTTTCTAGTGATGGTTAGATTGCTAAACCAGGTTTTTTCTGGTATGTTCCGGTGGATGTTAAAATAATAAGTATTTTTAAATTGCCGTAATTTTTCCAATGTAAGCTCCATTTCTCTTTGAGATACTTCTTGGCGGTGTTGGCTGCATCGCTTTTGTCCACTCCCATACTCAGTAGCCTATTGTCGATTTCTTGACATTTTATTATATTGTCAACTATCTCATTTCCTTGTATGCCACAGTAGCTTTTAACCCAGATGAAAATGACACTTATAGCTTTGGTTCTTAATGCTTGAAGTTGTTTAATAATTTGAGTAACAAAAAAAATTTTATGTCCTTGTTTTGGGAAATTATCAATGGCTGATAAAACTGAAGCCGAATCTGAGACAATTAGAATATTTTTCGCTAGGTTTTTACTATCTAAAAATTCAAGGCACTTCCATATAGCTACGGCTTCGGCTGAAAATATAGGGTAGTTGGTATTTAGGGAGTAAGATTTTCTAATGTCTCCTTCAGGTATGTAAAAACCACATGACACGTGGTCTTTTGTTTTCGACCCATCCGTGTAGGCTTTTGTATAGTTTGTAAACTGATCTACTACACTGAAAAGAACAAGTTGTGGTGTTCCATTATAGGATGGAAAAATACATTTTGAGTCCATTAATACGAACTCAGGGCCGAGGTCTAAGACCGATTCATAGTTTATAATGTCTATGCAGAGATTTAATTCATTACAAATTTCAGAAGCTTTCGCTAATGGTGGATTATTTTTGTTTGAAAAATAGGTTGATGTTAGGTTATGTATAGATACGTCATATATGAGTTTGTGGTACCTATATTACTCTATGTTTAAAAGCGAATTATTTATTATTTGTTTGCTTATAGTAATAAAATATATTCTTTATAAGATTTTGCAAACAGCGATGTCAAATATAAATATTTCATACTTATTTATGGACATTGCCTTGGTTTTGCACGAAACATCGTTGTGAGTGGCTTTGTGTCTTTCTGATGAGCTCAGAATAAGGGGGAAAAACGTTTCAAAGGCTAAGCATTTTCAAGAAACTGAATGAGAGGTTTTAAGAAAATGTAATCCATTACAATGAAAATTTTTTTAAGACAATGTAGGTAAATAAATTCATTTTAGGCCTTTGTTTTCATTTTTGTCAAATAAGAAATTTGACAAATTTATTTTAGAATTCTAATTTGCTAGCACAACCAGAAGTCAGGTTATCGAAGGAATGCAAAGATTTCATTAATATTTTTACATACAGTTTTTCTTTTAGTTATCATAGATACCTTTTTTGCGCTGTTTGCAAAATCCTATAAAGAATATATTTCACAAATTATTCTACGTTTTAAATAGTCAGTTCCATGCGCAAACTTTTCAAAGCTGATTAATTAGATAACAGTTCAAAGTGAAATTATGCCCATTCAATATTGCTGTTTAACCTTTTACTTTATATTTTACACCCTAAGGCAGCGTTATCGTGTAAAGGCAACACAATATAATTAATAATAGCGCCCTTTAAACAGGCTGCATCCCCATTTATACTGAATCCCAAGGGGCTGAAAGCTGAAAGTTGTTGTCAACTCCAAAGGAACTTATAATTTAGCACCATTATTTCAGAGCTCAAAACATTATTTACTAATTAATTAACTTAAATTTTAAATGCCCTCAGTAACAATTCTGTTAGTGAATAAACTTAAAATTCTATTCTTCAAACTTTGCTGTTTATTATCTTGTTGCGTAAAGTAAACAAATTCTATCTTAATTACACTAATAACATATCACAGGTGGTATAAATACTTTTTTTCCTGAAATCCTGAAATGGTATGGGAGAGGACTAGACATTTTTAGACAAAGGACACATCCAGTATCCGATTATGCTATTGAGTACTTGTTCTATATAATTGAACATTCTACAGTATACTCGTCGCATCTTTTTGAAAATAAGATATTTTTAGGGACAATTGTTGTATATGTTAATGTAGTCATTTCTCTATAATTTTCATTGTCGAGATGTTCTTTAGTACTATGCAGCATTTTTATGTTTGTATAATTTTATCAACACTTCATGTGCATTTAGTTCCTTAAAATGTTTAATAACCTCAAATTTATTGTTCGATTTTTTTTTTCAAAAACAGTACGGCTCTTCTTCTGGTGAACATTACTGTACAAATTTCAATACAATCGGTTTTCTCTGTCTTGAGTTATCGTGCATACATGAGATACATGATGGATGAAGAGTCGAACAGCAGACATTTTGAAAGTTTGATGAGAGAATAATATCTTTTGTTTCTTTGCAGTTTTAAATGTGTCTATCAATATATTCTTAATTTTCGTATTTGCGAAGAATATAATAACATTTAACTAAATTAGGTTCTGTTCCATTATAGCTTACCAACCAAATTTAAAGGTTATATCAAACACTTGGTGCCATTATTACAAACATTTTCAAAATATAAGGAATGTAACAGATATAATGGAGACTTGTAAATCTTATTGTCCTCCGTTGGAATTTTTGGTACATTATTTTTGTAATGGTTTTGATCCTGTATATTTTTCACAAAAAGTGGTTCCTTCTGACTACTTATTGCAGTCAATCGACGACCAAATAGCCAAACAAGTATGAAATACTAAAGATACCTATAAATAGTCCGCAATAAATATGAACTGGTTTCCTGAGGGTTGCATATATTAAATATTATATTTAAAGATTCCTGTCTATACCCTCATATAAACACTAGTTAGCGAGCTAGTAGTTATTTAAGAGCACATTTAAAAAATGCTGTATTGTTGGAATGTATATTGAACAATGCATGGTATTAAAAAGAAAATTATCCTGTGAGGCGAGTAGGTAGATGTGGCCACATGCAAGTTGCGTAAACACTCTTGCTCAACTTGGACGAGAGAGAAAATTTATATCTGTTGGGTTACTTACTACCTGGTTCGTACTGACGAGGGCCAAAAACCTGAAACTGCAGTATACAGATGGTATAACTTACGCTGGCAAATTAGACAAAAAACGCTTTGTGTTTTAAAGGGATGGGTATTCATAGCACTAAGAGCTTTTTAATTTTTTTGTATTGAGCTGTGAAAACAAAGAAAAATGCAAAAATACTTTTTTATAAGTTTGGACCGAGTGGATGCCATGTACCTAATATTGTCAGTACTCAATAGTTAATTAATGCTCTCTATGACCATTAAAGTTTATTGCAAATATCACGAACCATAAATTAAGATGATGAATCAAGACTTACGTTGTAAAAAAGTGCATTTGCAAAATGAAAGTAATTTTATCTTTAAACCATACCATCAATTTTACATTACTTATACCTAATGAGGACCACATCAAAAACAAACTGCGTTATGTGCTATGTTATACATCGCTTTAGGAACAGATCAATAAATGCACCCATCTACATTTAATCAGATTGTCGTTAGGAAACATACTGATTTATGTCATTCGGTTCGATAGCTGTAAAATCATTGCAGATGTTGGTGGTGCACACATAAATGATGTCACAAGTATGGCCATTACTTTTGCAGGTCTATCCTATGTATTCGTATTTACGAGAAGTTCAACATTTAATGTGTGACATTGCACATTCGAGTGGCTACATGTTAGTCAACTATTTTTCGATGTTTTTATTCTCTGTTATAAATTAGTAAGTAGTTCTGTGTCTCTAATGGTTGACTTGTTAATTCACAAACAATTATTTTTCATCTGGAACATTCAGATACGTTTATAAAATATACTTTACATTGCATGCATTAGTTTTAATTGATCTGATAAATATTTTTGGTTTTTCTTGGTAGTACACTTATTGTAATATATACTTATGCCTAGACCTTTTATTTATACTATCAGACGTACTGTTAATATTAAAGCAAAATTTAATATAATACATTAATAATAAATACCAGATGACGATTTGTCTTCGGCTGCTAATTGTCTTTTAATACTTAACCAAATGCAACTACAAAGAAAATAAAGAGAATTGAGTCATGCTCTTGAGATTTTCAGCTATAATATCCTTAGGGCATTGATAATGTACGAGATAATTTTATGACAATCGAAAGCACGTTACTTGGTAATAGCCCGACACCGAAGACAATACATATTAAGAATAAAATATTTATTTTTCATCTTAGTACAATATAATACAATAATTGTAAAGTAAATTTCATAGAAAAATAAATTCAAATAATTCACAAGAAGCTCTGGGCTTGACTGTTGGTATAGGCTAGTGAAATACTAATATTATTATCCTCTGAAACACAGTATCTCATATAATTGCTTATTTGTGGCATATTCAATTTTTTTTAATCTTTATTGGGTATTTTGCAATTGAAAAATATTTTAAAATTTAATTGAAAAATCCCAGGATACATCAAGTTAATTTGATATCAACGGTCAAGAAAATACAAATATTTATTTAAAATTTAATGAGAGATTCCTCTGCGTCAAATGGAACACACAGAGGTTGATTCAGGATAATTCATAAACTTCAAGCTATAGGTACATTGATCACTATTTTGAAAAAAGTCCTAACTCTCAGGATACTTGCAAGAATTGTTTTTTGACTCCTTCCTCACCTCTCCAAAAATTTAGCCGGCAACCCATATTGGTTAACTAATTTTCACATATCTAGGAGACCCTGTACAATAGTTTTCTGGGATACAATATCGGGTCGCATCGATTTTTAAATCAAAATCTAAGTGCACCCCAGCGAACGGTACCTAGTTCTTAATATTTTTTGTATATTTTAGAATCACTCTAGTATATACACCAAATCCCAAGTTTCCGCACTCTTACCAGCTTGCTTTACTCATTTTTTCCTATTTGCTACTACTTACACCGACCCCTTCAACGGAATTGTCTCAAAATATCAGTTCCAAATATCTTTATAATATATACGTGTACCAAATCTCAAGTGATTATCGCAATTTTATTCCATCAGCTTCTTTAAAAACGCAGTGGTGGAGGGGTTGAAAAATGTTATGAAAAAATCTGAGGCCTTGGATATACACCAAATCCTAAGTTTATGTACTCTTACCAGCTTGCTTTACATATTCTCCCCTATTTACCCCTATTTAACTCCCAACCATTCAACGGAATCATCTCAAAATATAATCTAATTCCGAATGTTATAATACATACCTGTACCAAATATCAAGTGAATATCTTAATTTCGTTTTATTAATCCTTTTAATAATGGAGTGAACGTGGTGGAGGGTTCAAACATATTATAAAAAAGTCTTAGACCTTGGTTTCTAGTATATACACCAAGTTCCAAGTTACTGTGCTTTTACCAGCTTGCTTCATTTATTTTCCTTTATTTGCTCCTATTTAACACCGAGCCCTTCACCGAAATTAGTGCAAAATATAATCTAGTTCCAGATCTTGTCATGGTACATGTACAGCTTCAGAAATTGTAGTTCGCAATATAGGGAATACACACCCCGCCCCATAATTCGTGAACGCAGGTTCTGAAAGTAATCGAGTCCGAGTCGGTCCGAGTCGACATTGAATTCAGTACACCGTTTGAACTGAGGAAGGATATACTAATAATTTCTACACGGAACGAGACTAATATTTCGTCAAAAGTTAGTTAGAAGTTATTTCACATTTTTGACAAATAATTTCTTCTATTGAAAGTATTTCTGCAGATTCATTTTAGCCATAAAGGCTATGGGAATAAAATAATAATTCTTATTAAAAACGAAATAAAAATAGAGCATTAAAATAAAATTAAACAATTCTCAGAAATTGAAATCAACTAATACCTAATTATTAAATAATAAATTATTCTTATTAAAAACGAAATAAAAATAGAGTATTAAAATAAAAAACCGCTACCTAAGGAATCACTACTTCCACATCCAGATCTTTCATTAACGTCACTTTAAAGGAAACATCTTGACTAGATTTGCACTCTAGTACGTGAAATTTATTGGTCATAGAATTTTAATAACATTTGGGCAGATGTTGTAGAAAATTTTGAGGCATTGCTTTTCACTATATACGATAAAAATGACGTTTCTAGTTTACCCTACTTATTTTCCCCTATTCACAACCTGCCACCTCCCACCCCTTCAATGGAATCATCTCAATTTGATGTTATTACAATACATAATTGTCTTAACTTTTAAGCGAATATCTCGATTCTATGTTATCAATCCCATTAATAATGGAGCGAAGATGGCGGGGTTTAAAAAATATTGTAAAGAAATCTGAGGCCTTGGTCTCTAGTATATACACCAAATCCCAAATTTCTGTACTCTTACCAGCTTGATTTATTTATTTTCCTGTATATACTCCTATTTAACCCCCAATACTTCAACGGAATCATCTCAAACTATAATCTAGTTCCAGATGTCGTTATAAAATATACGTCTACCATATATCAAGTTAATATCTCAATTTTATTTTATCAACCCCTTCAATAATGGAGTAAGGGTGGTGGGTGGTTGAAAAATATTATTAAAAAACCTGAGACCTTGGCTTCTAGGACATACACATGTTTCTGTACTCTTACCAGCTCGCTTCACTTTTTTCCCTATTTACCTTTACTTACCCCACTTCTTCAACGCAATCATGTCAAAATATAATTTAGTTTCAGATATCGTTATAATACATACGTGTATTTTCAAGTAAAAATCTAAATTTAATTTTATCAACTATTTTAATAAGAGAGTGGTGATGGTGGGGGATGGAAACTATTATAGAAAACCTGAGACCTTCGCTTCTAGTATATACACCGAGTCCCAAATTTCTGTAGTCTTATCAGCTTGCTTTACTTATTTTCCCATATCTACCCCTATTTAACCTCCAACCATTCAACGGAATCATCTCAAAATATAATCAAGGTCCAGATGTCGTTATAATACCTACGTGTACCAAATTTCAAGTGAATATCTCACTTTTATTTTACCAACCCCTTCAATAATGGAGTAGGAGTGGTGGGTGGTTGAAAAATATTATTAAAAAATCTGAAGCCTTGGCTTCTAATACATACACCGAATTTCAAGTTTCTGTACTCTTACCAGCTTGCTTTACTTATTTTTCCCTATGTACCCCTATTTAACCCCCAACTCGTCATCAGAATAATCCCAAAATATAATCTACTTCCTGATGTCATTATTATATATACGTGTACCAAATTTCAAGTGAATATCTCAATTTTATTTTATCAACCCCTTTAATAATGAATTGGAGGGGGTGGGGGATGAAAAAATTATAAAAAATGTTGTGGCCTTGGCTTGTAGTAGATACATCAAATTTCAAGTTTCTGTACTCTTACCAGCTTGCTTTACATATTTCCCCCTATTTACCTCTATGTACCCCCTAATCCTTCACCGGATATCTTCAAAAGACAATCCAGTTCCAGATCTCGTTATAATTTATACGTGTACAAAATTTAAAGTCAATATCTTAAGCCGTTCTGGAGAAAACGTGCGGACAAAAAAGTTACAGACAGACAAGAAATTTTTTTTCGCTCAAATTTAAAATCTCGACGTTTCATGACATTCTAATCCCATTTCAAGAAAAAAAAAATTTGATTTTTTTTTGCGATTACTCTACTTCCAATCCACTACGTGGATGTGGAAGTAATTAAATAACACTCATAAATTAAAATCAACGAATAGTAATCACAAATAAATGAACGGAGTGGAGAGGATTGGTCGGTTTTGAAATGCCACAGTAAATAAATTTATTGTGTCTTCAGTAGAATGGCTCCCAAAGTACCACTTCACAATTTGCACTTTTTCAGCAGTTTTATAAACAGCCGGCATTTTAACGAAATTGAGATTAATTTATGTTATTCCCACGTCTTTACGGCTAGGCTACTGAAAGCAGAAATCGCGGGATCAATGACGAAGTCAAGCGGTGGTGCTATAAACGAATATTAATGCCTTGCGTTCATCTACGGCAAGGCGTGGTTTACCTGCGCAGATACATGTTTACATATTATCAAGTACAATTTCCGAATCTGTCTGTATCCAATTTCAAGTCAATATATTTAACCGTCCCCGAGAAACGTGCGCACAAAAACAGTTACAGACAGACAGACTGAATGTTTTTTTCGCTCAAATTTAAAATTTTGACATTCTATGACATTCTAAGCCTGAACATATTATTTATAGGATGTTGCAAACAGCGGAAAGAAGAATTATCTATGAGAACTTAAAGAAAAACTATATGTAAAAACGTTAATGAAATCTTTGCATTCTGACTTCTGGTTATGCTAGCAAGTTAAAATTCTGAAATAAATTTGTCCAATTTCTTATTTGACATTCTCATTATAACACTAGCATCCAACATAGTCCCCTACGGCTAAGCAGATGAAACTAGTATCTACATGACCCCTACGGTATGTAAATTCAGTTAAAAATGAGACCAAAGGTTTGAAATTAATTTATTTACCTACCTCGTCTTTAAATTTTTTTTCATTCTAATGAATTGCATTTTCATAAAATCTCTCATTCAGTTTCTTGGAAATGCTTAGCCTTTGAAACGTTTTTCGCCCTTATTCTGAGCTCATCAGAAAAGCACAAAGCCACTCATAACGATGTTCCATGCAAAACCAAGGCAATAACCATGAATAATAATAATAATAATAATAATAATAATAATAATAATACTATGACGTTAATTGATTTAATTGTAACAAGTAATAACGATAGCACTGTTATACAAAATGTAAGTGTAACTAGCTTAGATGAAATGTCCGATCATGATTTAGTATGTTGTAGATTAAATATCACGCGAAAGATTGATCCTCCTGTTATTAAGACAATAAGGGATTTTAGAAATTTTGATAATGCTTTATTTAATGCCGATTTACAGTCTATACGCTTTGAATCTATCTATAATACGAACAATGTAAATGATAAAATTTCTTTTTTTAGTGATGCTATTTTAATGCTTTTTAACATACATGCGCCACTCCAAAGTATAAGAATCACTAAGAAGTATTCGCCTTGGATTACAGATAATACACGTCTGCTCATGTCCCTTAGAGACAAAGCTCGTTTAAAATGGCGTCAAACTAAAAATATAGTTCATTATAATTATTACAAAACCCTACGTAATTATACCACTCTTGCGTGCAGGAACGAAAAAAGAGCATATTTTGAATATGAATTACGTGTAAGGGGTAGTAATACAATATGGAAAGACTTACATATGTTAAATATGTGTAAACAGGGAAACTGTATACCTAATAACTTAAAAAATGCGGAAGGTTTGAATATGAATTGTATTTCCACAATACCTGCTGATCACGATATTATCAATTTCTACAAAAATAACATTAAAGCAGGAGTTGAACCATTTCAGTTTAAGCCAGTTCCTGAACATAATGTATTAAAAAATATATTTAATATAAAATCTAATGCACAGGGTCATGACGGACTTAATATTAAATTAATATCATTGTGCTGTCCAATTATCATACCATTTGTAACTCATATTATAAATTTCTGTTTTGAAAAGAGTGTATTCCCGGATTCCTGGAAAGAGGCTATCGTCCAACCGCTTCCTAAAATTACTAATCCGTTGGAATTTAAGGATCTGCGCCCTATTAGTATTTTACCTGTTCTATCTAAAGTAATCGAACGAGAAATAGATAATCAGTTACGTGAACATATTTCTAAATTCAATATATTACCAGAAGTCCAGTCCGGTTTTCGCCCTTTGCATAGCTGTGAGACAGCCCTGCTGAATATTACAGATGATATTTTGAGGGGAACAGATGAGAAAAAGGTTACAGTGTTAGTGCTTATCGACTTCTCGAAGGCATTTGACACCTTAAATCACGAAGTGCTACTCTCTGTTTTAAATTATGTAGGAATGACTGAAAACATAATTAACTTTTTTCTTAATTATTTCTCTAACAGAATTCAAAGAACTAAAATCGACGATGACGTATCTTCTCCCCTTGAAATATCATCTGGAGTACCACAGGCTTCAATCCTAGGTCCTCTTCTGTATACACTGTACACGTCTGATTTTGTAAAAGCACTTCAGCACTGTTACATACACTTTTATGCTGACGACACGCAGCTATATTTATCATTGAACCCCTTCGAAACTGTAAACGCAATCAATAATTTAAACACATGTTGCGGCCATTGTAAATATATCTAAGCGCCACTCTTTAAATATTAATGCAAATAAAACAACTGTGCTTGTTTTTGGTCCACAAGATGCACGGTCCTTGGTATCCCAACAAGTTCATGTAAATGTGAATGGACACCTAAATGCACCAGTTAACCACGCCAAAAATTTAGGACTGATTTTTGACACACATCTGAGAATTAAAGTTCATATTAATAACTGTATACGTGTGGCATATATGAATTTAAAAACTATATCCAAAACAGACTTTTCCTAAACAAAAAAACCAAAAAAATCCTATGTGAGTCGTTAGTATTATCCAAATTTAATTTCGGTAGTGTGATTTATGGCTCCTGCATCTATGCTGAGGATGCCCGCAGAATACAGGTGATACAGAACTCCTGCCTACGGCTAATATTTGGTATTAGGCGTGGGCAACATATCTCATACAAGCTTAAAGAGGTAGGTTGGTTAAATATGTCCAGGCGACGTCAACTGCACTCCGCAGGTCTATTTAAAAAAATTATAGAAAATAAAATACCTGCACATCTTCATAAAAAAATAACATATAGAACAGACGTCCATAACCTAAATTTGCGACATAAAGGTACACTCACCCCTCCCTCTCATCGTACGGAACTATTCAAAGCCTCATTTACTTACCAAATCACTAATATGTTCAACTCGATTCCAACGGCCATAAAAAATAAGTCTATTATATCCTTCAAGCGTCATTATAGGCAATTGTTATTAGCAGAGCAGGGCAACTCCTTGAGTTGTTGAATAAAGAAAATAGATCTGATCATGCCCTGGACCAATGTTATTCCCTTTCGGTGTTATATAATTATACGTGACTTGCAGGTGTGTATGTATGTGTAATGGATGTCTGTATGTGTCTTTGTGTATGTGCATATATGGATATGTTTACTAGTGTACAGCTTAAGGTGAAAAACAGAAGTCATGCAGCGCATGACTACCTGATCTTCGGCTTTTTCCAATAATTGTATTATTTTTTTTGCAGAAACTGTATATTATTTAATTATTTATATTTATGTTGGAAATAAAGACCTTTTATTATTATTATTATTATTAATAAGAGATTTTATGAAAATTTAATACTGTGAATGAAAAAATTTTTAAAGACAACGTAGGTAAATAAATTAATTTCAGACCTTTGTTCTTATTTTTAACTGAATTAACATACCGTAGGGGTCATGTAGATACTAGTTTAATCTGCTTAGCCGTAGGGGACTATGCTGGATGCTAGTGTTATAATGAGAATGTCAAATAAGAAATTGGACAAATTTATTTCAGAATTTTAACTTGCTAGCATAACCAGAAGTCAGGTTGTCGAAAAAATGCAAAGATTTCATTAATATTTTTACATACAGTTTTTCTTTTAGTTCTCATAGATAGTTTTTCTTTCCGCTGTTTGCAAAATCTTATAAAGAATTTGTTTCATTATTATAAGCAAACAAATAATAAATAATTCACTTTTAAACATTCTAAGCCTATTTCAACAAAAAAAAATTTTGAAATTTATTTTACGATTACTATACTTCCACTCCACTACGTGGATGTGGAAATAATTATATTATATTTTCTCTATTTTCGTGTTACATTCTTTCATAAAACAAATATTTTTTATGTGGAGCAAAAATAAATTTTCTGCACAAGGGCCCTACGACTCCTTACTGCGCTACTGATTGCTACTATTATAGTTGTTATGCATTAAAATATATTTTTTTAAATAGGAATTTTTACTTTTTGTAGAATAACTGAGGATTTTTCACTCGTGAATCAAGTAAATTTTACTGTGCAGATCGTTAAATTTACAGTTTATATTTTTTCCTATCCGTACTGTAAAAAGTAATTCGTCGTAATTAGTCTATATCTGACCCCCCACCGCTCCTGTGCAGTATAGCAATAATTACAGTGATTTTCGCCGTAAATTTTCCTGTACGGATCTTTCAATGTGTAATCAGTTTAATTAGAGATAAGTTTATAACGATTCCTGTAAACAGTAAGAAGTTCGGTCAAAGCTCGGAGGAGGGGGGTAATTGCACCCATTGCCCCCCGCCTTGATATGATAAATAAAATTTCTAATATAATTTATATTGATCTATAATTAAAAACATCCCGATTGCTGAAAATTACGATACGTGTTTGTTTATACACAAATACACACTTCCACACATAAAAGAAGAAGAATGTAGATTGCTATAAAAAAGCAATTTGTCTGCTTCGTGAGCAGCATTTTCATTTGGATGCAAATGTAGCGTCTACAAGAAAGCGATTGTTAGTCAAGTTCAAGAGCAAATACTGAAAAACTCCTATGCAGCAAACAAAATATGCCACCGTAGGGGAATAATAGACATAATATTTACGTCTGTCGCCGACGTGCGACAGTGTAACATTCTCCAACAAACCCTTAGCCCCCAATATCTCATCCTCCAATACACTATATAACATATCGCCCATCGGGAGTCAATCTGTATATCGATCTGTTTCGGATTCAATTGTCATGATGTACCGAAAAGTAGAGATGAGACGCCCAATAAGGACGACGAAACATCCTGACACAATGGAGGGAATACATCGTGGGGTCCTGTGAATTGTATACGGTGAGCCCAAAAATTAGAAACAATCTTATGCCGTGCGTTCATTGAAGCGCAAACTGAAGAACACGAGTTATTAACACAAAATATGCAATTTTAGTTCCACATCCACGTTGTGGAGATAATAGGTAATCGTAAAAAAACCAATGTTTTAAAAATAGATTTAGAATGCCATGAAACGCCCAGATTTTAAATTTAAGTGTTTGTCTGTCTGTGTATCTCCATGTGGAAGTGACTAAATAAATAAAAAATTGTACAAAATAAAATATGTAAAAAACAAACCTAAATGATTGGTATACCGGGTGAGTCACGAATTGCGCTCGCCCCGATATTTCCTAAAATATTTGGAATAGAAAATTGAAATTTGGAGGCCTTATTACACGACTAAAATGCCATCATTTCAATAAAAAATCAAGTTTACTGCACATCCGGTTTGAGCGTAAATGCCCACAACTTTCGATTTTTAAATGGAACTCCCTATATATTTTTACATTTTTGGAATCTAGAGGAAATTTTGAATACAATACATCCATTTTGGTCACTTTTTGATAAACATTAAAAATTTTATTAAAAAATCTATTTCTGAATCCAGAGTGCTGTGGTGCCCAAAATATATTTTAGTTTGTGTGCTACGTTTCTATAAAAATAAAAAGAGCAATATGATTGCATTACTTAATTCTCTAGAGGCGCTTAAAATTTTTAAATGTGATTTTTACCCACTAACTCGGTTTTTTTAAATGAGAATTTAATCGTTCACCAACATTTTTAAATACCTCATTTTCATATGAATCTAATGCTACCAAAATTTTGAAAATCCGCTCAGAAATATTTTAGATTTCAGCCAAAATACAATGCAACCAAGCTTTTAGAAACATGCGGCTAATAGATAATAGATTAGTGGGCTTTGGCAACTAAAATGGCACATTTCTGTGTAAATCTGGTAACCTAATAACATTGGAAAAATCATGGTAGCCATTGAATGTAATAAAACAATATCAGCTGTCAGACAGACTCGTGTAGTTATAGGCAATCTTGAGCTATCAAACATTTAATAATTGTGAGCGCATAGAACGTTACTATCTATTAGCCGCATGTTTCTAAAAGATTGGTTGCATTGTATTTTGGCTGAAATCTCAAATATTTCTGAGCGGATTCTCAAAATTTTGGTATCATTAGATTCGTATGAAAATGAGGTAGTTAAAAATGTTGGTGAACGATTAAATTCCCATTTAAAAAAACCGAGTTAGTGGGTAAAAATCACATTTAAAAATTTTAAACGCCTCTAGAGAATTAAGTAATGCAATCATATTGCTCTTTTTATTTTTATAGTAACGTAGCACACAAACTAAAATATATTTTGGGCACCACAGCACTCTGGATTCAGAAGTAGATTTTTTAATAAAATGTTTAATATTTATCAAAAAGTGACCAAAATGGATGTATTGTATTCAAAATTTCCTCTAGATTCCAAAAATGTAAAAATATATAGGGTATTCCATTTAAAAATCGAAAGTTGTGGGCATTTCCGGTCAAACCGGATGTGCACCAAACTTGATTTTTTATTGTAAAGATGGAATTTTAGTCGTGTAATAAGGCCTCCACATTTCAATTTTCTATTCCAAATATTTTAGGAAATATCGGGGCGAGCGCAATTCGTGACTCACCCGGTATATAAAGCAAAAGTTACTGGTGTAAATAGATTATCACAAATACTGGGTGATTTTCTTAACCTGAAACTTTCAAATATCTCGAGTAATAAGCACTCTACGAAAAAATGTTTCAAACAAAGGTTGTAGAATTGAATGGGGGCAGTTCGGCGGTGTATGTCACTTTGACTTTGGGTGGAAGGGTTATGGTCATTCAAGAATAAATTCGTTTTTTAAACGTCAACTCCTATTTTTTATTGCAAATTCGGATTGTCTGAATAAAAATAGACTACATTTGTCAGAAACATTTTTTCTGAAATTGTCATTTCTTTTACTTATTCGGCGAGGAAAAATCAAAATTTTAGAACTTTGCGATTTTTGTACTCGAAAAAGAAGGAATTTGGACAAAATTGCAAGAGGCAAAAAGAGTTTGGAATAATCGCGGGATTGTTTTCAAATTTTTTCGGAATTGTCCATGCCCTTTGCAAAAAGAGCATTGTGGAGTTTTCAAGTTCATCAAAACGGGCACTGGACAATATGGTTTAAAACATTTGTTTTCTAAAGATTTCAATATTCAATTTAATATTCAAGGAACAATTATTATGATAAGGTGGAGATAATTTAGAGCGACAAAGCAAACAAAAAACCAAAAAGAAACGAAAACGAGGATAGGAAAGAGGTAAAAATCGGAAATTGTGTTTGTGAGTTTGAATAGTTGGATAGAAAAAGAGAGTGTGGTTAGATATGTTGCCGGAAGGGAGACAACACCTGATGCGGTAATTTTTGTTCTGTGCAAGAAATTGCATTATGCTCTCTAATTTGCGTAATGTTGTTTGTTACAGGGCTATCACCAAGTTTTAATTGATATGGTTTTTCCGTTTAAACTTTGATGTACTTCGCTAGTGGCGTTATGTCGTGACAACGCGCGTAGAGGTCTCTTAAGGAGATAAATCGTCAAGAGTTTGAAATGAGGTGCTTTATGTTCCAGAACTTTTACTTTATTCATGGTCGTGTCTAGTATGATGCACCATACGGGGTCGCATATCTTAGAGCCAGTCCCACAATAACAGCGTAAATCAATTTTTTATTTTGTCTGCTGAGTCTACTAATCCTAGTGAGGAGCGGGTACAGACTGTCTGTACAGTTTCGTTAACGTGTCAGTTGAACATTTGTCCAGTCATACACCCTGATACTTCATACACTCCTTTTCTAGAATATTGTTTCTCCTTATCAAAATTGGTGTTAAAATCTTTTACTCTGTAAATTTGGGCGTGAAGACTATAGATTTCGACTTCTCCGCATTCACCGGAATCTTCCAATTTTGTTATATTTCGTGTCACGAGCAATGTAGGCTTTGAGATGCATGTCAGCATTTTATGCACCACGACTATGCGCGTACATGGCTGTGTCATCAGCATACTTGGCAAGTTTAGTATTCGAGAAAATGGTGAAATCCCACAATGTTGACAGGTTGTTATTCTTTCGCACCTGCAGTCTTTGACGGTCAGATATGACTTTCAATGATTAAAAGAGATCGGACAGTTTATCTCGGTGCTAGAGACGGCTCTCATATATACGTAATATTATATTACAAACATTTACTGAAACAATCAGAAAAACGACGTAGTGGTGAAATATTTATTATTACCAGCTACATGTGCTTTTGGTAATAAATTTAACTTAAAAACATATCTACCAAAAGACAATTTTGAATTAAACACACACGTTCCTGATCTGTTTAATGTGTGGCGTGTTTATTTAATTTTATGTTAGTACATATAACCTACTTTTATTGGAAATCTACTACATTTGTGAAACGTACTGACAAGTACCTAAAAACATAGTGGATTTTTTATATTTACAGTGGTAAAGGCATTCGACCCCGACCGAGTGTCACCAATAAATTACAGTTTACGGAGGTACTTTTATGTTTTTTACGGATTTATCTCCTTTAATTATATGACGCCGCCGAAATTGTGCAACATTTCAAAATCGATTTTTACCTATACTGTGGCAATTTGCGCCAAAATTTAATAAAGGGAAAGGGTAGGCCATCCCAGATCGCAGTTTTGCAAACCGTAGTATAAATCTAGCCATATGTACGTACGTATGTATCTACAAACTTGGTGTAAAATTATACAGAGTCGGCGGTATACAAAAATGTCTAGTGCTTCTCCGGCTGCATAGACTTGTGGATTCGCGATTTCCCAAAACTGCAGTTTGATGGAACAGATCTTTATTGTAGTAGTTGCAACAAAACAATTTCTTGGACATGTGAAACAAACGTTAATAGATATATTTCCTGACAAAAGCATATTAGTGCTAGTGGCTCTACTAATAGTGACAGTCAACGCAGTTTGATTTTAGATTTAGTGGAAGTGATGGTGGGATGTAACAGACCGTGGTAAAAACTAGATAAATCCACTTTTTAGACAATTTTTGGAAAACTGCATTAGTGGCAAATATAACCGTTCAGGTGCCGTCGGAAACGACACTCAGAAGAAAATATTTATCAACGGAGTGTGACAATGTTAGACAAAAAATTTCTTCTGAGCTTACTGGGAAATACATCTGGGTTAGTGTAGACGAAATCACCAATGCTTGTGGTGAGAAGGTAGCAAATGGTTTAGTGGGTGCATTGGAGAAAAATTGTTCAGTGTGTTAACACTTGATCGTCTCTACGGTTGTAGAAATGACAAATTGTCGCATTATAGTGAAGGCAGTGAATTCAAGTATATTAAAAGTTATGGGGTGGCAAATATGTAGAAAATAAGGACAATGTCTTACTATTTCTCACTGATGGAGTGAATTATATGAAAGATGCAGGACGAATTATGAAGGAAACATATCGCATATGCTGCATGTAACATGTGTAGCACATGGACTCCATAGAATTGCTGAAACTATTAGAGGGTGCTACGCTAATGTTGATAACTTAATATCTAGTGTAAAGAATGTTTTCCTGAAAGCACCACATCGTGTACGGTTTTAAAGAAATACTTCCAAATGCACCATTACCTCCAGCGCCCATTATAACACGGTGGGGAACTTGGCTAGAGGCGGCATCATACTATTTTTGCCATTTTGCAAAGGTCAAACTAGTAGTACCGCGGTTGAATCCAGATGACGCAGTTGTCATTGTACAGGCTCAACAGGCATTTATGGATCCAACTGTTCATGAAGATCTGAAGACCATATACGCAAGTTTCTCGCGAATTCCTCTAGCCATACAAGACCTTCAACATATTTCAACATCAAAATTTACTACAGTTGATGCAATATACATCGTGTTCGATCTCCGGCAATATATTTTTCAATTTTCAATTACCTAGAGAAATCGCCGAGAGGGCTCAAACAAAATTTCAAATAGTTTTTAAAACCAATCTCGGATTTGTAACGATGTCATCTGTAACAAACCTTTTAAATGGTAAAGAAGTAGACTTTTCTACACCAAGCGTCAATACGGCAACTTTAAGAAATTGCACATATTTCAAATACGCTCTGATGACATCTGTTGACGTTGAGCGGTGTTTCTCTCAATATAAATGGATTTTTAATGACAGGCGGAGAATGTTAACTCCAGAGCATTTAGAACAATATTAATAATATACTTTTATATTTGTTATAGATCGTGAAAAATTACATATGTGTAGATTACTTTAAGGTAGTGGAAAATACACGTGTGCGTTTTAGTTCAATATTACATCTCCCATTATCTCCTCCTGAAGTGAGTGCTTATAATAAACTGACCATATTAACTTTAGATATTACGGAATTCACTAAAAAAGTACAAGATACAACAAATTATATCATAGTTACTTGCATATAAATCTTTCCGCGCCGGCAGAACCAACCCTGACTTTTACGTCACCGAGATAAAATTTCCGATCTCTGATTATTAGTAAAGATACTTAAAAAACATATGATTCAAATATTCCTAACACACACTGGTGATAAATCACATGTAATAATTTCTGCCTTTTCCACTGATTTGAAAATTAACATTTTTCATTGAAAATTTTGCTGTTTTTTAATTTGAATATTACTTTTATATTAAATTCTTAATAAAGGACTGATACACAATCAAGAGCGATTGCCCTTGGATGTCTATCAACAAAAAAATTGTCCAAATGAGTTTTTTATAATTATTATTTAGACAATATAAATACTTACGTACGATAACCTGAGTGTTTCTGATTCCAGATAATGTAATATACCACATATTTTAAATACGTGTCATCAAAATCGATTCTGAACATTTGGGTTTCGAAGAGAAAATCTTTTAACCCGTTTAATACGGAAGAAGTCACATTGGAAAACATGAATATAATTTTTATTGCAACTCCACTACATATAAATTAAAAAACTTCGATAATTCTTGTCGAGAAATATTCAGTGACCCATTTTAAATTCGCGTTAAATGCACGTGAGGTAATATACCTTTTACAATTCCTTCTTTTACTTTTTATATGTATTATTACCCACAACGATACAATCTTGAAATTGTACATCGATACGCTTCGCTTCGACATACACGAGAAAAAGAGGTCAATAAGCTGCACAATTTATTTTAATTATACATTTTCCTACCGTTAGTGGTCGTAAAACATGGAAAAATATTTTTGATGATAATCCCTTTAGTAGCATTTGAGGAAGTCATTTAAATTTTACATATTTTATAAACAGTAATATTTTTCCATTTTATTCCAAGAGCCAGTAATATTCAAAAGTTTGTTGCATGCAAACTAACAGTCATTCCTATAGGCCGATTCAGAACGGTATCGAGGTATTTTTTTGAAAATTATAAAATGTTCATTATCAGCGTTTCCTTGTAGTGGGGATTACTTAAGTCTACTTTTTATACAAACCCCAACTGAAAGCCATTTGTGAAATATCTTCAAACGAGAAAACATAAGAATCTGGGTAAAATTGCCTGCTTCATGTACAAGCGCGATTATACGTAAAAGCCGAGAGGAAAAAGTTAAAAATTATGTCATACCTCATCCACTGGAAATTGGTGTTATTTTGTCGGATCCTGTTACGTCAAATCAAGCGCCTGCCATTTAACATATTATGCGATGAAGAATCATTTTTTAAAAGATTTTTGAACATTTGAAATATGAGGTTAAAATGGACATTAAGACTCCAAAATTTGGATACATGTTGTTGAGCAGTTGGGCCACGAAAATTTTCGAGTGCTCTACCCATAACCTCCCTCCGTGCCCGTGGGGAGAGTCTATTAGGGCAAATAGAGGTTTAATTTAGTTTAGGGGTCAGAGTGATGCTAATGTGGGAGGTTATGGCCAGGACACTTGAAAATTCTTGTTTCCCAACCTCTCAACAACATGTATCCAAATTTTGGAGTCTTAATGTGTATTCTAACCTCAATTTTAAAATTTAAAAAAATCTTTTCATAAATGATTTTTTAACGGTTAATATGTTGAATAAATATACAAAGAGTTAACCGGTCGAGCGGGCGCTTGTTTCGGCGTAAGAGAATAATAAATCCGACAAAATTTTACCAATTTCAAGCAGTTGGGGTACGATATAAACTTTGTTCTTTCGTTCTATATCAAGAAGCCAATTTTACTGAAATTCTTATATTTTCACATTTGAAGATATTTCACAAATGCGTTTCAGTTGAGGTTTATATAAAAAGTAGACTTTTCAATAATCCCCACTACAATGAACCGCTGATAGGGACCACTTTTTAATTATCAACAGAGTACCTCGATACCTTTCTGAATCGGCCTATAAGAATGACTGTTAGTTTGCATGTAACAATTTTTTGTGTGTTACTGGCTCAAGGAATATTTAACTTTTTGACTTAATAAAAGTACAAAATTTCCTTTAGTAGGTACTGTGGGGACGCATTACAATTTTTGCACGAATGGAAGAGGCTAAATATTATTTATTATAAAAAATCAGAACAAATGCAGCAAAGAAATGTCTTAAACACGATGTCTCCATTAACTCATTGGTTAGATGAAACGAGAAAAAATAGATGCTTTTAAAGAATTAAATTTTTAAACAACATTGTAATGAGGCATTCACGAATTCATATCACATTACTAGATTTCCATTTATCCAGTATTTGCACATGGATCTAAAATCTGCACACGTACCCAATAGGTCGCATACGTACCCGAAATCTGCACACGGACCCAAGCTTGCACACACTTCCAAAGTGGGTCACATGTGGGGATTTCGGATAAAAAAGCATAACGAAATTCAATAGAAATCAGTGCTCCTCAGGCATTGGCCTTCAACGTGTCAAGCTGGGCTAATAATAGTAATATTGAGACGTTACCATAACGGGCAGCATATAAGTCGACCGCTAGATTTTGCAGCGTGCTGGGCTGAGCTGGGCGTTGACAAGTTATTTATCCAACGCCGATAGAAACCAACCGATAGGAATTCTTCAGCGTGTTGCGCTGGGGTTCTCATGGTTATTTGTATCAGGTCGGCTCCCGGTAACACCGCCATTATCGACGCCACGACATATCGCCGCTACGTTGTCGTCGTTACTTAGAGATCGTAAGAGATACGGAAATCTGTTAAACGAACTTATATTATGCCATACTGCCTTTATTTACCTGTTGATGAGAAACAAAGCATTCATTTATATTTGAGCTATTTTATGTACTAAACTGAACACTGGAATAACTTCTCCAAATCAGCTACCCAAGCAAAGTATGTTGCAACATTCATAGGCGTGTCAAAATTTTTCTTTGCTCTTATTCATATAGTTCTGGCAACTCATACTATATTCAAGTTGGTCTCCCTTTGCTGTATGGCACGTAAACAATATCACGCTAGCTAACGCAGTTTCCTGTCTTTTCGTCTCACTAAAGTTTGTCAACTGATTTTCTCTGAACCATCGGTCGTTCTATATTGTGCTCTCTCCGATGTATTCAAAAATTAAAGGCTCGAGAAAGTACGATAATCCCTCTGGGAAACGAATTCCTTAAAGAATCGAGTTTCTAGTGAAATGTGCCAATCAATTCACACCAATTGTGCCCAAACTCACATCTCGAAAGTATCAATACTCCTTTTGTCCATCTTCTTACCTACCCGTATTATTACATCAGAGCGATAAATAAAAATGAATAAAATTAAGTAGTTAGCAACTCAGATTTTTGTGTCTTGTGATATTCTTGTCACGTCAAACTTTCTTCAACTGGCAAGTTGCCAATCTGTATTCCTCGTCGAATCTCATTGATTGCTGATGTTCGTAAGGGTATTGCTCAGTCTACAGTAATCATATCATGTTGGTTGTAATTGCAATTTACACCGGAGTCAGATATTATTGCTTGAATGTGCAGCGTCTACATGATCCTTCCTCGCTTGCTGCAACTAACGTAGTATCATATTATTGTCTAACAATCTCAAGTTCATCCATAGTTGCCAGTCCTTCAGAAAACGTTGCGTCACGTATTCGCTATAGATGCTGAAGAGAACTGATGATAAAACACAACTCTGTATGATGTATTTACCAACTTCCAGTGTTGTTTCCACTTCGGATTTCAATATGGAAGATTCACGTTTGTAAACCAATTGTCAGTCATCTTCTGTCTCGGGATGGTCAATATAGAAAATCTTATCGCCGTATTGGCGTGATACTTCAATAATCTGATCTCTATTAATTTTTAGAGTACCGGTGGTGTCTATAATATCTGCAAAATAATTGGGTTACCAAGATGTTCCTGATAACCTCTCCGCCTGTGATCAAGGAAATAGTTGAGAGTGAGTTTTTTTGACAATTAGGTATTATATATAAGAATTAATATAACAAGTGTATTTCGCTGATATTACCTTCTAACTGACGAAGTTACATGTTTTTGAAACGTCTCCAAATATTAATCCTAGATTTTTTCTTCTTCTGAAATACTCAGTGGATATCTATATAGTTTCAAATTAAGATATATATGTAGTAACAATGTCTCTCATATTTTTATGCAGTGACATTTGTCAGCAATCAGTTTCATATTGTAGTCAGTGGGTACAGTGAGGTAAAATGTGAATGACTGGTTCTTGTAACAAAAGCATTATTTATATTACCAATAAAAGAACATTCCAATTGGGACCCAATTGATAGTTATAGTCAGAATTACTTACATTCGACCTACGAATAGGTCAGAATATTTTATTTACAATTTAGTGACAGGTATTATCAGAAATTGTCCACAAATTTACCAACATGGGGAGATATATTAAAGTAAACTCGAAGTCTAAAATATCCAAGCGAGATCAGTGGAAGTTACACACCTCAATTAGTAAGTTCGTTTGTGGAAATTTTAATTTAATCACCAGAATTTTATCTCAGTGCCAGAGACGGCCCTCATATAGATGTAATATTATATTGCAAACATTTACTAAAACAATCAGAAAAACGACGAAGTGGTGAAATATTTACTATTGTCAGCTACATTGTATTTTTGGTAATAAATTTAACTTAAAAAACGGAAACAGTTTTTACAAAAACATGTAAAACATATCTAGTAAATAAAAAGACACTTTTGAATCAAACACACACTTTCCTGTTCTGTTTAATGTGTGGAGTGTTTATTTTGTTTATTTTTTATAATAATTAAATATGAGAACCCAATTAGCTGCTGGCAACATAAAACATTTTTCCCAATAAAATAAACCATCTTTATCTAAGCAATATTAAATCATACATAACAAACAATGTTAAGGATTAATGGCATAAAACTGTACCGTGTGCATTACGTGATAAACTGAATTTTATTTTATATTAAAATGTTAGTACGTATGTTCATACTTATTTTTATCAGAAATCTACTACATTTGTGAAACTTACTGATAATTACCTAAAAACATAATTGATTTTTTATATTTGCAGTGTTAAAGGCATTCGACCCCGACCGAGTGTCAACATTGAATTCCAGTGTACGGAGGTATATTTATGTTTTTTACTTACGCGGTTGTATTTCCTTTAATTATACGATGCCGCCGAAATTGTGAAATATTTCAAAATGGATTTTTATCTACACTGTGGCAATTATTGGCATTTATTCAACATTTAATCAAGGGGAAGGGTAGACCAACCCAGATGGCAGTTTTGCAAACTGTAATATAAATCTAGCCATATGTATGTACATATGTACCTACAAACCTAGTGTGAAATTATACAGAGTCGGCGGTATACAAAAATGTCCAGTGCTTCTCAGGCTGCAATAGACTTTTGGATTAGCGATTTCCCAGAACTGCAATTTGATGGAACAGATCTTTATTCTAGTAGTTGCAACAAAACAATTTCCTGGACATTTAAAATAACTGTTCGTAAATATATTTCCTCACAAAAGCATATTAGTGCTAGTGGCTTTACTGATAGTAACAGTTAACGTAGTTTTAATTTAGATTTAGTGGAAGTGAATATTAATTATTGGAATGAAACATATATTAGATTGCAACTTTGAACATATGATATCTCAAGCTAGTTATTATTATAGTTAATAATAGTTATTCATAGATTTTGTTGATCAGTTCCCTCATTTTCCAAAGACGATATGTGCAAATTTGCTTTTTTGATGTTATTAAAATGAAGTACTTATTATACTAAACCATATTTTGATATTTAAATAGCATTCTATCGTGCATCAAATTAAAATTTCATGAAATAAATAACACAAAGTTTTAATAATTGATCGAGTATGCAAAGCACGCTATGATTAGCGGTGACGTCATCGTTTTATTAGTGGATTAGATCACATTTAAATAGTAACAAAACATTTTATTCACCTTATTTACGATTTATATCTGATTAAATAAATAATGCCTAATACGGGATTTGTGGAAGCTACTACTGGAAATTTAACTGCTCTAAAAGTGATTACTGTTCTGTCACTAAAACTCTTCTAGATACGTCTTTGGATCTATCTCTGCATCTTGGCAGAAGAACACCACTTAATTTTCATTACAAAATGGTAAGACTGCAAAATAACATGTGTTTATAATATACAACGGCATTTGTTTACTGCCAATGCAACTGATGACCTCATGGATGTGAAACAAAATGATGTAGTGTTATTTCAATTCAAAATAAAATGGCTTATTATACTCTTCGCAAATATTAAACGAAGAGTATATTGCATTCGATCGGCACATTTCTAAAACCGGTAATATTGCTCGTAGAGAAAAAAATTTCATATTACTGTGTTGGTGACCGAATTTTGAACAACCTTCAAATTGTCCGTCCGTCTGTCTGTCTGTCCGTCCGTCCGCCCGTCCGCCCGTTCACCCGTCTGCCTGTCCGTCCGTCACGTTTCTCGTAATCACGATAACTTAAGAACGAAAAGTCCGATTGTATGAAATTAGTGTTAGCTAAAGGAAGAACCCTATTATTTTTGAACAAAATCAATCAATAAATAAAAAAGATATTAATTTTCGTTATGAAAAATGTTTTGTTTTGTTTTGTAATTAAACAAAAAATGTTTCAAACTTATATCATTTACAAAAGAAAAACTGCAAAGAGTATCCTATAGAATGTGCAACAATTATATAACAAGTGTAGTAAATCGGCGAAGAGTATAGCGATTAACTTGTTTTAAGGTTATTTGACTGATTGTCAAAATTCAAGTGCATTTAACCATAATTATCGTCATTTTCAATAACCGTCTTTACTTCCTGTAGTATTGTAATCGAGACAAAGTCACTAGGCGAGAGTTAATTCCAAATATTATTGTTCTTCGTTGTTTCTCAACTATTTTTTGAAATGGACCATCCTTATATTACATTTACCAGGTTTACTTTTTGGCAACTGTGTCAACTATGCTCCAAATATTGTGTCCTTTCTCGTTTCCTAATTATTTTGTAAATATGCATAATTTTCTTGAAAAGTATAGTAGGTTTCCTCTTTGGCAATTATGTCAATTATATGCCATTTATAATTTTCTTCCGTTAATTAAGAGTAGTTAATTAAGAAACGTTGGAAAATAATATTTGGAATGTAGTTGATGGTGTATTATCAAGGAGTAAAGCTGATGTATATTTAGTTAGAAAATATACAGGACAGTCATCCAACAGAAAAATTAATTAATAAATAACAGGAGGAAAATCAATTCTAATTTTTCCCAAGAATATATTTTCACTCTTTTTAGTGGTTCCATTTCATGTAAATCTGTAAAACTTATGCAATGATGGTGGTCCTATTAGACTCGTTATTTTGAATCTTTAACTTTTGACGTCATATACAGTATCAGCTAATTGGAAAACAACCAATTGGTAGTTTAAACGCGGCTGCGGCGCCTTCGCCATATTTTCAAATATTCTAAAATTGAAAATACTCGAGTCTATGATATATCGTCTATATAAAAGATTTTCATAGAAATCACTTAAGTCATCCTAGAGAAATCGACACGAAAACATGAAAGAATTAAACATAAATATTCGTTGATTTAAGAACCTCCTCCCTTTTAAAAATATTTAAATATGATTAAAAAGTAATTTTATTTATTTTGTTTTTTTATTTATTCATCTTATTTACATTAACGTTCTGACGGAGTTTAACTATAGCTATTCCACCAGTCAACCAGGGGACACGTACATATAGACATCAGTAGTGCATTTTGGGAGTCGGATTGAACCTCGATAAACACATTTTTTTTTCTAATCTAACGAGACTATGTCCTTCCCCCGTTATCGAGAATGCTGAACACTATGGCAGTGGTTAAATCTCCCTCCGAGGTCAGCCCACTCTTTAAATGGCCAAAACCAACCCCCGAAAGGGACAAACCGCGTATCCGCCGTCTCCTACCAGCCAAACCTGTGTTACCCCCGTTTTCGAGGATACTGAGCACAATGGTGATATCAAGACCCCTTCTCAACCCCCGCCAACCCCTCAATTGGCTAAAAACCACCCCTCAAAAGGGCGAAACGCGGATAGGCCGTCTTCCGTTTGCTAAACCCGCGAAAACCATCCGTTTTCGGGAGTGCTGAGCACGATGGTGTTGTCGAGACCCCTTCTCGACCCCCTGACATAGGCTCGTTAAGCTAAGAAAAATTTGTATTCCTGTCCGACTTACAGAATGCACGACAACACAACAACCATTCCCTGCGATATTGCCATCTACCGCAGTTGAGACTCGAACTCAGGATAGATAACAGCGAGTAGACATGTTGTGCCACCTAACAGCGGTCTAGTACACTGCTATCATCTCGGTAACACATAAGAAACGCCACTAAACATCCATACCCTGCCCAAAATTCGAACCCGGGACTCCGTGGTCGCAAGCCAAATGCCTTAGCATTGCGCCACTAGAGCCGATTAATGACTTTATAACTTAAGCGTATACTTTTACTTCCACATCCATGTAGTGGATTGGAAGTAAGTACAGTAATTGTAAAAGAAATTTATTTAATTTTTTTTCTTCTTGAAATAGGTTTAGAATGTCATGAAACGTCCAGATTTTAAATTTGAGAGAAAAAAAAAATTCTGTCTGTCTGTCTGTTGGTATGTATGTCTGTCTGTCGGTCTGTCTGTCTGTTTTTTTTTTTTCCGCACGTTTTATCCGAAACGATTTAAGATATTGACTTGAAATTTTGTATACGTATATATTATAACGAGATCTGGACTGAATTGTTTTTTGAACATATCCGGTGAAGGGTTTGGGGAGTAAATAGGGGGAAATAAATAAGGCAAGCTGGCAAGAGTACAGAAACTTGACATTCGGTGTAAGTACTAGAAGGCAAGGCCTCTGATTTTTTAATAATATTTTTCAACCCCCCAGCAACCCTACTCCATTATTAAAGGGGTTGATATAATAAAATTGAGATATTCACTTAAAATTGGGTATACGTATGTATTATAACGACATCTGGAACTAAATTATATCTTGAGATGATTCTGTTGATAGGCTGGGGGTTAAATAAGAGTAAATAGGGGAAAATAAGTAAAGCAAGGTGGTAAAAGTACAGAAATTTGGGATTTGGTGTATATACTAGAAGCGAAGGCCTCAGCTTTTTTATAATATTTTTCATCCCCCCTCCCCTCCCTTTTTAAAAGAGTTGATAAAATTAAATAGAGATTTTCACTTGAAATGAAATTAGATTATGTCTTGACATGATTTCGTAGAAGAAGTGGGGGTATGTAGAGGTAAATAGGGAAAAATAAGTAAAGCAAGCTGGTAAGAGCGCAGAAACTTGGTACTTCGTGTATATGCTAGAAGCTAAGGCCTCAGATTTCCTTCCTCCACCACCTCTACTCCATAATTAAAGGGATTGATGTCACAAAATTGAGATATTCACTTGAAAGTTAGTACCGTATGTATTGTAATGACATCTGATTGAGATGATTCCGTTGAAACGGTGGGAGGTGGTAGGTTGTAATTACAGGAAGAGCAAGCTAGAAACTTCATTTTTAACGTATATAGTAGAAACCAACGCCTCCAATTTTTCTGACATTTGCCCCAAATGTTATTAAAATTCTGCGACCAATAATTTCCACATACTAAAATGCAAATATAGTCAAGATGCTTCCTTTAAAGTAACTTGGATGAAAATTCTGGATGTGGAGGTAGTGATTCCTTAGGCAGCGGTTTTTTAAGTTGCAATGACATAGTCGGCTATTAAGTAAATTAAGTAATTCTAATTATTATTGCCTTGATGGTTGTCTATTTTGCTTGTTCGCTGGTTGGGAGGTATTTGAATTTTACACAACAGAACTTAATTGGTAGCCTATTCAAAAGAGCCAGAAAAGACCTGTTTAAAAGAACAATGCCAACCGAGGTTTTTCAGCAGAAATACGTACCTCTCAGTATGTATAACTTTTGTGCCTAAAATCCAACTGCTGAAAATTAATGCGTCTATGTTTAATTAACAAATTAACTTCCGGAAAACGAGTTTCTGGAATGTATATATTTATCTTTAGGTTTTACGAAAATGCGTCCGTGGAAGAAGTTGCAGGTATTAAAAATATTTACAAGGTAAGCCCAACATAAAAGTGGGTCAATTCGTTTTTTGACGAAATGCAAGATACTGCTATAAAACGCTGACTCTTAATTAATTTTTAACTTAAAAAAATTGAACGTAGATGTAACAAACTTAGATAGATTACAGGTTATGCTGTGAAGAATAAATGTTTTTTTTTGATAATGTGTACCTGTACAATTTTTGCAAAAAATCGTTTGTTTATAAATCAGGCAATTGCTCAAAATTAATTTCTACCGCTTAGGGGTGTCATAACGTAACGTGGTTGGGCTTATATTCTTACTCAAGAGTAGTACTTTTAACGACAGGAACATCAACACTGACAACAACAATCGTAATACAAATACCAATAATTGGGCAAAGATACGTGCAGAAGAAAGGAAAGTTAAAAGATGTCCATTTTATGGACTGATTCGCTTTTCTTTGCAAAACTAATGCGATATTTCATTCTATCTCGTCGAGCTACCCCAAATCGTTTGGCCATAACTTTTTACACGTACAGAGGAAGCCGAAATAATGATGATTTTGCGAGCGAGTACGATTTTGAACGTTCGAGTTCAGTTTTCTGTGCGCCCCCCCGGCACCCAATTGTGCAAGTAAGCACTTTTTTGTACTCAATTTGCAACGCCTACGTTGCAAAAATCGACTTGCTATAAATGAGAGACCGAAAGTACAACTCTTTAGGGAGAAAATAAGCCCAACCATGTTACGTTGCGACATCCCTAAGCTATAGAAATTAATTTTTTTAAAAGTGCGGTTTTTATAAAAAAATGCATTTTTGTAAAAATTATAGAAGTACACATTTCCAAACAAACCCACTCCTTCCACACATCAAAACCTATAATCTACCAAAGTTTGTTACATCTACGTTCATTTTCTTTTAAGTTAAAAATTAATTAAGAAACAGCGTCTTTTAGCGCATTTTGGATTTTGTTAAAAAACAAACTCGTTGAACTCCAAATAAACGTAATGGAGCTACAACTGATACAGTTATCATCAGAACCAGAAACCAAAAGAGAATATAGAGATTATAAAGTAGGACCCCATAAAATCTACATTTTCTGATGGAAATCGGATGATACATAAGTTTAACGCAAGACAAATACAAAATTAGATCCACAGTAATCACTACCAATATTATCAGATTATTACTATATCGACAATGTGTAAATCGGATGCACTAAAACGTTTTAATGAAAGAAATTAAATGATCATAATTGCTCCTGTTATTAATAATATAAATTATTTATAAGTACTAATTATATAGATAAACCCAAATTGTTAACAAAAAGAGGTATTTAAAAAAAATATTATGTGTTGTTCTCTATGAATATTTATAAACTGGTAAAATAATTTTACACTGACCCAATCTTTATAATTATATACCTCAAATTTACCACAATTGTGGGGCAGAAGACGGGCATGTCTGATAGTTCAGTAACCACCGATTTAATGATGATACAGTGAACAGTAATTTGTACAGAGATAAACGTTTCTCTTAATAGATTGATATTTGTATGCATATTTATTCTACAAAAAAATGAAGATACATAACAGTTAAACACATAGTAGGTACATAGGTATATTTAATAACAGATATTTATCACTATATGTCTAATTTTTATGCAAATATTAAGTTACAATATACAGAAATTGATTTTCAAAGCAAGTACACAAGCGGTTTGTAAACAAAATATATTATTTATATATATACCGAGTCAACCATATCTCTTTACAGACTATAAGGTTTTATCTGACTATAAAGTTGTAGCAACAAAGCTGTATTGACCATGATTTAAAACAGCCACCGCGCCACCTAAGGAATCACTACTTCCACATCATCCAGATTTTCCATTCAAGTTTCTTTAAAGGAAAACATCTTGACTATAATTACACTCTAGTATGTGGAAATAATTGGTCATAGAATTTTAATAATACTGGAGGCCAACGTCATGAAATTTGAGGCCTTGATTCTTAGCATGTACGCCAAAAATGTAGTTTCTGGAATCTTACTAGCTTGCTCTACTAATTTTCTCCACACCATCCACCCCCTTTATCTGAATCATCTCAATCAGAAGTCACTTATAATACATACGTAAGTATATCAAATTTCAAGTGAACATCTCAATTTTATTTTATCAACCCCTTTAATAATGGAGTGGAGGTGGTGGGGGTTTTTAAAAATATGATAAAGAAATTTGAGACCCTGGCTCCTAGTATAAACATCAAGTCTCAATTTTCTGCACTCTTACCTGCTTGCTTTGCTCATTTTCCCCTATTTACCTCTACTTACCCCCCCCACGCCTTCAACGGAATCATCTCAATATGCAATCTAGTTCCAGATGTCGTTATAATGCATACGTGTACCAAATTTCACCTGAATATTTCAATTTAATTTTGTCAGTCCCTTTAATAATGGAGTGGGGGTGGCGAAGGGGTTGAAAAACGCTATAAAAAATATGAGTCTTTGGCTTTTAGTATTTAACCAAATTCAAGTTTCTGTACTCCAGCTTGCTTTACTTATTTTCCCCTATTTACCCCTACTTACCCCCGAATATTTCACCAGAATCATCACAAAATATAATTTAATTACAGGTGTAACCATAATCATCATCAGCAGTGGTCAGTGTAAGCTTGCGATGATGATGATGTAACCATAATATACTATACATTTACCAAAGTGAATATCTCAATATTCTTTTATCAACACCTTTAATAATGGAGTGGGGGTGGTGGAGAGATGGAAAATATTATTACAAAATGTGAGACCTTCGCTTCCAGAATATACTCAAAATCCTAATTTTTTATACTCTTACCAGCTTGCAATACTTATTTTCCCTTCTTTAAACCTATTTAACCCCCAATCGTCTCAAAATATAATCCAGTTCCAGATGTCCTTGTAGTACATATGTGTACCCGATTTAATAATAATAATAATAATAATAATAATAATAATAATAATAATAATAATAATTAATCGTCCGCTCATTCCTTAATTCAACGCCATAATCACAAGTATCTTGCTGCGGCCGATACTTGTCTGTGTACCCACCATTACTTAGTGGAGATTGAATTTGAATAATAATAATAATAATAATAATACGTTTATTGCTTACCCAAAAACAAATTTTACAAGTGTTTTTAACCATAATAAAGGGCAAACAAAAGGCCAAATGTTAGGTATAATACCAATTCTGCCACATAGGCCTGAGAAAAAACATCTACATAAATAAAAGCACCAAAATTTAAATATACATTAATCTTACGTGTAGATATGATACAATTATACAAATATAATACATTGTCAACAAATCACTAATACTGTTTAATTTTATAATATATCGGATAGACTCCGAGCAACAAACAACACAACACATATTTAATACCATAACACATACAGAAAGTCAAGTAGGTAACTTACTTTGCACATTGTTTTTTACTTCTTTGAGAGATGCTTCGGTAAAACTGACAATATTAATTATAGTTGTTGTTCAATCAGATATTGTTTATATCTACTTTTAAACGTAACAAATGATTTCGATAAACTAAGTTAATACCTCAATTTTGTTTTTCAACCCCTTTAATAATAGGTACGGGGGATGAAAAATATTATAAAAAAATCTGGTTCCTCCGTTTCTAGTATATAGACCGAAGTTTCTGTACTCATTCCAGCTTACTTTACTCATTTATCCTTATTTACCCATACTTACCTCCAACCCTTCACGGGATATATGTTCAAAAAAGAATTCAGTTCTAGAGTAAATACGTGTATAATATTATAAGTCAATGTCTTAAACGGTTCCAGGGAAAACGCGTGAACAACAAAAAAGTTACAGACAGACAGATAGACTGACAGACAGACAGACAGAATTTTTTCCAAAATTTAAAATCTTGACGTTTCATTCTATACCTATTTTAAGAAAGAAAAAAAAATCAAAATTATTTTACGATTATTATACTTCCAATCCATTACGTGCATGTGGACTTCCACACAAGTAGGCGCTTTTTTGTATTACTTAAAACAAAAAAGCGCCACCCTATTCAGAAAAAAAATTAATGTGGTCGATGTGACCGCGCCACAAGTAAAACCTGGGTTTGAAATTAAATTTTTAAGGTTAACACCTTCTCACTTTTTGTTAGTTATAATGCCTTGACAGACATTTTGTGACCAATCATTTATTCCAGTTGGCCTGCCTTGTCTGTATGATACGTCTCATAGAATAACGTCATAACATACGATTGCCTGTTAGGGGACAGTGTCTCGCCAAAGGCCTGCCCTATCGGTTGCTTGGAGACGTCAATCTAGATTTTTGGAGGGCATTCTGATCGCTCTGATTTGCTCTGAACCATTAGCAGGTCTATATTATTCGTACTTCAGTTGGTGTGACCAAAAAATTACAGAAATCAAGCGAAACTGATGCTGGAGGGTCTCACTCTAAGTTTATCTACGAGATTAGGTGTTGCTGCGATGGACTGTCCATAGAATTAATCCATTTTTTCAGTTCCTCATCTCAAAAATATCAGTGCGCCATTAATCTACCTTTCTAACTGCCCTAGTCTCAATACCCAAAGGTGAAAAAATTAGGATCGTAGCAAGTCTGTTCTTTATGCGCTTCGTGATATTTACGTCACGTCAAAAGGTACCTCGAGATAAATTAAGATCAAATGCCCTCGATCACGGATTTTGGGATAAACCTGATAATATCATTCCTTGGGCCTAAAAAATAAGATCTACAGGGTCCATACATCAAAATTGCAAAAACTCTCCCGACCAAAAAGGGCCTATATTGTTTTTTCTTTTACAAAAATGAAGCAATTTAAAACACTGAAAACATTTATGCATGTACCAGTAGTAAAGACCTTTTTTGGTCCCTATTGGGCCTTGCTAGGGCCCATATAATTTTTTAAAATTTTGCAAAGTCATGTTGTCAACTTTCAAGGTAGTTTAAAAATTTCCATACCCCGTGCGTAAGGCCCAAAGTTTAATTTCCTCAATTTCTTAACGTAAAATCACGTTTTTTAGATAGGAGCCGGTAGCCTTGAAAGCTTGGGTAATGAATTAGCCCCCTAGGGTAAACTATAGCCCCTGGGACCAAAAGCTACCCCCTTGGGCTATAAAGATACTCCATTGGGTCAAAAGTCACGCGGCATGAGTGAATGGTCTCCCAGGATTTAAAAAGGCACGCAGTGGGATCAAGAGTCATCCAAGTAGGCCCTCTCCGAAGTCAAAAGTATTTCATAATTGGTAAATAGTAGCCCCTGCGGTCAAAGTTCGTACAGCATGAGTAGCAAGTAGGCTAGTTCTTGCCTCGCCCTTAATGTGAAATTAATATTAAAAAAAAGAAAAATACAATTAGTGTTTTAACGATAATTCTTGTTTGAATTCAGCGATACAACTTACAAAACGTGAAAAAGTATCATGTAAAGTTAGCCTATTTGCTACTCATTTCATACAATTTTGACCCCAGGGGTTACTATTTACCAATTCTAGATGATATTTGACCTCGAAGGCGGGGGATTATTTGGATGACCGTTGACCCCAGGAGATGGCTGTTGAGCCCAGTGGATGCCTTCTTGCTTCCTGGAACTATTCACCCATGCCAGATGATTTTCATCCTCAGAAGGGTACTCTTTACGAAAGGAGGTGGCTTTTGGGCCCTAGGGTCTTTCTACCCTAAGGGGGTATCCTTTACCCAAGGGAAGTTATTCATTACCCACGTTTTCAAAGCTAACTTCTCCTATCTAATAAACGTGATTTTTCGTTTAAAAATTATATTTTGGCACAGATGCACGGGGTTTGAAATTTTATAAACTACATTGAAAGTTGCGTTCTTTGGATACAAATAATATGATGAAATAAAACTTTCCGCACTTCTTCGCCCAAAAAATTGAGAATCTTTGGGACTACTATATGCATCATTTTTTTTCAGAATTTTAAATTGTAGACCCTACATACCTACCATTCACATGAAATATTAAATGATTCACTTATTTACTTTCAACAATATAAATTGGTACTTGCAATAACTTTTGATTTCATGGCTTACTTAGCTCTTTATTGAAGATTATTTGTTAGAAAAATGGAAGGTATGTACGAATTAGAACTTTTGCCTTATTAAATAAATAATTATTTTGTTGTAAAATCAATTCAAACTAGTAACAATACATCTGAATATAGAATGAAGAATTCCTTTAGGTATAGAATGGCCAATAAGTCTAGTCAGTAGATCCAGGGGCGTGCGGATTTACGAATTTCGTAAATTCGCACATACGTAGTAAATAAATTTAAAATATTATGCTTAAATCTGGCAGCATTATATTTACGTACTACGTGCAGCGCAGCCGCAAGTATTTGTCCGTTGCATTAAAACCGTTACTAGTGTAATTTATATGTGGCGCCACTTAATGTGTAGAATGGGCTCGTGAAGTTCGTTTATGACAGTTATTCCGCAAATTTCACAGTAGTTGAACAGATTATTAGGCATAAAGGCACCACATTCTAATATTTATTCTATTTTGTCGATTGTACCAATTACACATAATGACCTAGTCGTGGTCTTCATCTCTGGTAGGCGAATAAAACTTAATATATTTCTCTGAATTATGTGGAACTATATAGTAGAACGAGATGCCGCTTAACATAACAGCTACTTGATGAGAATGCCGCTGATTTTTTGCTCTACTGGCAACCCTTCTTGGCCTTAGTATAGTTCTTATCACCTTTAATTCTCTAGTCCTGTGTCGGTGGTTGGAACGAATTCACTCCAGATTTGTCCACCCTGACTAAAACTACAAAAGCCTGAATTTTTTCCCCGTTTTGAAACTTATGAGATTCCTTCGTCGGTGGGGACAGTCTTAACCCTTCATATGGGTGAGTTTCAACCCTTTGAGAGTAATGGCTAGTTATCGCATCAGAGTCAAATATTTTGCACTAAGAGTTACAAAAATTTGGCCTTTGTACATGTTATGCACACTCATCTGCGACTTTTTTTAGTTTCAGTCGTAGTTTTCAAAAGCCACTAGTGAGTTAATGCAAAAAAATAATTATAAAGCAATATATTTATTTCTTTTCTTCTTCAATTCTTTGGGACTTCCTGCCACATGTATTTTTTCTTTTTAAGCTGTGCTCGGGGAATCTACAAGATATCATATTTAACCAGTATGCTACTGGTAAATTACCTCTACACCTGTGACTCTTCAAAGGATCAGTTAGAGGTTGCTTTTTTTTAAATAAACAACACAAATAAGTATAAAAACTTGAAATTAAATATTTCGCCGACGTTTTGGAAATACAATCTGTTTCCTTTTTCAAGGCTTTTTTTGAAAAATGTTTTTTGCTGTGTATGATAAATACACATCTCTAAGAATCTTTGTTATATTCAATATCCATGGATACTTACTATTTACATAGAATTGTTGATCTAGTTAACAGTTTTATTAGTTTTTATACAATGTTAAGTTTGTGAAGTTCTTCTTTTAACATAAAACTAAAAAAAACTGTTAACTATATCAACAGTTCTATGTAAATAGTAAGTATCTATGGATATTGAATATAATAAATATTCTTAGTTACCGTGGGTATTTCGTTATGTACACGCGTCCAAACCCCGCCGTTCGTTGTTTTTGTTATTTTTGAATTTCGCGTCATTGTGTATTTATAGTTAAGATTTATTTTATTGACTTTACCGTTCAAGCTGTCAAATTCTTGATTACGTACAGACACAACTTACTTGTTCTTTCTTTTTGTATTCCTTCTTGGCTTTTGTACCAAGTTTTTATTTTATTTTTCTTAGTTGATAGTTTAGTGTTGAACGAAGTGCGTATGTCCTTAATTCGACGTACCGAACTGTGTATTGATGCAGATGCAGAGATTTTGAATCATTTAGGTAGGTAGTAAGCTTTTAACCCAGGACACTCATTTATCTTACAAATGTTAATAAACCACATTTAAATTTTCTAAATTATAAACAATTCAATATTTTGTTCCAAATTAAAAAACACACATGTAAAGAAATGCTCTGTTTAAACCTCTCTGGCCATTATTTGCTTGCAATTGTGCACGAAGAGAGAACGAATTGTTTACCTCTTTATAGTTGCCTCAGTTCAGTTGAGGCGGTCCATCAAAGGCGGTCGATGATCCTTTGACACCGCGTGTGCCGGCGAGCACTTTTTTTATGACAATTTAAAAGTTGTATAATTGGGAAGTACAAGTCCATTGGCCAAGAAAAGCAGTGGTTCTCAATAGTTGTCCACCACAATATTAAAAATATTGACCTAGATCAGTTTTTTTCAAAGTGCCCCTAGAGGGAAAAGTCATAAAGGTTTTTTTGTTTGGTCTAGTCGGTCCCCATTACCAGTTTTTTTAATGACATGAAACTGATTACACCCTGTATTTTATGCTAATACCAAAGTCAAATTATAATAATATATATCATGTTATTAGTCTTTGCTAATACCAAAATTTTCGTGTAATAATATTTTATCTGATAAGTAATAAATGACCACGATATTTCTATGAACAACATTGTAAATACTCGTATCTTTACAAATTCTATGCCCATGTAACTCTCGATGTAATGAGAAATAACTTAGTTACTTAATTCTGTCATATTGCTAGATAATTATAATTTTCGATACACTATAATAGTTGACACGTTTTTTCAAATAGCAGATTATGTGAGTTGAATCATATAGTTACTATTTTAAAGAAAATTTTGTACTAAAAATTGAATGTGACTAGATTTGAACATAATTTTAAATAATTTTTAATGATAAAGATTCCATAAAGTAATTCTTCAAAAATTGTAGTCGCTATGCTCACAATTACGTCCGCCTTTTTAACTACTGATACTTTTGCGTGAAAATCTCGAACAAACCTTCCATTTTTACTGCCACCCGATATATTACTACAGTGCTTACTATACTCCATACAGCCTAGCAGTAACATCTTCTTTGACGATCATTCATCGCGTGCGCCTTCAGAGTTCAACAACGCGTCGAAGAAGTTGTCACACGCGCTTACGAGCTTTACGCTTTTATGTAGAAGTCGTAAAAACACCTTTTCGTCAGTGATTGTGGTCGCTTAATATTTCTCAGCGGTATTAGTTTTAATAGGTACAATACATTTTAGTGACCATTGTGTTTTGTTTCTTTTTTGTTGAACAATATTGAATATGAACTTTGCAAATTTTCTAGTCAGCTATGTGCTCTTGGTAAGAAAGGATATATTTTAATTTTTTACGTATTTCTTTTAGATATGTATCATATTTTTAATTTAGGGAGTTATATTATAATAAAACTTTTATTTGCACAAGAAAATTATAACGTCATAATACTTAAACAACCAAAATTTTATTTCATGTTGCGGCAACTTGTTATAGTGACCCATAATATAACTTCTACAATCAAATTATTGCGGTAAAACCATGTTTCTTCTTTAAACAGGGTGTCATTTAAATGGGTGTCCCCTATTTTCCAAACAATTTTTTGTTAGCTGCGCCTTAAATATTTTTACTAATGAAGTAATTATAATAGAGATTGAAAATCTTATCAGGAAACTGAGTTACTAATATTTTATCTGATTAAGGACATATGTGTATTATTTTTATTAGAGATTTAATTTAGGGCTTTAGAAACACAATTTCTCATATATACTCTTATTTTGTTTGAAGTATATTCGAGGTTTATGTGTGTTAAATAGATGAATATTGACATAGATGAATGTTTTGTTATAATATTCTTCCGTATATTTTGTATGTTGTAACACTTCTCACTGCGATCATTAATTTGCCCAAGTGGACTAGTGCTTCGATGAAATGCAAGTACCGTTTTGAGTCCTCATAATAAAATGCTATTATTTAACCACTTACATATTACGCATAATATGTAGGTATCTAAGATTTGTATTTGCCTTCAGATTAAAAATTTGTTTTAGAATATTTTCGAATGTATATTTTTATTGTGAGGAAAATGTGATATATTTTTAGTCACAAACATTTCGAAATTAGTGGCAATGGATTCAGAGATATACACGAGATAAAATAGAGGAAAAGATCAATTTTTTTAAGCATGATTATGTAGACTTAAATATTTTATTTAATTTGTATAGATAGGTATTGTAGGGCCCTACATTAGGAAAATATTTAATAAACTGATTATCGCATTGACGTTATGGTTAGTTCCTTGTAAAACGTTGATATAATCCAGATTAACATTATTCTTAATGTACTTAAATATGTTATATCTTCAAGAGAGAAATATTACCATTTGTATTATATTACATGCCTTTCAATAAGTAATTGTCATATAGTGCTAAATTACATATAGACAGATAGACACACATGATTAGTAAAATAAAATATTTGTAAAAACTTGAATTGTCGTCAAGAAAGAGGTAACTCCAAATTATGTAATACATTTTCGATTAAAAACACGTTTGGTATCGTCATTTGTTCATTGTCACATCTATCTTAATATCTATATTAGACGATAAGGTCCAACTAACCAGGCATCTGGTTGCGTAAAATTTTATTTCATAATTATAAACCTATTACAGTGTCGTTAGGCTTTTTCAAAATACTTGAATATTCTTTTATGGATTGATTATCGAAATATCTGGACAAATATAAGATCTTGACAAATCGTCATAGATTTCGCAGCGGATAGTAAACTACTATAGCCGCACACTCATTTTATGAAAAAATATTAAATTTTAGAAACTAAATAATTATGGGATTCGAGGAATTAACACTAAATTGGCTGAAAACTTTTCTTAAGAATAGGAAACAATGTATTATATTAAGCATAAAAGCAAAGATGGTCTTGGTATGGTTACTTCTGAAGGGTCTTATTTGACATTAGGAGTTCTACAAGGCTCTGTCTTGGGTCCTATGCTATTTTTACTATACGTTAATGAATTAGATTCCATAACATTTAATACTTACTTTACGATGTATGCTGATGACGTCTCTTTAATTGTTTCAAATAAAACAGATGAAAGTTTAGAACTCGACGGAAATAGCTTGCTTAATAAACTAAGTGAATGGTCTTCCCAAAATTGATTATATTTTAATGTTGAAAAAATCCAGTTCTTAAGATTTTATAACAGTTAAAAACAGAGTAAACAGTTACATTTTAATATAAATGATACTCCCTTATGTACCGAAGTAGATACAGTCAAATTTCTAGTTTTACACTTAGATACAAATCTTCACTGGAAAACTCAATGTGAAAATGTAATTTCAAAGCTTGTATCCATAACATATTTATTTAGAAATATAAGAACGTTACTACCTATGTACAGAACAACTTCATTGTTTATATTACGCACGTTACGCAAGTTGAAGGTATGGTGTCTTCTTCTGAGGGAATTCAATCTTTGGTAGTCATGTTTTCAACATTTAAAAACGTATTGTTAGGTGCATTACCGGTGCGGTGTTTCCAATACCCCCAATACCCATTCCTGCAGGGAAATTTTCATAAATTATAAAATTTTAACTTTATTCATTTTTGAAATGTTCACATATATATTCGAAAATCAAGAAGATTTTATATTAAATAGCCAGTATCATAATGTAAACACGAGACGTAAACATACTATTTATGTTGCCTTTGCTAAATTAAAAATAACTTCCAAATATCCTCGTTGTCTAGGGCCAAAATCTTTTAACTTGTTAGTTTTTACATCATTTTTGGAAAATATCTAGTAATACGATTTCAATAACTTGTCGCACTTCTTTATCTTCCAACGTTTAATTAAACTTAAACCATTGTTTCATTACAACAGTGTAACTGAATGGGCTGCTCTAAACTTTGTATATTAAATTAAATTTCGTGGGACCTTGCATTACTAGTAAGTAACCTTTTGATGTTCTTAATATTATTTATTGACTTTTACAACGGCATCAAAATGTTTAATAATATTCCAAAAAAGTTGTATCCAATTATTGTTCACTTTGCAGTACCCCTAACATCATGAAACTACAATAACACCAGCACTGTGCCACACCACGTATTGAAAATAGGCATTATTTTTCGGTTGTACTATATTCTACTGAATATACTGAAAGTTATGTGTCACAGTCGATTTCTTCAAAATATGTATAGTTTTCCGCTTATATTCATTTTAATGGTATACCTGGACTTCGTTCATTCTTTTGCCAGAATTAACAATTTGGGACGTGACTTGTGCAGTAATTTGAGTTTTTCTTCAACTTTTTCCCCCTTTTAAAATTTACATCCACTTTTTTTCTTCCAATGTTCTATTCGACTATCAAATCACAAAACTCCTCAATAACCTCCGGAAGTAAATATCTTATTTGTAATATCAAGAGTTACGAGACCGAACAAACAGTAATATTTGTATGGATTATTTATTTTCATTGATCACTATTTTACTGCTAATCATGTCATGGTTCACTCTCATTGAAAATTGACGAACATACGTCTAGTCTGATTGGCGTTATAGCCTATCACAAAGGAGTGAGCAAAATGGCTATTGAGAACGACTTACTGCAGTATTTATTATCATATCTCAGTAATCAACCACATATTATCAAATTTAATGACTTACGTACATCTATACAAATATCTGGAGTACCATAAGGTTTGACATCAGGGCTCTTGGTTTTTGTAGTGTTTATCAATGACATTTCCGCTTATATTAAGTACTCAAGATTTGTATTGTATGCAGATGACTTAAAACTTCTTCAAGTTAATACTACGAAAGACACTGAAAGGGTAGAAAGTGACATTGAAGTTATTCATACTTTTTGTAAAGACAACAACCTAGCCTTGAATGAATCAATATGCGCAATATTATAAAGTGTACTGTTTTAGTAAAGCAAAATGATGGATAGACTACGACAATGTAAGGTAGAAACCAAAATATGTGACTGACGAGGCATAGAGCAAGCAACACTTATGAATTATGTTAGAAAAAGTTTGAGATTATTTTTAAATAAATATAATAAGTTGTTCTAGAGTGATCGTAAATCTGTAGTGCTATTAAAATAAAAACTTCCCTTGCGTCATGTAATTTGCCAGCAGCACGGTTTGCTACAAAATGCAATTTCATGTTAAATAATTTTTAGTGCGGAATAGATTATTAGGAATGGAAAACATGGAATTCGTCTAATTATCAAGTGCAAACCTTTCAAAATATCAGAAAATTCTTGGTATTTCAAAAGAGCATCACCATCACCGTTTTCTAAATTAGGACAGTCTGTAAGAGTTGCTACCTAGCGTGCCTCATAAGGTTATAGGTCACTTTGTAACCACTACCTAGAGGTTACAAACTGACCCATAACATTATGAGAAACTAGCTATCATGTGTTTTCAATATCAGCCCAATTTTATTTATATACAGAGTGTAATTAGTGTTATGACATTAAAAAAACTGATGGTGGGGAACAACTAGACAAACCAAATACCTTATATAACATGGGGTCTAAAGCCCATAGTTTTGGAGAAACAATTTTTTATAATTGGTATAAAAAGTTCGGTTCGAACGATCCCATCAAAGTACCGCGCTTCTTGCTTTGAGATCGCGCGGCAGCGAAGACACAAGTCGGTAGGTACTTAATATTTTTTTATGACTTCTAAATGATTCAGAAGTATACGTCCATTGACCCAGAAAAGCAGTGATTCTCAAACGTCTTCTTCCTTAACATTGAAATGTTCGACCTAGGTCAGTGTTTTTCGAAGGAATCTTAGAGGAAAAAGTCATGTAGGTTTTTCGTTTGCCTAGTCGATTCCCATTACCGTTCTTTCAATGACATGAAACTAATTAAACACTGTATGTGCACACGTCAGATAAAATGATGCCATTTTTTAAAACTCGTCCATTAATTCCATGTGGAGTTCTTTTACATATGTTTTTTTTTTTTTTTTTCTTAAAATGTTTTTTCTTAACCGCTTCTCAAGTCACCGAGGTAACTCCTTGAAAATCCAGAATGATTTTGTGTAAGGTAAAGAGAAACGAGGCCCTACAGTTTATAGTGGAGTCCGAACCACATCTTGGGGATAATTTTATAATTAAAATTATTTCGCGGTGAGCAGGGATCGAACCTGCTTCGCTAGGTATGCCAGTATGAAAGCTAGACGCGCTAAACCACTGAGCTACCGTCCCCCTATATGAAAGTAAACAAACACAAACCTATAAAGTTCACAACTTCATAGCTTACTATTCTCTTAATTTTGTTCACGTTTAATAATGTATTTTGCTATTAATATTTCATTTCTTTTTCCGAGTAGGATTTGTACCAGTTTAAGCACAACTTGTTTCCACAGCTATTAATATTTCTTAATATTAAGATTTAGGACAGAACTGACGACGTGGAAGTACTTGGAATACTTATTTGGAGCATTTGTGGAAAGATTTAAGTTATTCTCAGTGCGTTAATTTTGCACATTATTTTTTGGACATCTATACTTACGTATTCTTTGCAAAATTTTGAGAAAGAGGGTAAACAATGAGATTTCTAACATATGTTCGAATCGGTTTTAGACCATCTCTTAATTTAGAAGTAAGAAATATTACTGATTGATAAAAAGTTATTAATTGAATTATTATTTACTTAATTGAAATTAACGTCTAAAATGAAGTAAATCATATCACTTTGTATCTATGCAAGAATTAATTATATGTACATATTAGTCATCCATTCACAGTAAAAGCGGTAAATCTCTTAAGCGTGGTACTTGATATTTTCTCTATAATACGCACGCATGCACAAAGTTTGCACCCATTTTCTAGTTAAGAGACTACTCAATCTGAATGAAAATTTTTCAATTATTTGCAGTTTTTGCATCACTGATAAACTTTCATTTAGATTATTTCCAGTAAGATTAACACACTTGTTAATTCAGTAAAACTGTTTCTATAACGACAGCAAACTTTTTATTTCGCATGCTTTTGTTCCAATTCAACTTCTCTCTATCAAAGAAAGTAAGTACACGCATGAGGGTTACAGTTCGTCACGTTATCTATATCCGAATCATTTACAAATATCTGCATACTACTAGCTACAAATCAACAGACATCTGCATTTAATCAATAAATCTATAAATAACGGAATCTCCTTTGGATGTCTTTTGTGGACATTGCATCATGCCTATATTTAAACAATTATTATTGTCTTAATGGTATTAAATAGTAATCATTTTTAGGTTTAAATTACTACATCATGTATCTTGAAGAATTTATATAGAACAGTTATAAGATAAATGCTCAACATTTTGATATTAAATGAAAATCACGTTTTGCTCTTCGAAGTGACCCGATGAGCGACTTGATCAGCTTGGCTTAAAACATTAGGTTATTACCTATTAACTTAACTGTTAAATACTGTGATGGATATGTATCACAATAGTTCGGAATTTTTTCGCGGCTCCCCCTAGGTTGGTAAAGTTTCAGCTCGATAGAATAAAGGGATAAAGGGAAGGGTGGCCCGGGCCTTTAAATATAAACTAAACATCTATGTATATAAAACATTTGATTTTATTTGATTATCTCCTATAATTTTGATTTAAGAAAAAAATATGACAAAAGTTGTAGTTCTAGTCGAGGAGAACATTTTTCATGTGCAAGGTTTTTTCCGCATTTCCAAAGGTTTCCGAGGCAAACTAACGCCACGAGTATACCGCCAGCTACATTCAAGGTTCCTGGCTGTATAAAGACTTACGCTTGCAATGAGAAAAAAGGCTTCTGCTGTTTGCGTATCGCTTTCTGTAAGGTCTTCAAGATTCTGTAAAAACGTTAGTTCATGATACCACAGCTGGTTAAGTGATGCATGTATTTATAGATAATACTTTAGAAAGAAATATTTTGTATTTAGCTTATTGGCATCATATAATAATATGAGATTGTTCTTAAAAACCCAAAGGTTTTCGAAGAAAACTAACGCCACGAGTGTACCGCCAGCTGCAATCAAAATAGATACCTGACTGTATAAAGACTTACGCTTGCAATGAGAAAATAGGGCTCTGCTGTTTACGTATCACTTTCTGTGGGGTCTCCAAAATTCTGTAAAAACGTTAGTTTATGATACGACAGCTGCTTAAGTGGTGCATGTATTTTATAGATAATACTTTAGAAAGAAATATTTTGTATTTAGCTTGTAGGCATCATATAACAATATGAGATTGTTCTTAAAAACCCAATGGTTTTCAAGCAAAACTAACGCTACGAGTGTATATACCTCCAGCTACAATAAAAATAGATACCTGGCTGTATAAAGACTTACCTTGCAATGAGAAAATAGGCTTCTGCTGTTTGCGTATCACTTTTTGTGGGGTCTCCAAGATTCTGTAAAAGCGTTAGTCTATGATACCAGAGCTGTTTAAGTGGTGCATGTATTTTAATAGAAAATAGAAATAGAATGTGGTAGAAAACATAGTAGTGTGATTTATTTAGTTATTTGTGTTAAAATGTACCGTTTGCCTGCTAGGTTGACATATTTTCCATAAGACTACTTGTAAAAGGTTTTCCAAATTTTTTGCTTTGTGAGTTTCCTAATGACTTTGGATTTTTTACAGAAGATTGTGTCATATAAAAATATATTAAAAAAACTTTATTTCAGATTTTCTTCATTATTTTCATCTAACGCCTCAACCTCCTTAAGGGCCCGGGGGCTCCTTTTTCTGTTATCCGATCGCGCCGAAACTTTACACGATTTTTTTTTCATCAAATGGAACTAATCCGAGACGTGCCGCGATAATATTCTGAAAAATGCGTTTCTTCGTGTAGTTGAGGATGACCCTAATATTACAATATTCTTGAAAAACACCTGTATATATTGCTTCATTACTCGACATTTCAGTATGTTTGTGTATAATCATATAACAAACAAGAACGGCTCACGACGCGCGGTAGGTAGGAAGGAAATCAAAGTCCCAAAAAGTGTAAAAAGAAGCGACACGGAAATTAAATAGTTAAAAAGCGTTAATACTTATTAGATTAACTCGTTATCACTTGGGATTAATTGAGGGTATAATCAAGTAAATGTTAACTTTGTCGCTCATCCGAAATATGCCGAGTTCATTCCAACCAAACGTTTTGCTTCCATTTTGTCCGGACCGGACAAAATGACAACAAAACAAACTTAATCTTTTTCTATAAATTTTCGACAGGAAAATCATTATTGAAACATATATGTTTTATTGTCATTTCGTTTCTACTTTTCTTTTTCCATCACGACCCTCGCACCGACCTAAGCACCGCACTAAAATTTATATTGGCTGTATTATCAAATGATGATGGCAACCACGGCGCATTGTCTAGCGTACCGCCCCGCCCCGCCCTATGCTTGGTGCAAGGGTCGGTACGGGGGTCTGTGCCAGGGTCTGTGCGAGGATCGGTGCTGCGTAGTGAACTTACACTAATACTTTTAACCTGTCCTGGTCACTATTCGTGGTGTATTAGAAGTAAATCAAAAAGTGATGCAAAAAGAAAATTTTGGTAATAGTAAATTGTTATTTAAGTGTTATGTTATTGTTACTTTTTGTGCTCCATCCAATTTTGTCAAGTTTACGTGACCAAACAGATTAAAACCTTTAATCATTATATTAGATATACCGCAGTTCCTGCCATACCGCATGTAGAAAGAAAGTTTCATCGATACATCATTTGTTGCAACTTTTGCCCATTTTGGAGGCGTAAAATTTGAACTCATAGACTTAGAAACAAGCTAAATAGTTTCAAGATTTATTCACATTTATATGTTCTGCGTCTTATTGTTTCTTAGCGTGGGCCACAAAGACGTTTGCCGATGTGAATAAAAAATATGTACATGTTTATATTGTTTTATGTTAATTGTATGTATTCATATATTAATTAACGGAATAATAATTCTTGGATTTAGATACAAATGATATATTATGCTTAAAGTAGGTCAGCACGGCATTCTTTTAAAATTTTCTCATATGCCATATATAAATTGGCCGTTAGACTGCCAGGCAGATTACATATTTTACTGTTCAATTCATATTTATAAGAAATTTCTTATTATATTAAATTATTTATGTTACATATTGTTATTTCTGCGTTATACTATTACCAGATGATATTTCAAAATTTAAAATATGGGTTGTTTTTAAAAGTAATTTTACAGCATGACTTAGAAATATGTCTAAAGAATAACTAACTTCTGGCGATTCTCTATCATTTCCTCTTTGCACACATCATCACCTATCGCACATAACATTAATCACCACAGATAATACGACCTCCTGGACATACATAGTTGCAGAAAGAGGGGACTACGAATTTAGAGTCGAAGGACACAGACTCAATATTTGTGGTGCAATAAAATTGAATTATCCTATTAATGTAATATTAGCAAATGTATTCACTTTGATGTCGATTCATACTAAAAGATTCCCAAAATAAATACGTCAGTTGGCTTCTCATTACCAAGGATAAATCTGCAACGCTATAACATCGACGTATTGATTTGTTCTCTCTAACCTCCAATACTTCGACCTTATTCGGTTATCTCTTTGATTCACTTAAAGACCAAAATAAGATACAAATTCTGAGATTCACCAAAGGAGGAAATAGAGACAAACGTACAAACTATAGAGAAATGAAACAGCAGAAGTCAAAATTGAGATGTTAGCATGACGGGCCATGAGTAATAAAAATAGCGTTTGATGGGACTGTATACTGTATACTCTCCCCTCCGTCGTTTAATGGATTGAGACAAACTTCAAGAGGATTTACTATAGTGCTTGTAATTCTGGATTTTTCTATTGAATTTTGAGACAGAAGTGTCGCCAGATACACTATCATCGTATAGTGTATACGGGCACAATTGAAAACATATAAAAACTAAACAGTTGGAAACTTTTTATTGTATATGGGCGGAGGTAAATAGAAATGCTTGTCATAAGAAAATGTTACACTATTTTGAAAATTGTATTAATTTTTATTATTTTTTGTTTATTAGATTATTTTTGTTCATTGTTCATTTCGCCAATAACATATTTTTTAAGTATTATATCAGTTTTAGATATAAAGTCTAAATATTTAAATTTATTTGGTTTAGTTTTAAAGTTAAACCATACTATATTAAAATATGTTATTGCTCAGCAAGGACCAACGAGAAGGTATAAACATGGATGAGGGAATGGGACAGGTTAGATTAGCGAGGGGCAAGGATGTTATAGTAGTAAAAAATAAAATTTAAGTTTCTTCTAAAATAAAAATTAAAATGTAAGTTTCTTAACCAAAGCAAAGAATTAGTACAACAAAAATAAATATATGTATAGATGTAACGTAAATAAAAACAAAATTAAAATATGTCTCTACAATAAAGTAACTTAAATTAAAATTTCTTGTCAACTAAATAAAATATATTTCAAGAAATGTAACAATAAAAAAGTAAACTTCATACCTAATATAATAGCTAAATATGTTGTTCTGAAAATATATATTAAAAAAGTTAAATGCTAATAGTTGACGCGTCCGAATCTTTACTTTCTGAAGAGGAATCATTATCCGGTTGAATTATAATCGGCGCAATGGGGGGGTAGTGTTGGATATTGATTCTCTTTTTTAATTACATGCTTAACGCAATTTTTCCATAAATCAGTATTGTCGAGGTCATTTATTACGTCTCTTATATGATCAACTACTACCGCGCTTAACGTTGGAGAGCCATTACATTTTCGCTAACGATATTTTAAAGTTGCCCAAACCATCTCGATAGGATTAAATATGCAATAGTATGGAGGTAATCGCTTTTTGAAATTCTGTTCTTTTATCCTTTTCAGTAATTTGCGCTTTATTGGAACTTTTACAGGAATTTCCATATTTTTTTCTCTCAAGAATTTTAAAATGTCTTCCTTTCTTGTACTGGTGTTTGGTATTTTATTTAATATTTGCGAGTGATAAGACGCATTATCTAATACAGTTACCGAATTAGGCGGAATATTTGGTAAAAGCTGTTCTGAAAACCATTTTTTGAATAGAGCGGCTGTCATATCTTCGTGATAGTCTGCAGAAGACTGCGATATTTTTTTGGCCGACAAGAGCAACGCATTAGGTACAAACCCGTGTTCACTTCCCGCATGAAGTATGATAACGCGTTTCCTCTAGAACACGGAATATTTAAAACACAATTATTTGAACCGTCTACCCAAACATACTGAACATCATGCGTGTCAAATCACGTCTCGTCTAGATACACTATATGCCTGTTTACAATATTCTCTGATTTTTTCCAAATAATGTACCCGAAGTATTACTATACGTCGCGATTTCATAATTACCATACGACTATCAGGTTTTTTATGTTTAAAACCGCATTCTAATAAAACATTTCGTAGTGTATCTAAAGAACTATAATTATAATCAGGATAATCGCTTAATTTTTCTCGAATAATTTTTGACGTAGGAACTATATTATCTTCATACATATTATAAATTATACGCCGTATCACATTTTTGGTAGCATTATCAATATTTTTTAATTTCGTATTTTTCCATTTCCTCTGTACCGTGATCTATAACATCTCCTTTTTTAATTACGCGATAAATTGTTGATTTTGATATTTTAGTTAATTCGTTAATACGTTCTATTATTTCTCACATTGTTCACGATTTTCGTTTCGTTTAAACGTTCATATATATATTTAAAACAATGCGTTGACTTTGTACGTGTAAATCTTGATTTTTAAACTCTAAATTTATTTCGACTTCTTCGACAATAGCCGGTTCAACTATTTCGGAATTTTCAGGCGTTATTATATTATCCTCTGTTTCAAATGGTCTCCAGAAAGCCATGGTAAATTAGTAAATAATAGAATATCTTACCTTTTATATAGTAATACATATTTATAAATATGAACAATAAGTATAAATTGAACCACACTTGATATATATAATAGGTATTTCTGCACTTCACTAGAAAATTGTTATAGGTAACATCGACTCCACGTTGACTAATGACTGATATAACTCAAACACCGACCGACCAACCGAACTGACGAATATCCTGGTCCCAGCTAATCGTCGTCACCCGTCCTCAAACCCAGGTCAATGACAGCACATCTCACAAGTCCACGTTGACTGCTGAGAAACGATTTACGAATTTTGTATGCTAGTGCGCCTGTCCGTTTTATTATCTTTAAACCAGGGCAGTCGCAGATGATTCATTCAGGCTGATTACATTGCCAGTCTCGGACTCACCTGCACAATTTCAACTACCATTCGATTCTCGATACAATTGCTAAATACATAGGACAAACATCAAGTTAAGTGCGCACAGTCCTGTGCTTTAACACTGACCAGTTTCAATTGACTTCGTAAACACTGTAAATAGGGCAGATATTTATATACATTTTTTGCAGTTTCCATTGCTGAATACTGTTTTAATTAATTTAATCTCATAGTTTGATGGCAAAATTCAAACTTTAAACTTTGAAAATAAACCGTTAATTTTCTATTCGAAAGCAAAAGTTCAATTCCACCACAAATTGTTCCAATTATTGTATAACAACTAAGAACAGAATAGGTGCGAATGGATTTAAACCTCGATTATAAAAATTCTTACCAATCGATAACCGTTGCAGTTATGACGAAAGTCAAAAGAAGCAAAGTTTTAGTGCTCGAAGCTCATATCATCATTTTTGTCGCAGCTTCAATAGAAGCCGAGATAATTGAAACACAATTTTTGCACCTGCTAAGCCCTCCCCCCCCCCCCCCGGGGCTTAAAATTGCTTTTGGGATACTTAAAGGGGGCTTAAAACGTATGCAAGAAATCAGCGAGGTAGGTGATCTTGTCACAATAACATAGTAAAAACCGCTGCCTAAGGAATCACTACTTCCACATCCAGATTATTCGTCCAAGTCACTTTAAAGGAAACATCTTGACTATATTTGCATTCTAGTATGTGGAAATTATTGGTCATAGAATTTTAATAATATTTGGGGTAGATGTCATAGAAAAGTTTGAGGAGTTCTACCATATACGTTAAAAATGAAGTTTCTAGTTTACCGTACTTATTTTCCACTATTTATAATCTACCACCTCAATGGAGTCATCTCAATCAGATGTCACTACAATACATACGTGTACTAACTTTCAAGTGAATATCTCAATTTGATGTTCATGTTCAATCCCATTAATAATGAAGCGGAGGTGGTAGAGTTTGAAAAATATTAGAAAGAAATCTGAGGCCTTGGTTTATAGTATATACACCGAATCCCAAATTTCTGTAGTCTTACCAGCTTGCTTTACTTATTTTCCCCTATTTGCCCCTATTTAACCCCCAACCCTTCAACGGCATCATCTCAAATTATGATCTAGTTTTAGACGTCGTTATAATACATACGTGTACCAAATTTCAAATGAATATCTCAATTTTATTTTATCAACCCTTTTCATATTGGAGTAGGGGTGGTTGGGTTGAAAAATATTATAAAATCTGACGCTGTGGCTTCTAGTACATACACCGAATTTCAAGTTTCTGTAGTCTTACCAACGTTTTACTTATATTCCTCTATTTACCCCAAATTAACCGCCAACCCTTCAACGGAATCATCTCAAAATATAAACTAATTCCAGACGTCGTTATAATACATACGTGTACGAAATTTCAAATGAATATCTCAACTTTATTTTGTCAACCCCATTAATGGGGCAGGGGTGGTGGGGGGGTTGAAAAATATTATTAAAAAATCTGAGGCCTTAACTTCTTGTACATACACCGAATTTCAAGTTTCTGTACTCATACCAGCTTGCTTTACTTATTTCCCCCTATTGACCCCTAAATAACCCCCAACCCTTCAACGGAATCATCTCAAAGTATTATCTAGTTCCAGATGTCGTTATAATTCATACGTGTACCAAATTTCAAATGAATATCTCGATATATATATAATAATGAAGTACTTAGGGGTGGTGGGGGTTGAAAAATATTATAAATAATCTGAGACCTTAGCTTCTAGTACATACACCGAATTTCAAGTTTCTGTAGTCTTACCAGCTTGCTTTATTTATTTTCCCCTATTTACCCCTATTTAACCCCCAACCCTTCAACGGAATTATCTCAAAATATAATCTAGTTCCAGATGTCGTTATAATACATACGTGTAGAAAATTTCAAATGAATATCTCAATTTTATTTTATCAACCCTTTTCAAATTGGAGTAGGGGTGGTGGGGGTTGAAAAATATTATTAAAAAATCTGACGCTTTGGCTTCTAGTACATACACCGAATTTCAAGTTTCTGTACTCTTACCAACTTGTTTTACTTATATTCCTCTATTTACCCCAAATTAACCCCCAACCCTTCAACGGAATCATCCCAAAATATAATCTAATTCTAGACATCGTTATAATACATACGTGTACGAAATTTCAAATGAATATCTCAACTTTATTTTATCAACCCCTTTAATGGGGTAGGGGTGGTGGGGGGTTGAAAAATATTATAAAAAAATTTGAGGCCTTAACTTCTAGTACATACACCGAATTTCAAGTTTCTGTACTCTTACAAGCTTGCTTTACTTATTTCCCCCTATTTACCCCTATTTAACCCCCAACCCTTCACCGGATTTCCTCAAAAAACAATCCAGTTCCAGATCTCGTTATAATATATACGTGTACAAAATTTCAGGTCAATATCTTAAACCGTTCCGGAGAAAGCGTGCGGACAAAAAAAGTTACAGACAGACCGACAGACCGACAGACCGACAGACAGACAGAAAATTTTTTTTCGCTCAAATTTAAAATCTCGACGTTTCATGACATTCTAAACCTATTTCACGAATAAAAATTTTGCGATTGCTATACTTCCAATCCACTACGTGGATGTGGAAATAAAATCTCCTTGTCGCCTGGACTATGTAATATGCGAGAAGATTACTACCCTGTTCCTCGTTGAATACGTTGATTTGCCATATAAGTCGCTCTCTCTCCCTCTCGCATATGAAGTAGTTACATTATGCTAGTTACAGAGTTGCATATAAAAGGTCCTAACAGCTTTATTTGTAAAACCTTGAGATAATATATTGGAAATACTTCTATTCAGCTCGGTGTATCAAGGAAACTACATTCGATATCGCGAAAAAAAAAGATATTCACAAATTCTTCCACAAATAAGAATTATTCTTGCAAAATTTAACGGTTTTTTTTACTGCATTAGGCTATTGACTGCGTACAAAAAAGAGGAAGTAAGGAACAATTGCGTATACGGGTTTTTATTGTCTGAAAGAAGCAGTTTTCAACAATTTTTTCAGCCATTGCTAAACAAAACTCCAAACAACCATCGTCTCGATCAAGCATTTTATGGTCAAACACTGGATTAAATGGATAGAATTTATTACTTACTAAAATTCTCTAAATACGAGATCTGCTAACGCCTATGTTTTGTGATTATTTTCTAAGCGAAATCCTTAGATACAGATATCATAATTCATAACTACAAGAATAGCCCCATCGTCATCATTGTACTCCCGTCGTTACCTTCTATATTTTATAAACATTACCAGTGGTATCGATTTTTTCATTATTCTGTGAACTGCTCTGCGAGTTATAATCACGTTTAGATACTTTACCGGATTAAGGGATGAAGTGTTACGGTGGGTGCACGACTAGATGCAAGATAGGATGCAAATAAGATGGAAGGAAAGTGTTTCAAGTGAAGTTGGGACAGTGCCCGGTGTTCCACAAGGCTCAGTAAATGGTCCATTGTTATTTGTATTCTATATTAATGATATCGTTAATGTAATAAAACAATGCAAGATTCAACTGTTTGCCGACGATACTATACTGTTTTATGCCAGCATAGACTATAAAAAAATTATTATGTTTTAAACAAGGAATTGAAATTGGTTAGTGAACGGTTGCGCGTAAATAGTCTTAAATTAATTGTCAATAAAACACATTTATGCTCTTAAGAACAAAAAATAAATTAGGTCTATTATCACAGGAAGTCAAAACACATAGCATAATAATAGGGAATATTAGCATAGAAACAGTAAAAGAGATAAAATATTTGGGTATATATATAGATGAACATTAGGTTGGGAAAAGTTTTATCGGTAAACATAAAATTGAATATCTATAATGCGATCATAGGACCACATTTTCAATAGTGTTCAACTATATTAATGTCTTCAAATAATGAAGGATTTACAAATAAAACGAAATAAAGCCTTAAGAGTTATATTGGGATATAATCGATATGTAAGAATAGGGGCTATATTAGAAGTTTTACATATTATGGTGAATGTCAAACAAAAAATAGTTGTAAATGCTTTTATCTTTATTTATAAAATGTTGCATAATTTACTACTCCAGTATCCACTAGAAAATTGTCAGCTTGTCAGAGATGTCCATAAATATTCAACTAGAAGTAATATCGCGAACATTTTATTTAAATAAGGCTAATAGTGTTAAATAAAATCAATTATTTCATAATGAACCTGTACAAATATTAACGTTTTTGAAAATAAGTATTTTTTCTGCGTAAAACAATTCTATTAGATGTGTGCTGCTTATAATACTGTTTCCTGTTTACTCAATTTTACTTATATGTTTATATATTTTTAAAGATAGAAAATTGCTATGTAAAGATTTACTTACTTCCTTACTTTGACACTAACATAGAATATCCACAGTAATATTTAATTTTTAGCTTACGCATTCTTGAAAATTATTGAATCGTTCTAGCTTTAATATATTTTATATTTTTACTTCTTAATGTGTATTTTTCCTCTGAGAACACAATTTTCAACTATTTCAATTACATGTAAAAAATAAAATATAAAGGCACTTTGATTACTAAAAATTTTACATTCTTGGACACCCTGTATATTTGATCACAAATCTGGCCCCTGCCCATAGTTTCTCAGGATAAGCAAAACTTTTTATGGAGTAATGTTTTCTTGAAATGTCCCCGGATGGACACAGTATAGTGGTACTCTCTCCGCTCAAATATCGGGTTTTGAAAAAAATATTATATGTGGTTATAATACTAAGTCTAAGACCAACACATTTAAGACACTAGAAGTGTTACTAAACATTTTATTCTTTTTTAAAATATTTTCAAGAGCTGTCAGTTTCCATTCAATTCTTCCAAATAAGAATTTGTTGTAAAAAATGTAATTGTTTAACCGCAAATTGAAACTGAAACAAAATAATTGGTAAATTTTTGGATAATTTAACATTACGAGACAAATACCATTTGCATAATTTGTTTACAGTTTCAAACAGGTCCACTTAACTGTCTACAACCTGTAGCATACTGATTATACAAGACTCAACATATGAAACTTCACTTATATTTTACACACAATAAAACTTTTATACAGAACTGAGATATCCATCATTGTTACTGATGTTGATTAACTGTTCCTACGGTATCAAGCTGTACATTTTTAAGAAACAAGAAGTTTGTAAGTTATCTTTTATCAGCAGCTAAAATAAATCTTATGCCGTGGTTGTTGTATCTGTCATTTAATTTTTATGTAAAGTAAGATGCTGCATTTCTCGTTCCTTTATGCTAAAATTAAGTGTGTACATAAATATAAGAATATACTGTTATAATCATCTGAAGGTACAAGTACTTATGGTTATTTTCCGAGTATTATACCAAACAAGATAAAACAAAATGAATAATTTAGATAGATCGTAAGATTACGAAAAATAAGTAATTAAAAAAAATAAAGAACTCTTTTAAAAAACCAGTTGAAAATGCTAAAAAATTCAGTAAAAAGAAGAAAATTGAATTCAAATCAAAGTATTTTGAGCGCTCCACGCTTTTCCCTTTATTAATATAATAATAGTTATTATCAACATTGTTTTCTGCTTTTCGGTGAATTTTTTAACAGTTTAAGTTCGTTTTTAAAAGAGTGTTTTTTGATTTTTTTATATTATTTATTTGTTTTCTTCATTTTAGTTTTGTCCAAATTTGACCGGTTTGTTTGTTCGATAAAATACCCTACTCATCATAAATCACAAAACTTATTCGTCGCCTCGAAGCCGCCATTTTAAATTCTTGAATTTTGACTAAATATTTATAATCTGGGACCTCGAACATTCCCAGATACCGATAAAGACCAAAAATTGCAAAATTTATCCACCATGTTGACGCCGCCATTCTGATTTTTTGAGTTTTGATCACATATTTATAATGTGCGGCCTCAAAAATCCTCAGATACCAATTTTTAGCAGAATCGGATATTAAATGACAATAAGCGATTCCCAATCTTTGTATTCTATCGATAACCTGTATTCTGGTTATGCTAGAATGGATATCGATATAATGCAAATATCGGAAATTAATATTTTTATAGACACTTTTATTTTTATTTTTCATATACTACTTTTCTCTGCTGTTTGCGAAATCATATAAAGAATTTTTTTTTGCCCTAACGCTATTTCAGAAACTACAAATGCCACAACTAGAAATTGTGTCAGAACAAGTATAATTAATGTATTAGAGAATTCGAGAGTTGACTAACGCTGAGAGTAGACATACCGTAGGACGCTCCCGAGGAAAACACAAAAAGAATTCCGTTAAATTCGATAAAATTTAAGTCATCGGTAGGTCAAAGAATTTTGAGTACAGTGAAGTGCCATAATAGAGGAACAAAGTACAATAATTTAAAATTACTGGTAGTGTTTGTTAATAGTACTGAAAATAAAGTAGTGCCTTAGTTTGGCCATCAACAGAAACAGACCGATTTATACCTGGGACCCTTTCAAGTGACTGGTTATTGATAAAGAAGGCTGAATGCCAAATGTTGTTTAGTATCAAGTGAGAGACATGTGCTTATAAAGCAATAAAGACATATTAGTTGTGTTGTGACAAGAATAATAAAACTCCAACTAGAACTGTTTTTGGAAAGTGAGGTGTGGGAATCCTACAGAACATATAGGGAAACTGCGAACATATACTACACAAGGACGCAAAAGATAAGTTCTATTAGAAGTATTAGCTTATTACTCTTTATCAATTATTATTAAACCTAATTGAATTTCTTAAAATTAAAAATGCATTAAACATAAGGCAGGTCTTACAGGTTTCTACTAGCAGCTGTCACATGGTTCATATACTGGGCTTATTTACGAATACAAAAATATTTCTCAGGTCAAAGTAGTTGATATACAGAGCGTTGTCATAGATCACTTCCACTGTAAATGGCTATTTACCTGTGGAACGGTTAATAAATAAAAGAATGGAAACTAAAAAGATGCATCTCACAAACACCTACATTCCTATCCGATGGTGATATGTGGAAACTTAAAAGAAGTATGGAAACTTAACAGAAGCATTTCACAAACACCTACACTCCCCATCCTATATTTGTAACCCATGCGTCATGTGGCTTTCATTGCTGGCAATAAGCATTTCCCATATTCAATGTGGCGTATGTAGCCGGTCCGGCGGTTTATAAAAATATTCAGATTGGATACCTGGAAGTGGCAGCAATGCCTACCATACTCTGACCAATCAATCAGTCAACACACTGTTACTGATAATACCTTATGTTGAGGTAACGGAACCACTGATGTGGCTTAAAGGCTTCTGATTTGTCGACAAAAGGTATTTATTTCTAGTTTCGCATTGGACGTTTTGAAGAGTTTTGTAGTTTTCAATGAATAATTTCTAAAATTTTATTAGAGAAAGTATAGTCTACAACACGTTTGGAATAGTATTCTATAACAAGTTATGGAATGATCCATATTTCACACGAGCGAAAAGCTTATAGTCCAAACCGAAGGCGAGGACTACGGTTCGCGAGTGTGGAATATGCTATTCGAAGCGTTTTGTAGACTATACACTTTCTCTGGCAAGATTTGTCGAAAACCGTGCGGTAATATTACATAACAGTGTGTTGAGATGATACTTGTTCCGACACAATTTTTAGATGTGGAATTTTTAGTTTCTGAAACAGTGTTAGAGAAAGGCATACTCCACACTCGCAAACCGTGCGTAGTCTTCGTCTTCGAATATGGGCCATTCCATAACTTGTTGGAGAATATACGATATTACTATTATATGCAAAAAAATAACTCACTTTAAAAGTTTTACAGCCGGTTTTACAATCGCAAGTTAACTTTCATGTTGGTTGACTTTTACTTGCAGGTTAACTATAACTTTACCGATACATGCGTTTTTCAATATAAAGTTATGTGATGATTTGTAAACGAGAGGTTGTAAATAAAATTTATAATGTTGGTACTGGAAAAATGGGTAATATACATAAAATGTATGAATTTTTGGTCCAAAGTCACGTCACCTGCTATCAAATATAAATGTCAGAAGCAATTTATGAGTTAGTGGTCTATTACTAAGTAGGTAGTATTTAGTCTCGATCTATTTAAAAAATCTCTTCCATCGTATTCTTCGAAAAAGTTAGATCTATACAGGATTACCTTGGCTACTCATCACTGCTATGCACTTACTTCGTACATATCCATTTTTAGGCAAAATATCAAAAAATTATTTTGTGACAGTTATTTTATAGGTTATAAATTGCCAGTAAACTGCCAACTTCTAGTTTACCCACACCTTATCTGCTAGTAAAGTTAACTACTAGATAACTATACCTCATCGAAAATGACCAGCTATTGTAAAACCCAATTTCTATAATAACCTGAAAGTTAACTCTTACTGGAAGTTAACTAGCGATTGTAAAACCGGCTGTTAGAGTGTCATCAAAAAAAGATTTTAAATTTGAGCCAAAAATATCTCCGTCTGTCAGTCTGTCTATCTGTTTATCGGTTGGTCGATCGGTCAGTCGGTCAATTGGTCGATCTGTAACTTCCTCTGTGCGCACAATTACTCTGAAATAGTCTAGGATATTGACTGAAATTTGGTACATATATGTATTAAAACGAGATCTGGAACTAGATTTTAGTTAGAACTCACCCCATTGAAGGATGGGGTGAAGATGGGAAAAGTACGTATAGCAAGCAGAGTTCAGAATCTTGGGATTTAGTGTATATATTAGAAGTCAGGTCTCAATATTCTTTGTAATATGTGCCACCACCACCACCACTTTTAACATCCCCACTCCATTATTAAAGAAATTTACAAAATAAAATTGTGATTTAGTGTGAATCAGAACAAAAGTTGTCAAAACATGTTTTGGCATCATCATTACCACTGCGGGGCAAACGTCTTCAAATATATCAGCAATTAGTTACACACACTCAACTGCTAATATAGTATCAAGATGTTTTCGTTCAAAGAGACTTGGATGGGAAATCTAGATGTGGAAGCAGTGATTCCTTAGGCAGAGGTTTTTTTAGTTATATGATAACCTATTTGGCAATATTGTTTTGGCGTGAATCCTTTTGTACTAATAAAAAACCCACCATGTTTGATGCATTTTCTGCACAGGTTTCTTTCATTAAATTTTTAAATATGTTTGTGGAAGTGGCATAGTAGCCTATAAAGAGTAAGAAAATATGCACCTTTATAACACTCTGTATATTTTACAGACTGTCTCATTCATTTTAATGCACGATAAATTTCTTATTGCCAATAATACACTGTCGACCTACAAATACATTTATTAGGTTTTAATACAACAATCACTGTGAAAAGCTGGTAATTCAGGATCAGTTTACTGTTTCCATCGGTCTCTGGATTTTCTGGTAGCGACATTGATTGCACGGACCTAACTATGCTTGTAATCTTTCCTATTTGACATTTTCATTTTCGGTCTTCATAAAAGTTTGGTTATTTTGAGAAATTTTGAATTTACAGGTTAATAAATAAGAGTGAAATTGTATTAACAGTAAAGTTTTTTTGAGAAAAAAATGTTATGGGAAAAAGTATAACAGTTTGCTTTAAAATTATAATGAGACATATTTTATAAAAATGAACTTCATACGACTCTGGCGACGGATATGACCCGAATTCAATAGGGAGTATTCTGCCATGCTATTTTAAAAAGTTCTAGATTTAAAAAAAAAGTCTGACAGAAGTTATCGTATTTAATAGGTATTCAGATTTGATAGCGTCCGAGTGTCATTTTCATTAATTTCGTAGTAGTTTTATTAAATGTACCTCAATAATAAGTAAAATTGATATATTTATTAATGTACGTAGAGTTCTTTCCAATCTGGGAGGCACACTGTGTATTATTATACTTTCAATATCTTTACATTGTCACGCCCTATTTGGCATTAACATCTGGGGTAAGCAGGGAGTTAATTTACGGGGACACCCGGTATATGTGAAAAAAAAACATCCGTCATTATTCGTGATAAAATCGACAAGTGCGACCATGGGTTAAACAAGTCGGTACTAATCAGCTTGTGGTTAACATATCAGGCAATAGATGGCGAACCGGGTAACATAAAATAGAATTTCATGTTAATCATTGTAATAAATGAGTGATTCTCTTTTATAGTGCTAAACACATTAAAATGCATTGATTTCAGCATTAATCTGAAAAGTACAAATGTTTACTCCATATGTCAGTTTTCGCAAAGTCCGAATGCCGATAATAAAGATCTCAGTAAGAAAACTTAAGGGTTGACAACGTGAATCAAACCTCCTACCAAAAATGTTGAATTAGTGTAAAGTGCGCACATGAATTAGTTTTTTTCATATTAACCGAAGTTATAAATAACACAGGACGGAGTGAATCTTCCTTTTTCTATTCCGAAAATTCATTAGACACTTGTTTTCAGTGTAATTAAGTCAAAGGCCACGTTGAGGCAAATCGATCTTGGTATCGGAGTTTAAGACTATAATTTCACCAGTTATTTGATAATTTTACATTCTCAATTTATCGATTCTTAAATCGGAGATATTTCAACAAGTATTTAACGTCCAGATAATCTGGGTAAGTTGTATTTTCACTTCTTTTTAGTTCACAACCATGTGTACATTTTGAGGTTAGCTTTACACTAATTTACATGTTTTTTATCGTAGACGGTTTTGGAGAGGATTTATTTTTGGGCAACGAAAGTAGTAGTTCCCTAGATTTTTGGTATGGTTTGATAGCCACGTGGGCAACCCCACATAATTTTAACTCTGGTACAAGTTTTTCTGAAGCGAAGTATACTGAGCTGTGTTTTCCTGGAGGATGTTATGGCATAACACCAGACCCCAGATCCCGAGCACCTGATATCTACGATTCTTCACGTGGGTTAAGAAAAGATAAGTTATTTTTGTACAATTTTAAATTAGTGTGCTCATCCTGTAGTTTTCAGTAATCTTTTTATATTTTATATTTAATCATTTAGTAGTTAACATTTTGCTTATCGTTCCTTTATTTTGATATAGTGACTCCTTCAGAGAGATACTGTAGGGTGTAGATTACATTTGTGGCCTAGTGCTATTTTTTTTGTTTGTAGGGACTGGTGAATGCACCCGCCCGGGGCAAAGTTCACCCCAGTCGTTAAAACCTATTGTACAGTTTAAATTTTTTCCTCTATTATAAATATTTTTCTTACTAGTGTGCTATTGTACATATTTTTTTTGTTAATACTTAATAGTTCTCAAATTTGTCCATGTAAAATTAATCGTTGTAATAAATATTTTTTTTACCTTACAGCATTCTTTTCTATTTATTTATCCTCTCACACTCACCAAAATAGGATTTGTAAGACCTAGGACCTTTTAATCTTTAAAGTGTGTGCGATCTTCACTTTTAGATCGTAACAACATCCTCGTATTTTATTGTGATTAGTCAAAAAAATTTGCAGAATTTTGCTCTAAAACTATATAATAAAACGTGATAGGTAACATGCCTCTAGAGATCGCCCTGTATGTCGCATATGGTCCGATTTGAATAGAGAGTAATAATGTAATAATAATAATAATAATATTTATTGGTCCAGTAGAGTATGTTACAGATAATATAGGACAAGTCAAAATAAGCATAAGCATAAGGCACATAGAGAAAAAAAACAAATAAATATATACATATAAATATACATACGTGCACACACATACACATACACACATATACATAATAATAATGATAACAATGGCAACAGCAGCAACAAGCAACAGCATTACTATTGACCGAATACACGTAGTATATATGGCGTGTCAAGAAAAGTAAAAGAATAATGTACTTGCAAGCTATTCATTAGCTTGTTCCATATATTCACAAGTACTATAAAATGCTCCACTTACCAATAAGTTTCTTATTTTATTTTTGAACACAGGGATACTTTTTGCGTTCCTAATATTTTCTGACAAGTTATTGTAGAATGTGGTGCAATTATAAATGTGAGATTTTTTATAGGTTGATGTTGTGTGGTGTGGGATACGTAATAAATGACCATGTTATCGTGGTCATGATGAATTAGGTATAAATAGGTGTTTATTTTGTTTAGCAAAAAGAACACATTTAGAAATGTAAATACAGGGTACAGTGAGAATTTTATGGTCTGTAAACACTTGTCTGCAACTTTCCCTGCTATCCAGATTAAAAATTAGACTAATTAACCGTTTTTGGAAAATGAACACCCTCTGGATTTCTCGAGCGCAACCCCAACTGGTTATGTTTAGAGACATATGAGAGTACGTCATCGCATAGTAAATGTTTAGCAGCCCTGACACATTGAGAGAGTCTTTCTTTCATTTGTCTGATGGCATAATATGCCTTACTTAATTTTGCACAGACAGTTTCGACATGAACGCCCCAGGTAAGTTTGTTGTCTATATAAGTGGCTAAGAATTTTACCATCTCGCTGAAGTTAATATGTTGGGCTAGATTTACGTTATTTGGTATGCCTTTCCTTATAAAGTAATTGATAGACAGACTTTTAGAGAAATTTAGTATAAGCCGGTTGCGTTGGCACCAGGCACTAAATTCATTCATAATACTACTCAGTATGGATTCCGTTTCTTGTGTAGTATCAGCTGCTATAGTGATAGTGGTATCATCCGCAAACATTGTGACTAATCCGCTAGTAATATGATGAGATAAATCATCTATATACATTAGAAAGAGTAGGGTGCCCAGAATAAAGCCTTGGGAAACTCCTAGTTTGACATCGTGCTCCTTAGACCTAATTCCATTAACATCTATGATCATATTTCGTCCATCCATATACGAGTTAATCCAGTTCAGAATATTTACTGGATGTTCTATATTTGACAGTTTATTAATTAGAAATTCTGTGCATATTGTGTCAAATGCCTTCGATAGATCAAAAAGTAATGATACGACTAGTTCACCATTGTCCAAACTCTCAAAAATATAATTTAGCATTTGACATGTGGCTATATTATACCATGTGATTTTATGTGTTCAATTTGAAACAAGAATTTATTGTCTAAATGAAGTTGTTATGTTCACAAAAAATGGTCAACATAGACATATACACGCCTTATTTACACACCCACATGGTCAACATAGACATATACATATCTATTTCAATGAAATAGACCTTCACAATTCGTTTTATGCACTCAGAAAATTGTGACGAATTGAAAAATCCGTCACATTCCGTTCATCCGTCACAGTTCGGTCCTATTCAGGAGCAAATCCGGCACAGCTAATGAAACACTAACACATCCGCACACAGATACACACCTACACATACACTTACATACAGACACACATGCAGAGATTTTTTATTCGACTAATGAAGCATGGTATGGAGCGGATTTCTGTACAAGAAATTTGTTTCCGTTCCTACGATGGACATTGAAAATGTTTGTCCCGTTTTAATATACCTAATTGATTAAGTCAAGGTATATAATAAGAGAAATTACAGTACAGATAGTACAGATTAGTCCACCCGGGGATATATATGATGAGTTGGTAAGTTTCTAGACGTGCTGAGGTTATCTTAATGGCTTTCAGTCAGAATATCATCTACCACCTTCATTCATTCTCGTCGATATCAGTTGTTCCAAATAATGTATATTTAAATATGTAATAAATTCTCGTTAGAATTGCAAAATCATTCATTGGATGGTGGTTGAAGTACAACGTAAAGTTTTCTAAACTCCCCTTGACAGTGCAACATTCGTTTATATAATTTTACTGTTTTTCTCATTGTCCACTTTATAGGAATCTCAAGAGCCAACCCTTAAAATATATTTTATGTTCATCTCCCACACTTCAAATTAACTCTCTGAACAGCAAGAAAGGTTTAAAGACATTTTTACTGTTTTTCCCTTAGGACATTTTATGAGAATATGCAGCTTTTAGCTATATATGTATATTTTAAATACATCATTTCCCAGAATCGACTTCCGACTCTGCTATATTTTCTTAAATAATTTTTCGGTTATTGGGATTATTACAATCACAAACTGACGATATATTTAAATTTTCAGAATTTCGACTGTCTAAATCCTCTTCACTTTAATCCACTGTGAGCCACTACGATTTTTATTAAAAAATAAATATAGTTAAAACATAATCAAGATCAAGATCTCTTCACATTTATCTCACAGTCACTGTAAAAGAGGTAGAAGTACACATAACACAATTTTCTTCTTTTTAGTTCCTTTTTGAAACACATTGAGTTTGTTTTTTAACGCATGTTAATTTGTTTAAATTATTTATTTTATTGCTTTTAGTCGCATGTTCATTATGCCCTTATCTACAACCATTCTGTATCATTTGCCTTGATTTGATATCTAAAATGACAAAGATTTCGTAATTTTGAAGCCGCCATTTTGAATGCTTTAATTCCAATCCTCAGATACCCATTTGTATTAGAATTGGATATTAAATAATAATAAACTGTGAAGCTGATAAAAGCGAGTTAAAGAAGAAATTGATTTTAACAGCGTGGCCATTGTCTTAGAAAATGTAACCTACTCTCCATAAGGTCTCTTTAAGGTATCTTGTCTTATAGTGCTTATTCTATAACAACCAGCAAGCGTCGCTACCATCAAGAAATTAAAATATGTATAAAAATGGCAAACTACTGACAGAAGGCATCTTTCCTCAGGTATTTGTATTATTTGTTTAGTGTCACTCTATTTACCAAGACCTCTTTGTAGATGGGTCCATAAAAGGTGGATAAAAGGTCTTCTAAGCCAGCACCTGTACTTAACACATGTACAATATACCTAAAGCCTATTATTTTGTTAAACACCGTTGAATAGGTGGTTGTGAATACAAAAGTATAGAAAATAAATTTATTATCTAAAGGAGGACGGCATTTCAATACATAATTTTCAAAAGTTTTGCAAAACACCTGGCGTATACTCGTGTAATATTCACAAAATGTTTATTATTTATATGGAATATATTCATCAAGAGCAAATATGAAATGCGTTTTATGAGTTCATATAACAATAATATATATAGAGCAATATTGTATTGTATATAGAGCATGTTGCCTAAGAAAACTTGTCGATACTGCATTTAAAGAACGAATTAAACAAGCTAAGTTTTATACTATCTGGTTTTAGAAATGTGTCAATCGAATACAATATACTCTTCGTTTTGTATTTGCGAATAGTACAATGAAATTATTGAGAGGTCCGTTGTGCAAATGTGCAAAATACAAGCTGTAATTAACTTTTTGTCATGTAAACAACTGGTAAATGGAAACATATAGAGAAACAAAAATCCACTTTAAGCTTTTCTTGTCTAGAGGCACTTCAGAAAACTGACCTGGGCCAACATGTGACCAGTTAGCTACGAATGTTTGAGAACCTCTCACAAGTAATGTCCATTTTTAAAATCAAGTACCCCGTTGGTAGTGAAACATGGATTTTCAGAGAAATGCAGTATGTTTCTCAAAATCCACCTACAAAATTCAATTCGCTGTGCATAAAATTCGTCGGTTGGAGAATCTATCAGCATAATGACGTTCCGCAGCAGCTCCATTTCCACAACATTCTCCATTCCACATGCAGCGAGCTCTAGATAAGTGCAATTTTGTAATGTTCAAAATTCACTTAAAACCAGCATCTTCAAAAGTTAAGTTAAAAAATCAATTCTAACTACAGAAGATACAGAAATTCGGACGCAAAATCCAAAACTAAGAGTAAAGAGTAACCGCCTTGAATTATAGTATTACTTGATTAATGTCATGATGGAGACTATATTATGTAATGTATGAATGTCAGAGTATGCCTGAACATCTGAAGAAGGCTAGTAATAAGTAACGTCCTCTCCAACATTCCAGAAGTTCTCAAACAGTTTTATCAAAATCTCCATTCATTAATTTTTTTTTCCAGAACCATAGTCCTTAGATCCCATATTATATAAGTTTTTAATTTGTCTGATAATTTCCTATTACCAGTCTATACTTTGTAATATTTTGTATTTACAACAAGTGGCTGATTTACCAGTAGACATTGTTGGGCGCCAATTGTTGAGTGGTGGGAAATTTTAGTATCTTCCTCAAAAAATATAAGCAAATAATGAATATAAATAGATGACATCAAAACTAGATTTGTTAATTGATCAAAAACTGATACTTTCAAATCCGTGCCAAATATAAATTATAATCTAACAAATTAGATTAGGTTTGGGGCGGAAGATCATCCGTTGCCTACGCACGCAAGAACTGTAAATTCGTCACTGTTTACAACGCGGGAAATGCCTTAATTGCATAGTATAGTTTGTGCAAGAATCAGGTTAAAATTCCGTTAAACTCGATAAAGTTTAAATCATCGGTACATCAAAAAAATTCTGCTTAAAGTGAAGTGTCATAATAGAAGAATAAAGTACATATCGAATTAATAATTGAAAATTACTGGTAAAGTGTTTGTTAATATTACCAAAAATAAAGTAAACAAGTGAAAGTACAGTGCCTTAGTTTGGCCGTCGACTAAAACAGTCCGATTTATACTTGGGACCTTCTCAGGCGGTTGATTATTGGTAGAGAAGGCTGAATACTGAATACTAAATGTTGCTTTAGTGTCAAGTGAGCGACATGTGTTTATAAAGCATTGACTGTGTTGTGACATAAGAGTAATGAAACTCCAACTAGAACTGTTTTTGTAAAGTTCTAGAGAAGCTGTCAACAGATACACACACACACGGACGAAAGAGATAAGTTATGTTAGTAGTACTAGTTTATTAATCCTTACTAGTTATTCACACTAATTGAATTTTTATAAATTCAAAATGTGTTGAATGTGGGGCAGATCCCACAACGGGAAAGTGTCACATGGTCCATATATTTGGCAGTTTGCGAATATAAAAATATTTCTCAGGTCAAAGTAGTTGAGGTCTGCTTGATATACAGAGCGTCCCAAATGTTCTCCTAGATAGATCTCTTTTAAATTTTTGCAGATTTTACCTTTTACTTTGCTTTACCTTGGCAGATCGGTATACAGGGTATTTCAAAGGTTCTTAATTCCACTTCCACTGTAAATAGCTATTTACCCGTGGAACGGTTAGTAAATGGAAGCTTCTTATAGTGAGCTAATGTACAAAAACATCCAGATTGGATGTCCGAAGGTGGCAACAATGTCTACCATACGCTGGTTAATCAATCAATCAATCAATTAGTAATTTTTCGCACTTGTAAAACAATTTGCGGATCGACTTAGTTACAGAAATAGCGGTTTATATTGATCGCTGTGTAATGGAAGCAGTTGCTATAGACATTAATGAGGAAATGATAGCGACGATGACAATGAGAATAATAATTAGGGTATGTAAAAAAATGCTAACTTTTATTTTTTAATTTCATCTAGTCTATAAAAAAATATATGTATATGTCAATTATTGTGTCTTTACCCCAGTATTGCTAGAAGATTAAATATTTTGCTTTGATGATTCCATTTTGAAGCAAGAATTTTATTAATACAACTTTTAATCTCGTACTCGTAATTAATGATCTCAAGAACATGAGTATAGGCAGTCTTAGCAACTAATTCTTAATATTTTACCTGTTATTAAATTTGTTTGCATTTAGGGGAGTTTTCAAACCATTCGGGCACAAAACTGATATTTTTTATTTTTAACACATTTTACAGTCTTTAAAGGCCATTACTGGTTACTGGATGAAAATTCCCAGGCTTTGACGTCATTACGGCGTTATTAACAGTACTATAAGTACCTATATCAAAGTACATTTCTGTTTCTATCCTAAAAAATTTATGTTGCCTAATAAATATTAAACACTTTATTGCTTGAAATTAATGAAATATTTATATTTCTCTTCACGAAAAGCCTAGAGTAGGTAATAATTTTCGCTTTGTGCCACCAGACTCTCGTTAGTTACTGTATCATTTCCCCTATCAAATAAACGGTTTTGAAATTAATTTCCAAACTTTTGACTACTTCCGTATAAATCTCCATAAATTAGCTTACTAAATGAAAATTGCCTAATATTAGATTGGTTTTGCTTGTCTCTAGAATCCTACTTAATATGCACCTTGCAGCTCCCACTTCAATGCATTTAAAAGAAGTGATTAACTTACGCATACCCTCTATTTACCAAACTGCTACCCCAAAATTCAAACAGTTGACAAATCACGCCCTTCTATCCGGGGTTAACTATATCTTATTTGTAAACTCCCCGTTTTGTTTTTGTACCTTTCAATTCTATTTGGGGTAATCGTTTGGCCTTTTCAAATTACTTTTTTGATAGGATCTAAATATGATTGTCTAAATCAATTTTTACAGCAGGCTTAAGACGTAACGTTAGGTGACGATAGTATTATGTAAATAAAATGCTATACTATAAAATATTTAATATGATCAAGGAAGCTTTTACTTGCTCTTCTGTATTATTAATGTAATATGTAATATAATTGAATTAATATTAAAGTCAGTCATATTTTAGATAGATAGTATATAATTTGAGGTTTTTTGTTTTTGTACGGAAAAACAAAATTAATAATCATGAATAAACATAACAAGTCTGAACTATCTCTGTATGAGTTTCTACGAAAAAATGTGGAGTGATTTTACTCCAATACCTACAATTGTACTTAGATGTTGCATTTTATTGAAGGACATACTTTGGAAAAAAGAAATGATGCAAAACTGACGTTCGAACAAATCAATATGTATTATACAAAATTATAACATATATTATCATAATTATATATAAAATTTAGCCTAGGGTATAACAACCTTGAGTTATTGCACTATTGGTGCAATAACATAAGGTAGATAGTTATCTTAAATATTTAAAGCTCAAGAAATGCATAGTGAGTGCTTAATATTGTTTACGGTCTACCGACTTAAACTTTCAATTAATATTACTTAAGAAATATGCCTTTAGCGAGTCGGTTATTTATTTTGTTCACAGTGGACAGAAGACACGAGAAGTGATGTATTATAATTTAATACACACCGTGTGGTCGAGAAATATCTACCAAGTAACATATATAACTGTTTATTAAGTGTTATTATATATAAACTTAAACATTCTTCATGTGTTAAATCTACAATTAAATATAATGAAATAGTTGAAAATAACTGGTTCCTAGGAATTTGTGTGAAGAACTTTACTTAGTATTACATGTAAACGTGTTCAGAATTTAGTACAGAATAAACAATTTGCAATAGTAGGAAATGCGTCATAGGACCACAAACGTATATTTGGCGAAATGTACTATGATATTAGTACCTGCTTCATTCCTGTTAAAAACAGTACTGCAAATAATTATTTATTTCGAGAAGGAGCACTGTAGCAAATATTGGAGTTCATTCTCATTTGACATCCGATACTGTATAAGGAAAGAATATTCCATGAGGGCTAAAATTATGATTTGTCAGGTTGTTACCTAAGGGTTGGTTTAAGTCTGTTACCTTGTACGCCGATAGCCAAGTCAGCCTGAATTTTGAAACTACAGACTAATGTTTTATGTATACATGAGTGATCTTCCAAGTGTGGACTTTTTTCTGCATCCTCAATATCACACACTAATAAAATATAGTTAGAAAGACAGTGTATGAAATGTTCTTTTTCATGGAGTTTAGGTCACCTTCTACAAATTTGTTCTCTGAAGTAATGCTCCAGCTCTTTGCTGGAAGGTGCTGGAGCGCCTTAGATTAGAAATTTTTAAGTAATTCAAAAGTGTTTTTAGTCATGTCTGAAAATTATTTCACAGCATCTGTAAGACCCCAAAGTCACGGGAAACTCATTTTCAGACAAGGCACCCTTCACAAAAAAAAATTCCCAGCATATCAAAAAAGGAAAATGGAAAAATTCTAAAGTATTAAGTGACATGAGTCCAAGTGGGCTTGATCGATTCGTATTGACATGGAGGTTACCCAAAAACATTTTTCTGACAAAGATGATTTCGTCAAAGTGTGACTTTTTATCGCAAAGTGTGCGGTTGCGCTATATCCCATGCAAATTTGCGGAAAACCGATCCACTTTTAATACTGCAATACGATTATATGATCCCGTACGTATTTTTTTGCGCTGAATCGCTTGCGCGGGGTTTCAGTTTCCCGAACCCTCAAGTTTCACACCCCTATCGACCAAGAACCACCCCCCGATAGCGTTTTTCGTTGTTTGCGATGTGGGAATGGTTCCTTTTTGATTTTTCGATAAAAAATATGATGAATATGACCAATACCAACTGAGCCAGTTGTTTTGAATTTTTGGAAAATATGTCCAACTGTCGAATGAGAAATAGACTTTTGGGTATATCTTCGGTTAAAAATATCAGCTGTGTCCCTATTTGTTCTATTTTCGCCGTGAATTAAAATAATTTTAATTTTTTCTTTTTTACTAAGTATTTTTTAAACGATCAACAGCAACAGAAGAATTATATTTTATTATAGACATTAATGAGGCATCTATACGTCAACAGCTAGCATTTTTTTTCAAAACTTGATTACCTAGCGAAAGTTAAATGAAATTTAAAAATTAAATGAATCCATATTCTTCAATTTTGAGGATTATGAGGTTAACTTAAATACGAATTTTGAGTTTTATTCATGTGATCTAAATTTGATTTAAATGAGCAATTATTTCTTTAATATTTAAGCTGATTATCGTGCAAAATTTCACAGTAATGGTTCAGAATTACCGAAAATAGTCCACGACCGTCCTGCAGTCTTTAGTAAAAATGTGTTTTTGCCATTATTAATTACATTTAAAAAAATATGTGCAACATTTATGTATTTTTTGCATTGAAATATTTCAAATTAAAAACAACTATAAAGAAAAAATTAAAAAAATTAAATGTTACATATGCCTCTCGGCAGCACTAAATCGCCTTGTCCCATTTTTCTGAAATTTATTTTTCCATAATATTTGGGTGTTTAAGAAAGCAGAGTGACAATTTCAGACATGGTACAACCTTTTGTGAATTTGGGCCCAACAAATTTAAAAAAAATTGTAATAACAAAATGGCGAGACCTGGAGCGACAAATTTCTTTTCGCGTAATCTTCGATATATAATGTGCCATCCTGCTAAGTTTCAACTTGAAATTAGCTTTTCCTTTTTTCAAAATTTGCGTTATTTTCTCAAATTTTTTGGTATGCTGGGATTTTTTTTGCAAAGGGTGACTTGTCTGAAAATGGGCTTCCCGTGACTTTGGGGTCTTACAAATGCTATGGAATCATTTTCAGATATGACTAAAAACACTTTTGAATTAATTAAAATTTCTTAATCTAAGGCGGTCCAGCGCCTCCCAGCAAAGCGCTAGAGCATTACTTCACAGAACAAATTTGTAGAGGGGGACCGAAACTCCATGAAAAAAAAATTATACGTTGTTAATGCTTCAGCCATTATGGTCGTCGTCCCTCTAACTAATAATGCTGTGTAATATTCCCCGATGCAGACTTCAGTATTATCTAATTTGGCAAAGACCTCCTGAGCAGGCAAGCTTTGTTAAGGCGCGTGGTACTAGCGAAGATATACTGAATTCATGTCAACTTATCAAGAAATCGTGGCCTACCATAAGGATTTTGATAATGTGGAATGATACAAGCTATGGGTTGTATTACTGGAGACGGGAGCACCCAGACATCTTATGTCCACTGTATGAAGAAAACTGTGCTTTGGTGAAGGTTGACAACACTATCTCTTACAAAACATAAAGTTGGCATAGGTGTTAGAGAGCGCTCTGTCACCAATCCTCTTTAACATCTATAGTGAAAACATAATGCGACGTGTGCTAGAGGACTAGCAATGTAGATTACTTATGGGTGGAACTAAGGTTTATAACCTGAGGTTTGTGAGTTTAAGTCCATGCATCTGCTGGTCAATCTCCAAGTACAAAGTTTTGAGTGCGGTTTTAGTGTAAATTATAACAAAATAAAAATTATCATTGTAAACCGAGCAAGTGACAACCATCCAGACTCGTTGACAGGCTATTGTGAGGTAGTAAAGAAGATAGCTTACCCTGGAGCTAGGGCCGTCGATAGAAAATCGGGGCCCAGGCGGTAGTAACATACGAATTATACCAATCTTCAATATAAATTATTTTGACGAATGGGGGGATGTTCCTTAAAGTTCAGTATTTATCACGGTAGAAATTTTAAACAAAGGAAGGAGATATTTCTTTGCCTGACAATTTCATCTTTATCTCACTGTAAACAATACAAGTCGTTCGGAACTCATTATTTACGTCACACTAATCACTTACAAATATAAACGCAAATTTCCAACTTCTGGTAAAACCCGGGCCCCCACAAAACAACGGAAACGGAAAATATATAAGAGATTTGACGAAGAATTCGGCATAGCTAAGACATGGACTGTTAAGGAGGTAGACAGGTGGCACATTTATGCTCTCAGAATGAGGGTTCAGTACCCGTTTAAGGCAAGTTTCCTGTACAGCCCATTACACCAACAGCTCAATTCTCCAAGAAATACATTCCCAAATTGACTTTCTTGCATCAATCATATTTCCTCGAATCCTCTAATTTTTTTATTACATAGGCAGACGAAAGGACTATATAGAAAGGTTAATTATCCAGGAAGAACCGAATAGCAAGAGGCCAAGAGGATGATCACCAAAACGTTGGGCTGAAACCGTGCAGCCGCGATAGATGGCAGCCGCGATAGATGACTTAAAGCTATATGCTATACGGTAAAGGGAGGTCAACTAAATCTCGAACATTACATGAAACACAAGGCGCCTGTTAAGACGTCGTGACTAAGAAGAACTTACTGCTTCTTTCTATTGCTACTTATTTCATTCTCTTCCTGTCATAACCTGCAGTTTTCGTACTTTCCTTCTTTTCTCTTTTCAAAATCTTGGATAATTCCATACCTAAAACTTGATCTGCCTTCTCACGCCAGAAACTATTTGTCTTCCTTGGTCGCCAACAGCTAAAAGTAATATATTTCCTTAACTAATTTATTAAACGATAATAGAAAATGATAAAAAATTTTAGGAACCTAAATTATTTATTTATTATTAATTGTTTATACCAATAGGTTCGGTTCCGAGGTTTTGTTGTTTTTAGACCTTCATTGATTACACTGCTTTTTGAAATGAAACTTCTATAGCGAAGGTCAACCCTTTTGAGAACGTTACAAAGTTTGAAATGCTAGGAGTGGGGGGTATTGAAAGTAACGGTGTCCAGCTTTATTAGTTTATATTATGCTAGTGTCATGCGTATCGTAGAGTGATATTAGTGTGTGTGCATGGACATTTTACAGAAGCGGTCGAATTTTTGTATTCGAATACAAATAATATAATTTAAAATATCTGTTGATTGAGAATGCATCGTGAAAAGAAAAAGGCAGCTAAACCTCCAAAAATTCCTAATAGAGGAGTAAAAAAGGACATTGATATGCACAGCTTTGTAACGGTAAATTTATGATTTCATACTTTCTGGGGTATCGCCAGGGGTATACATCTTAGTTTTGGATTTCCAAGTCTATTGCGCTTTTTCAGATAGACAAAAATTTACTATTTTCATTTAATTAAAAGTTCTCACCATTCTCTTTCTTTTCTGATAAAATTTTTTCAAAAGTATTTTCAAAAATGCCGAAAAATCTGCTTGTTGTTATTTTGTTTATAAATAGATGACAAGAACGTGGCCAAAATGACTTTTAAAAAAATGTTTTTAATGTCAACGGAAAGCTGGCATCGAGATCTACAAATTCAGTTGTGTCCACAGGGTTCAACATTTGAGCAAATTTCAGGGTGTGTTTGCAACAAAAGGTATATTTTCTGAAAGTTTGAAGCTGATCGGAACTCTAAACGATTTTTAGCTAGTTCATTAAATATATGTTATGGATGTACTCAAATGACCCAAAACGCAGGTTTCTTGGCATTTCAGTTACGAGAATTTTGGTTTTTTGTTTTTCCGATCGAGATATTCACCTTTTACCTAAAAAAAACGCTGTTCAAAAAACCGAACTGTTTATAAAAAAATGCAATAGGCTTTGAAAATCCAAAACTCAGATATATACTCCTCCGGTATGAAACTATAATTTTCCCGTTTCAAAATTATGCACATCTCATCGTTTTTTGGTCTATTCTTACTGCACTGTAATAGTGGTAGTAATTTGCAATGAAGTGCAGTCGGACATTTTTTATATTCTCTTGGGGGTTCCTCAGGGATCTATATTACCAAATAATATCCAAAATATGAGCATAGGTAAATTCAAAATTACCATTAAAAAAATTCTAATACAAAAAGGATACTACATAATTGAGAAATTCTTATCTTATGTTATTGCTTAAACTACTATATAATTGTATTTATTTATTTGTTAGGTCATTTTACACAATGTATGATTTTACTTTTTCTCTATTGGTTCATTGATTGTTACCTCTAACTTATGTTTCGACAGTGATTATTTCCTTTGTACATATGTATGTATATGTATGTAGAATATTACTAGCATATACAGCTGATGGTTTTATTCTCTTGGGTGAGACTTTAGACAAAATTTCCATGATCCTGGATGGAGACTTCAATGTTAACTTTGCTAAGCAAGAGGCACAATCATTAATTATTTCTCTCACAGAAAAAAAACTGCTGTCTAAGGAATCACTACTTCCACAGATTTCACATCCAAGTCTCTTTAAAGGAATACATCTTGACTGTATTTGCACTCTAGTATGTGGAAATAATTGGTCATAGAATTCTAATAATATATTTGAAGCGTGGCTTCTAGCATATACGGTAAAAATGAAGTTTCATTGTTAGCTTGCTTTACTTATTTTCCCTATTTACCCGCCACCCCCACCCGTTCAACGGAATCATCTCAATCAAATATTATTACACCATATACGTGCACCAAATATCAAGTGAATATCTCAATTTTACTTTATTAACCCCTTTAATTGTGGTGGTTGGGGATTGAAAAATATTATAAAGAAATCTGAGGCTTTGGCTTCTAGTATATACGTCAAATCAAGTTTCTTGGTTTATTTATTTTCTCTTATTACCCCCACTTCTTCAACGGAATCATCTTTAAATATACTCAAGTTCCAGACGTCGTAATTAATACATACGTCTGCCAAATTTCAAGTGAATATCTCAATTTTATTTTATCAACCCCTTTAGTGATGAA